>JAPDSC010041568.1:280261-329002 GCA_026290005.1 Latrodectus geometricus
AAAATTACATTTACATGTATGAAATTAAATGGCTTAATTTTTGTGTCGAGGAAATTCGAAAATGAAAAGCATGAGGAACTATATAAACAGTTAATTAGAATAAGTAAAAAACATTGTAGTGGTTTATAATTGATTAGAAATTACATACTCTCTTAATCAGTGTCAACCAGATGAACAGTTATACAATCAATTGAGAAAAATTTTAATTTGGCTTACCACTTGGCGAAGAAAGGAGAAGAAATGGTGATAAACTCGTTAATATAAGGTAAGCACATGACGTACGCGATGCAGAAGAAAAAATGCATCCAATCAGCAATTCGCAAATTTATTTTTTATTTAAAAAATTTTTTTTCTTGATATATAAATATACATGATTGATATATGCATGTATGCATATACATGAGCAAATTCATCGCTATTTATCTATCTATATACACTTGCCAGAAAAAGTTTTCGTACAAACGTACTGTAAACATTCTAGAGAGAATAAAAGTACATTATTGTGTCAATATTAACTCAATTTCTATATAAAGTATTTCTTAACCAATTTCTTAAATTTAAATTACCAATTCAGTAACACTTTCAGAAAGATAACGCACATTGTTTCAAATTAATAATATTAATAATTAAAAATTACACAAAAAGTTATCAGAAAAGTTTGCGCGCAGTTACAAACTTAAAGATATTTGGAAATTAATCTTCCATTTATTATAATGTATTTTTATTCTTTCTAGAATGTTTACTATGTGTTTGTACTCAGACTTTTACTGGCAAGTGTATATATACATATACATATATTGACCGTAAAGGCGACCTTTATTACACATCTTATATTGAAGTTAATTTTAATTTGGCTTTATTCCTGTGGTTTATTTGCATTTTAAATGGGAGAAAGTATAAATAATTTTAAAATTCAATTTTCAATTTGAATAGAGTTTCGAATGAAATAAATGCTCATATTATAATATAAATTATAGAACTTATAAGTCAAATAAGGTTTCTTGGTCACATTTTAGATTCATTTTAGCTTCTTCTTCTTCTCTATCTTTGGAACCAAGGGAATAAAGAAATTAATTTAAGCACTAATTGCAAATTAAGCATTTGATGCATCCAACAGGACCTAAATATTGTGGGCTCGAGTTTCACCCGACGGATTTCTGAAAATGCATTTTGTTCTCCCCAAATTATATAAAATAGAATTTTGGACTCACTGTGTTCTAGTGATGGTATACCGCTATTCAGAAAGAAGTGTTCCGGGTTCTATACCAGAAAAATGTGGAAAAACGGTAGACAAATATTGCATTTCTGCCTTCTGCATACACATCTGTCGGGGTAGGTGCTTGGGAGTTTCCATGTTTATTTCTATGTGGCGACTTTCTATGCAAAGTCCTCCCTGTAGACTTTAAAGGGCCTTACTTCCACAGGTGGTTAGGCAGTCCACAAATTGGGTCATAGCGAGTAGCTTAGACAAGAAGACCATTGTCAATCATTTGAAAAACCTATTTTTTACTTTTGGAAGTGCTTAGAGAATTTAGACAACATTCACGTATCGCTAAGAAGAAAATTGGGAAAATTGCCTTTAAAACCATTTCGATAGATGAGTTTGTTGAAAACAGACTCGTAACGCTTTTCTATCATTGTTCAACAATGGAAGCGCTCTCAAACCTGGGACTTTCCTCTCCAAAGGCATCTTACTAATCGAAAAGTCTTATCTCTAAATCATGATGAATCTTTACTAATTATCTATTTTCTGTGATTAATTATATTTATCTATTTAAAAAAAGATGTATAATAAATAAATTTCATCTTAATGTTGTGATAAAAGCTCTCTAAGAAATGGAATATCACAGGTTCACAATTCTAGACTCTGTTGAACATAGGCAGTTGGTTGTATCATTTGTAAGTTGCATACAACATCTGTCCAGGGAGGTTACTTGAACGTTATATGTCTATCATCAATGAAATATCCTTTTGGAAAGTAAGTAGGCATATTTGTTGTTTAAAAGGGTCTTATAATGTTTTTTATCTGTTATATTATCGAATATCAATGAATAATAGGCAATTTATACGGACATATTTATATAATTAACTACAGTAGAGGTTCGTTTTTATGAGCATGTAGGGACTGGTAAAATAGTTCCTAAAATAGAAAAAAATAACTGTTAGGACATGAAAATATTTGTTTTTCACGCGGTCTCTCTAATACCAATGGTTGGCTGGTTGGTTACGGTATTCGTTCTCATTATTCGAAGGTAGTGAGTTCGAATCCCGTCCCAAACAAAGATCCGTCGTGTAGAGTCAGTCCATCCCCATCCGCCTCAGTAATGGGCGGCTAAGGATAGATATGTTGTGGTCACAATGTCTTCCATGCGACCTTAAGAGGCTACAGGCCAAATATTGACACACGCACACAAGTCATCTGCTTAGTCCCTGCTTCTGAATTACGAAGACTCATTACCAGGATGTTTCTATCTATCTGGTAAACATCATCTCAGGGTTGGGTACAGAGAAGCATGTTGGTGACAACACTGCTGTCTCCTTATAAAGTATTATAAGAAAAATATTTAGTAACATTACGTAAAAAAACATAATAATAAAATAAAAAAATCACATAATAAAATTCATAGTAAAAAACAATTCTAACTTTCATTTTATCGAAGAAAAATATGTAAAAAATTTTTATTTCAATTTCAAAGCTACATTTTTAAAAACAGATTTTTTACCAAGTAGAAAAGCACTTCACTTTTCTGCATTGAAAAAATTATCGTTGTTTTTCTCAAAAAGCATCTTAATCTTGTTAGCTATTCATCGACTTCTTTTGTAGATAGTTGAAGCCCTAAAGGTTTTCTTCATTTTTAATACCTGAAAGTTTTTTTTTTCACTCTCATTTATTATGTCTTCAATCATTTAATTATGCTTCCGAACAAATTACATCTGAATCCAATTCTAAAATATCTTGAAATTTTAGGGATTAGTCATGTATGTGAATAACTTATCTTCACTTTAGTCATCCTACTTCTTCTTGATTAACTTTTCAGCCCTGGGTGGGCCTTGGTCTACCGCACAATCTCCTTCTAGATCCTTTCCTATCGCAAATCTCCCTCTTTTAGTTGGTTGTATTCACATATTTTAGGTCATTCAGCACATCATCCAACCATCTTCATTTTGGTTTTCCTCTTGATTTGTTGCGAGTTGGCTTACAATTTAAGAATTTTTCCCACGATTATCAGTTTGCCTCTCTATGTGACCTAGCCAAGATAAACGTTGTCTCTTAATAAATTTCATTATGTCTTTGTCTTTAAAAAGAGCGCTTTTATTTCATTATTAGTTTTTATCCACCATAGATTACTACACTACTGGCCATTAAAATTGCTACATCAGGAAGAAATGCAGATAACAAAATTATATTTATTGGACAAATATATTATACTAGAAATAACAAGTGATTAAATTTTCAAAAAATTTGGCTGGATAAAACCTGAGAAATCAGTACCCAGAACAACCAACTCTGGCAGTAATAACAGCAGTTATACGACTGGGCATTGAGTCAAACAGAGATTGGATTGCATGTACAGGTACAGATGCCCATGCAGCTTCAACACGATGCCACAGTTCATCAACCGTATTGACTGTCGTTTGGTGACGAGCCAGTCGCTCGGCAACCATTGACCAGAAGTTTTCTATTGGTGAAAGATCTGGAGAACGTGCTGGCCAGGGCAACAGCCGAACAAATTCCGTATCAAGGAAATTCCGTACAATACCGACAACATGCGGTCGGGCATTATCCTGCTGAAACGTAGGGTTTCGCAGGGCTCGAATAAAGGGTAGAGCCACGGGTCGTAACACACCAGAAATGTAACGTGCACTGTTCAAAGCACCATCAATGCGAACAAGAGGTGACCGAGACGTGTATCCAATGGCATCCTATACCATCGCGCCAGGTGATGGGCCAGTATGACGATGACGAATGCACGCTGCCAGTGCGCGTTCACCACGAAGCCGCCATCATGATGCACGAAACACGGATGCGACCATCATGATGCTGTACACAGAACCTGGATTCATTTGAAAAGATGACGTCTCGCCATTCGTGCGCCCAGGTTCGTCATTGATCACACCATTGAAGGTGCTCTTGTCTATGACGCAGCATCAAGGGAAGCCGCAACCATGGTCTCCGAGCTGAGAGTCCATGCTGCTGCAAACGTCGTCGAACTGTTCGTGCAGACACTTGTTGTCTTCCAAACGACCCCGTTTCTTGACTCACGGTTCGTGACGTGGTTGTAATCCATTACGGTCATGTGGATAATATGCCTGTTTTCTCGGATGCTAGTGATAGGTGGCCGTTGAGATCCCGCATGGCGTTCCGTATTACCGTTCTGAATCCATCGATTCCATATTCTGCTAACAGTCATTGGATCTCGACCGACGCGAGCAGCAATACTGCGATAAGATAAACCGCAATCCCGGTACGCTACAATTCGACCTTTATCAAAGTCAGAAACGTGCTGGTACGCATTTCTCCTTCTTACACGAGGCATCACAACAACTTTTCACCAGGCAACAACGTTCAAATGCAATTTGTGTATGAGGAACCGGCTGAACAATTTCCTCATTTAAACACAATGTAGGTGTCGCTACTGGCGCCTGCTTTGTCTGAATGCGCTGAAAAGCTAATCATTTGCATATCACAGCACCTTCTTCCTTTCGTATAAACTTCATGTCTGTAGCATGTCGCCTTCTTGGTGTAGCAATTTTAATGGCCAGTAGTGTATTTACTTGAATTGGTCCATTATATCTTTTTTAATATTTTAAGCTCAAATATTCTTTAGAATGGTTGGGACTCATTTGCCATCTTTTTAGTCTCTCTTTATAAAATTATCTGGATTCGTTTTTTTTAGTATGTCTTTATGCAATTTTCTGGATTCGTTTTTCTTTTACTTTCAAAAAGTTCTTCAATCTTATAATTTAGAAACACTTTTTCTTCTATCTATATATTTTATTTGCAATACGTTCATATTCGTAATTCTCCTCATTTGCTCTACTGTAATTTTGAAGCATTGTTTCTCCATCAAAATTTTTAGCGTCTATAATCCTTTTATTCTCTTTATGAAACCAGTCTTTAATTTGTCTTCTATCTCTTTTCAATACTGCATCTGTAGCATCCAAAATTTTCCCTACCAATCATATAATTAAAGAATCTGCAGACACACAATAGTTGCACTCTACATTTGTACATAACATTTTCTTGTCATTTTTATTATATTTTTTTTTATATTCCTATGGTGACGAGTGGACTGAACTTGGTAACCGAATGGTACAGTACGACGTCCTCTCTCATCTTTTATGTATGTATATATGTTTTATGTGATTATAATTTAATTTTTCCATCGAAAATCTGTATTTTCTAGCAGAAGAGCTCTTGACCATGAATATCTACATCAAAATTAAGCAATCGGAAAATGATCGGAGTAGCAATAAGCTTCTCTGTAAACTCCAACATCATCTATCGATGTCATTTTAGTCATCAGAGAGTTGCAATGGTTTATTAATTACTCACGCAGGACAAAATTATTCAGATATCATTTCCTTTTTAGCGTCATTCCAAATATACATTCACACGACTATTGCACCACCAAGAAATTGCAATTTAATTAGGCGATTTCAAAACATGAACAAGTCTTCCAAAAGTATCCTACGCTATTTTCACTTGAGGCAGTTGGTTACACTCCAATGCAAGTAAATTCGGAAGTTGACTAGGTGAGAGCAATTCCACGTGGATTCATTAAAATATATCTGAATGGCACCTATTGATAATGATGCAGCGGTGGCTTGGTTCTTCGTGTTACCACCCTCTGGTAACAAGAAGAGAAAATTCGAATCCCGGCTTTATCGAAGATCCGTTGGGTTCACTAAAGGTGGCTGGGGTATGTTAAATATGTTGAGGCCACAATGTCCTCCAAGTGAAATGATACCTCCAGTGGTGACTGATCAAGTACTCAGGGATCTTTTGTTTAGTACCTGTTTCTAAATTATGAAGACTCCAACACGGTTGCTTCCACCTCATTGATAAAGCTCAATGCTGGTCTAAGTACAGGGAAGCATGCTGGTGCAACAAGAGCAATATATAAAAATTCAAGTCTACCGACATAAATCCCAACAGCAATTAAAAACATATTTAATTTAGATTTTAGAATAAAAAATCTACTTTTTATTCATTACACTAATTAATACTTAGTGTTGCAGCTAGTTATCCACAAACTCATAGTTTCTCTAATAATAGCTTCGATCACCCCATCACAACCATAAAATAAAAAATGAATAAAATATTAGATGAGTAAAATAATTAACGAAAAGGAGAAATGCATGAAAGCGAGTTCATGAAAAAGAAAATTAAAAAAAAATTTAGTTTATAAATGGCAATTATTAAATTACAATATTATACCCTGTTGGGGACCAGCCAATAGTTTTTAAAATAACGAGTTCTTAAATTAGAGGTTCGTACAAACGAGTGTCTACTGGATTAAGAAGACACGTTTGGAAAATTAGCATGCATTTTTCTACCTTTGATATAAATAAGCAGTTTCTCTTAGAAATTTAGTATTTTGTTTAAAATGTTTTATGCTCTAAAGAAAATAACGGCACTTTAATTGTGTACTCAGAGCAAAGTTGAACTGAAAAAATTGCGATTTCGATACGAATGATTATAATTCTTGAAATATATAATTCTTAGATTATTTCATGTTTTTTTTTCATATATCGTTTAATGTTTCATTATGCATAATACTCTTCCATTGAATTTTTATAATAATTTCCAATGATATATATGTTTTAGGAAAGATTAAAGTAAATATATACTTTCAGTTTTTAAGTGTCAACTTCAAGTAATTTGTGTAAGCATTTATTATAAAAAAAAAGAATATATCTTACAAAAATAAAATAAACCAAAGATGTTTTATAATTACTCGATTAATTACCAATTATTCAGACTACAATTATCTTAAAGAAGGTGCATTGTACACATAAATAATTACCAAAAGAAGTGTAAACAAGTTCAAAGTCATTCAACATATTATTTCCTCTAAATCAATCGAAGTGGGTGCTAGGGAGTTTTCCAAGTTTCTTCCCTTGTGACACGTGAATATAGCCACTTTTTATGAAAAGATTTTCTGGAAGGGAAATTACACGGTGGTTATTGAATACCTTACAATTGTTTTCAGAAGATAGGTTGATGACTGCGCGGTATAAAAACTTAAATATAATCAGCAATGTTTTATTTTGTGTAAAACCTTTCCTAAGAAGGCATTAATGATAGACTATATCAGCTTTTGGAAAAAAAGAGCTCCTTTTTGTCAGGTAATAAACAGATTGTAAAACATACTCTAATTTTATGAACAACATGAACGATCTACTAAACATACCAACTATCGGGGACAGTTTTTTTTTTCCAGTAAAAAACATAAACCTAGCAATAGGAGTGAAAATTTGAGAAAATTACAATTTTTTAATGTTTATTGTTAATTTAGATTTTTTTTAAAGTACTGTTTTATACCTCGAAACCTCACGTAAGATCACTCAGATCTCCTAAGATCAAGATCTCTCTTATAGATCAGTTAGAAACAAATAGAATGAAACGTAGAATACTTGAATTTTTATTTTACTTATGAAGTTATTAAATATTAGGGTGCGTTTTATCAGAATCTAATCATTTCAATCGGTGACGTATTGGAAAACCAAAGAGACTTTTGCTGGATTGGCTAAAAGTAGTTTTTCTCAAAATTGAAAAGAAACTTTATTTTTATTTTTATAAAAATAAAACTGGGTGTAAATGTAAAATATGCGTGTAAAAATAAAGTATAGATCCGATGTCCTTCATATTTTCTATAAATAGTGTTATGAATAGATGAAAATTTAAAAAAAGGAGAAAACTATAGGCCTCTATTCTTGAAGCGTGCAGAATTCCGAAATGTTGTGCATAGCAATCAGTGGTCCATAGCCACTGTTTTAATTTACCCTGAGACTCATGTCCCAATATAATTTCCACTCCACTTCGTACAGCTGCTTTCCATTCAGACCCTCATTCAAAAACTCAGTGCACCAAATGAGAATAAGGATTTTACTTAAAGAATACATCAATGCGTCATTTTAGAATAATATAATTAGGTATTTTAATGTATGCATCATAATATGTAATATTGGAATATAATCACCTACAATTTTCCTGTAATGCAACACCTGTATGAATGGCTGGCTGGTTTTTTGATCCTTTATAAAACCTACATCAGAGCATTTTCTCGTTTCACCCGTCGTGTTTTTTTACCACCCTTCTACACTTTCAATTATTCGAGCAAAAAAATCGCCTGCGAGTAGAGTTGAGCTGTTGAATTGTTGTTGAGTAGGGCACTTAGGAGCAATCGTTTGCAGTAACAGGCCGCCCATTACAAGCGTTTTGATTTCATTACCAGGCCTCGTGCTTGCTTGCTCTTTCGGCCCTAATGGATCTAAAGTGTCTTCCCATTATCATGGCTTCCATTTTTTCTCCTTCTTCGCCGGAAGCAAAAGGCGGCCTGGAAATTCGATTAATATTTAACGTGCTTCTTCCAACTCTGAAAAAGATTCCTACTTTCTGAATTAATCGGGCAGACGATCGATAAACTGAATAATGGAATTTTTTTTTGTTCCCCTCAACTCCACCTCGAGTACATATTAGTGGGCTTCAGACGATATTTAAGTGAAAATTTAGGGAAACCTTTTGCATTCTTCGTCGGAAAAGATCGAAATTTGCTACCCGAGTAAATCTGCCGTTAATTGAAAAAATCTTGTTGTTTTCAGGATATATATAAATACATTTTATTTTCATTATTTTTATCTAAGAAGTTATTTTAGGTTCTTTACTCTCTTTCTTTTAGAGTCCAAGCACGACGCATAAAAATAATTTACTTAAAATTATTCACATAAAGGTAATGTTAGAGGCTGAGTGGTCAAAACACTTTTTTTTTGGTACGAAAATTCCGAATTAAACTTTGACTTTAAGCACAGCTGAAATCTTATTCTTCTGAATAGTTTGTCTTCAATTTTCACCTCCATGGTGGATAATTCTAATGGTTTGGAATTCGCTTTTAACCATAGCTCATAATTGAATGAATCTACGTGGGCAAAAGTGACCGCAGCAAATCATATTAAAATATTAGTTCTTAATGATACTAAAAAGTATCATTATGAAATAATTTTTAGTATTTCATTTTTTCATGAACATTTTGAAACAAATTTTTTTATTATTATTAGTGGAGTAAATCCATTCAATAATTGGTTCCTTAAAATAAATGTTTTTGATGTGAGTGTGATATGACATTTTAAAATTTCAAGTTTTATTTGAAATGGATTTTTTCTCAGTGAAGATATAGTATCAGTAAGATTTAACAACTCTTAAAGAAGCTACATAACACCATTCCTTATTTCCAATGTAGCTATGACATACGTAGCATTTTGCTTTGAAAAATTACAATTATTAGCTTACAGATTGCATACAACTAAAATTTAGAACAACTAACGTCTGTACTTGGGGTGGAAGCTTCTGAGCTGACAATCAAAAAGCAGACTATTTAACGCCTTTATTCAAATACCGCCAGAGGAATCCTGAAAAGTAGTTCACAAATCTACATATTTATGTTAAAATTTAACATTAAAAATAAAAATAATAGTAACAACGAAAAATTAAAAATTAGAAACATCATTTCTCCTAATGATCCAAGATAATGTTAAAGTCTTTCGATACACATCACAAATTTATATTGAATTGAATACTGTGAGCTTGAACAACTCTCTAATACAAAATGAATAAATAAAAGAATTTATGAATCAATCAAACAATTACAAAAGTATAGTAATTTTAAAAATATACTTCAAATAATGAAAGACCTTACTTTTCATTCAAATTCAGTCACATACAAATCAAGTGAAATGATTTGTAAAAGTTTAAGTAAAATGGATTTGAGAATTATTCATGTATTACAATGAATTAAAGTGAATATTTAATGAATGAAATAAAATATTTATAAATTAATAATTGAATATTAATTATTATCAATAGTATCAACAGCTTGGTTCCTTAAAGTAAATGTTTAAGGAGTAATATTAAATTAATTTTATAAAATTTTAAAAAAAATTTTCAAAACAAGGGAAGTATAGTAAAGGAATTTTAATACGTATTAAGTTTCGGTATGAAATTATCTTAAAAAAATTATCGAAACGAATGTTCTGCCATCTATGAGACGAATATTGATTAAAAATAAGTTATTTCGATGAATTTGTTTTGAATTTGTTTGTCTTTAATAAATAGAATTGTGAATGAATTAAATGTATTATAAATATTAAAAAGAAGGAAATAAAAAGAAAAATACAGATTCATAAATATCTAGATTGTAAAACTTTTTAATTATGTAAATAAATAAAATTTTAAGAACAAAATAGTGATAATAAACAAATGAATAAAATTAAAAGCAACATGAAATTTTTGATTAAAAATAGAAATGCTATGAAAAAGGAATGTTTTCAATTTATATCCATTAAATATACTCCGTTAAAATTATATTCCAGCTAAACACATTGCCATTAAGTTTAAATCAGACACCTGTCCTGACTAGTCCACAAAGATTTAAAGCTAAAACGTCCTAAAAATTCCGTAATTTTAAAATTTTTAATTGAAATTATTCAGAAAAACATCGAAATTGGAATGAATTCTGCGGAGGCATTTAAAGTACTTCAAATAATAATATCCACAAAAAAAAAAAGACAATTTTCGTGGTATGTATTAAGTGGTATCCAATTCAAGTATTTTAGATTTTTTAAACTTACTTTTAAACTTAAAACAAAGACATTTATTTTTATTTTTACGTCTAAAAATTTTACTTCAAATAGAAAAATATTTGTTAATTGTGTGATAATTAAAGATGAGGGATAGATTTGTTTGGCATAATTTTTGAAATTAAGATTAATTGTAAAGGAATAATCAATTTACCAAATACATCTTTCATTGTTAAAATTGAAATTATTATTTTTGTATATAATAAATTGAAACTCTTTCAAGAAAATGAATGAATTATATGCGTTAGAATTAAAATTAGTTTTTACAAAATTTTTATTTTTTTTTACCAATAAATTATATTATGGAATTAGGCATAATTGTTATTTATATTAAAACTAATGATATCAATTTTTCTTTTATAATAATATATGGCATATCACTTAGACAAAAATTATTGTTTTACTGGTGTGAAAGTTCTAAAAATAATGAAATATTTTTAGAGACAATAAGGATGTCATTTATCACTAATATTTCTCCGTTGATGCGTTAACAGCTGCGTTAATTTATAATCAAACATTTAGAAAATACTAATCGGAATGTTTTTTTTAACCTGTTAAAAGCTTACTGTCGTTGTAAGGAATTTTACATTCCATCGTATAAATTGTTTTCTTGGAAGACTATTCAAATATAGTGGATAGTATTCATATGTCGAAAGGTAGGAAACCCGGAAAACTCCCAAGCACCTACCTTGACAGAGAAGTACATGCAGAAAGCTGAAACTCAACATTTATCTCTCATTGTTCAACAGTGGCTGGTATTGAACAAGGGACCTTATGCTGTGAAGAACGATGTCCCACCACTAAGCCACGGTGAGCTAGACCACGTATCTTTACAGATCGCGTTTGTTTATGCTGTTCAACTGTTCGAATTCCACTATGAAGGAAACTATTAGTAAGAATGCATTTTAAACTGTACACATCATTCACTTAAGTAGTAGAAATGTTTAGTTTTCGAATGAATAATTTCTCACTAACGATAGTTCTTAAAAATAAAACAACTAAAATTGTTTCACAAATAATAAATGAGCAAAACCTAACAAATCATACAATTTTTAGTTTTATTTTTTATAATTAAAAGCAGTTCATTAAAAAAAAGCTCTTTAGCAATCATTTTAATTAACTTTTGTATTTTCTTGTTTAGAGGAAAAAAGCAAATAAGTATATTTTATGAAAAACTGATATTCTTCTTTAAGATTACACCAATAAAATAAAATCCTATTAATTTAATAAGCTTTCTTCTGCTTTTACACTTAGAATATGTTTTTTTTCCTTTAAATTAATAGCCTCAAACGTATTTTTCAAAGAATTCCATTGTACTTTCTACCATGAGAAAATATATAAAAACAATGAAATAATTAAAATGAATTCATTTATGTGTTCGCAACGGACCTTAATTTTGTATCAGGAGATATCAGAAGCTTTATCATCTTACATATCCGAAGGCTCTTTATGCCTCTTAAGGCTATAACAAGAGGGTCGTTAATGGTCTAACATGGAATTGTCTGCAAGCCCATGTATTCCTGATTATCTTGAATCTAGGAGATAATGAAAGCCGTTATGATATGGATTTAGTCCCAAGGCACTGACTTTGAAGGAAGAGCGTGCAAATTTAATGCACTAATCTAGCGAATAAATACTCTGATTACATTTGGACTTTCTTACTTCTATTACCTTTAGCTACCATTTGAATCATGTCCCAATCGATAAAATATTTGATATCTGAAAAATTCAAGCAGTTTGAAGCACTCTCAAATATCGAGATACATTTTCACCCAATTTTACCGGTACTTAGAGTGTTATTAAATCTTAACTGCAACAAAAACTGTTATAGAATATATTTTTCTTTTACTGGTAGGGGTTGGTGCCTTAAAAATAAAGCCAAATATATATTACATTCCGTATTATAACGTAGAAATTTAAAACAATTCTAATGGATTCAGATTTGCTTAAATATTCTATTTTTTCATCTTTAGTTGTAAAGAAAATAATTCAAGTTTATTTATTTGAATTTCTTTTGAATAATTCGTTTTTGGAAATTTAACATTGACTATATGAACTTCAACTACAACTCCATGAAAAAAAAGCTTTTGAAAATTCTCATTTTGATGAATTAGTTCTGAAACTGTTTTTTGTTCTGAATTAGTGACAATGGAATTTAGGAAGAAAAATTTGATTTTAAAACATTTTTTATGTATTTTAGATAATGAATAGGATAAATTTAAAAGTTTGTCAATATGGTGTATAACAAACTTTTAGTTATTAGAAATAATAACTTTTCTTTGAAATACTTATCAAACAACGTTATTTGTATCTTGTAATTTCATATTCCAATTGTACATGCAGTTGTTTCCTCGTGGACCATGCAGATTTGGTTCCATGTCTACATCTGACTAAATAAAATGGTTTCTCGTCGATTAATTAAATCTCATACAATTTTGGTATAGATTATATTAATTAAATTAAGGTAATATTCTTGTGGAATGCCTTTAAAAACATCTTTTATGCATTTAGAAATATAATCTAATTCTTAGTTTTGAATATGGTTTACATCGCTAGTGCAAATTACCGAAAATCATAGCAATGAAGAGTAATTCATTTCAGGAATATACCCGTCGTATACTGTAAACTAAGTTAATTATCTTAAATTATATAAAAAATATCAATAAATTTTATATACTTTTTATTAAAGTATATATTAAAATATTATTAAATATATATTAATATATATTTGATTATACACTTATAATATGTAATTACAAACTGTTCCGAAAAAAATATTTAAGTAATAGTAATAATTAGTTCATTTTCTTTCAAAATTACATTCATATTTCTTAAAGTCACAGTATGGCAATTCTTTGCTCAATTACGCCATGTGTTTCGAATGCGTAAATAATATGATGACAAAAACAAATAGATAATAATTTCAATAGATATCAACTTGTCTCACAAAAAATTGCTGTTTTCTATTTCTTTGGATTATTTTCCTTGATTAATAAATTGAAAAGACAAATTTCTGGAAGAAGAGCTAACAGCTCAAAAGTATGTTAATTACTAATGAAATTTCATGTGTCATACACTTTTCAAATGTTTCCAATCAATAAACGACCAATGAAATGCTATGATTTTATTTAATTGCGTGTGTGTAAATATTTTACTATTATTCATTAACCATCGGTAGGAGTAAATGCTTAACTGCTAAATTCAGTTATTGATATATCTCTTGTTACAAAATGCTGTTTCATGTCTTTCCCACCAACAATGAAAAAAAAAAAAAGTAGTGAAAAAGACAGAAACACTTTTGAATAAAAGATCTTTTAACTCATATACTCATATATTTGCTAAATTTTAAAAGTTGATTCTTGGAACAAAAGGAAATTCCACCGATTCAACAAAAGAGAAATACTAGAAGTCAATACTAGTTGAGGAAGTTATATATTGAAGTACATGCTTTTTTCATAGGTAAAATAACATTAACTTATGGATTATTTAACAATTTAGAATTTGCTGGAACTCTTTTTTATATTTTTTTTTCTCGTTAACAGTGAATAAAATTTTTTATGTTGTTTTTCAACAAAATTTTAATTGATATCGAAGTTAATATTTTAGTTAGCAGTGAAATATTAAAAATAGCTTGCAACATATTGCTTTAAATTAATTGCACAAAATATATGTGGCACATCACTCAAAAAAATTCAATTTTAACAACAAATATTTAAATTTTCTATACTGAATTTTTTAATTGTTTTAATTTTATTGTTAATTTTTATAAAAATTTAAATATTTAAATAAGCTTAAAATTTAATGAAGCATCAAAAAAACATTTATTTAAGGTAATTACTATTGCTATTTGATTTATTTGTAAAGACAATTAATTTTTTATTTTATATATTTTTTTATTTCATTTCATATAAATAACACAAATAATGAAAACATTATAAAAAATTTAAAAAGCAAAGTTTCTAATTAAGAAATTTAATAAAAAAATACTTTTTAATTAATGTTAAAAACTCTCTGAACTGATTACTTATTATTATCGTATTTATAAATAAAAATATTTCCTTGTATTTTGCACATTTTTTGGTTTGTATAAATGTTATTATAATAAATAAAGAATATATTATAAATGACTTTAGTGTCAAAAAATAAAAACATATCCTTTAATGTAAAATTTAACGAAAAAATTTTAAAGAATATTAAATTTTGTTAATTAAACTATTTATTATTTTTGTTATTTATTATTGCTATTAAATATATTATTTCATTTCATGTAGAATATTGACTGTAAAATTTAAAAAATACTTCAATGAATGTCAAAAATTGTTAGTTCAGATAATTTTTTACTTATTTATAAAAAAATAATTTATTCTTTATATATATATATAAAGTAATGAAAGTAATAGAAACAATTTTTGTAAAAATGTATAAATATCTAAAGAATTTAAAAAATAAATCACACATAAAAATTAGTTTACTTATATTTGTATATAAAATTTTATATAAAATCAATATAGATCTTTTTATTTAATATAAATAGTATCACATAATTTGAAAGAAATATGTGTAACCTTTGAACAATATTTGGGATAAGCCTATATCTATGAATTTTTCACATAAAATAAGTGCTAAATTATTTTATTTTTTTCATGAAATTTAAATTTTTGAGTTGAAAATATCGAAAAAAAACAATTTAATTATAATGTTTCTTTGAAAAGTTACATGTTAATAAAGATAATTAGTTTTCGTCACAGTGTAAATTAAAATTAACATTAGTATTTCAAATTTGGGTTAATATTCTTTATTCAATTTTCTTCAGTTAAAAATTGAAATTTTCTAAGATTTATATTGATAGATAATCAAAATTTGGAAACTTTTTAAAGTTATTTATGATTTCTTATGGTATAAGTTGAACTCGTAATGCTGAGGGTTAATAACTACATTAGATATGAACATCATTGATATGTTAATTATGTGACATAATCAAAAAATGATGTACTCAACTTATTTAGCTTCTTTCCTTTTTTTTCTTGAATATTTACAAACGTATTTGAGAACGAGACATTTTTTCTTAATTAATGGTAAAGACAATAAAAGTTTGTAAAATAGTAAATTTATTAAATTGTAACTAAAATATTAAGGCAAATTTGAGAATAAAGATGAAAAATTATGATATTATTTTTAGACAGAAATACATAACCTAAATATTGAAATATATTTAAAAGATTTATAATTTCTTTCATTTTGTTTATAGTTTCAAACTAATTTGATTTGTAAGCTCATAATAGGAATTATTTACCATTGACAAAATATTATAATAAACTAATTACCGAATCCTGTAAAAAACATCGAAATTCAAATATTTACTTTTGAATTTTTCTTGTCTACTTTCTGATGAGATTCAAAAATAAATGCAATGAACTTTTAACCAGTAAATAATTTCTGAATATAGGTATTATTATCTTAATAACTTTAATTTTTCCCCCAAAAGCTAATTAACTTATTGTTTGTTAGCAAACTCGTTAATCACCAAAATGATTATTTGTAATTTATTGCATTTAAATCAAAGCCATTCTAATACATTGAGGTACATGACAAGATCACAGAATTCATGATTAATAATCTTTTGTAATCTGTGTAATGGTCCACTAATTGACAGAAAAGAGACATAATACGTCGTTTCCTAAGATTAAAATCCTTACATAATACAGTTAGATATCAACAAACATTTTCAATAAATGCTACTCATATATACATATAAGTAAAATACATTTTTTAAAAACAGATGATTATTTGCTACGTATTGGCCATGAAATTAAAAAAAAAAATTCTAAAATGTGCAGGTGGTAGTTTCGAATATTAACGGATTCTGAAAAATGCAGACGATTTAATTTTACTTGTTCAATGGCTGTCTTAAAAATTGTTAACAATTCTCTAAACTATTATAAAGAATGGTGGTTGAAGTTGCGTCCTAAAAAAATGGAGTGGGTCACTTAAAGTTAAAAAAATGAAGTGCATTGTGCCATAAAATTTTGCTATCGTTTGGGTAAAGCAGCTGCAGAAACAATTAAGTTTGTAAGAAAAGCTTACAAATGCAAATGTTTGGGTAATTATATAGTATTTCAAAGGCATAGCCAGCCAAAAAAGGAAGTCGTTGTCTACAGAACTGATTTCTAAGCCTTCTCCGTCAGCAAGTGCTTAAACGATGCGTGAAATGTGAAAAATCAAAGATTCCTAGCAATAGAAGATACATACATGGTCACGACATGTAAAGGAAAATATGTGGAGGTGCAATGTGGAAAGCTATTCAATCCGAAACATGGTTTAGTAGTTTTAGAATACCATTTTTAACTTGCACTGGGTTTTAATGTACTATTGGGAAGAAGAATTAACATCTCTCAAGTGGTGCGTTAAACAGCAAAACATTTGTCAAAATACTATGATCGTCTGAAACAATTATGTGAGGGAGTTTTTCTATCTAGATTTACTTCGAAAACCGAAAGGACGAATTGATGGTCTTAGAAAAATAGCTGATATTGAGGACAGCTTGTTCGTATACCGAAAAAAAAAATGGCAAAGTACGTCTCCAATAATAGATATTCAGAGGTTTTTGCCGTGAAATCGGCGACTGAAAAGCGAAGAAAGTGATAAGTATTCTCTTGTTCGAGTTCCGAATTGAGAAACAAACACGCTAATATCAACCATTGTAGACTATGTAGTGAAAGGATCGACAATTTATATTGATTGTTGGCAAGACAGCAAAACGAACGAGCTTGAAAACGCTGATTACAGCCATTTAACTGTGAATCAGACTTTTAATCTTGCTGATCAACAACGGTATCCATACTAAAGACGTGAAGAGAGGGTGAGGCTCATTTAAATGGTGAAACAAGATGTCATTATCTAGTCATATCTTGCAGAATTCATTGCCGAAGATCATATGGAAAAGACAAGCCATTCGATTTCATTTTAAAAGCAGTCTCTGAGACATGGAAGAAACAAATTATGTGCAAGTTATTGTAGCTTGGCGATAATCTTGGCGTCGTTTTAATCCCGGTTGCCGTGGAAATCAGGGTGAATCCTTAATTGTTTTTCAGCTCTTTCTGTCAAATGATATCAAAATTTTTTGGCACTACACATTGAGTTTTTTTTCTAATTTTTACTATTAGAGTTCACACTTTCCACACACATCTTGTTTAAATTTTCAATTTTTATTAAATACTTATTTTTCATCCACTCAAGTTGAAATACATTTTTTAAACTTGTAATATAGGAAACTGGATGTTAATACAGTTTTTTTTTTTTGTTCAAATATTAAATCATTAATTTAATTAAATTTAGTTTTATATAGGAAGAAAATAAATTTTCATGTAGTGGTGCCATCTGTTGGCATCAACAGTTACTATCTCCATCTCTACTTTTCTTACATTGTTAAATTTATTTATTTTTATTATCTTGTAAATGAGTCATTACTTCCTTTGAAAATTCAACCTTAAGGTTTTGAAATAAATTAGGGAAAGAAATAAAAAGTGGGTATATGTGAGAGGGAATTTATTTCTAATTAAAAAAATTCTGATATTTTTCTATTTAAAAGTGGTTAAAAGCATTTATTAAAAAAATAAATTATTTATAAATGACTTTCTGCAATATAGTAATTTGAAAAACCTGTCTTATAATGGTAAATTTGGTATGAGCGTCAACGTGGAATCTTCATGCTTTCGGATCAAATCTCACCCAAGAATAAAAATGATCGAAGCAATAAACTAAATAAACTGGATAAAATATATCAACCCTTACTTCACAGGCGGATAATGTTTAATTTAGTAAAGTGTAATTATAATAAAATATTTCTTCTCTCTCGTTGACGAAAGCAGAAATTAACCTAAATTTTTTTCATTTATGTGCTACTTTTTTGATACATATGACCCTTGGTGAAGTCAAGCCTGCCCGTAAGGAACTTGGCGAATGAAGTCAGAAAGAGCGACGCAGAGAGCGTTTTTAACAGAGCACCATCTAAGAGGGTAAAAGTACGACAGTGGCTTATGGATGGCGGCACCCTCTACCTGTGTCTTCCAATTTAGATTTAGGAAGTCAGGAAAGACAAGAGGTCTACTCCTATCACCCCCCCCAGAGGTATTAATTTGAAATGGGAACATGGAGGACATTGCGAATACGACATATTTTATGTGCACCAGTTGCCATTAGTAAACACGACGGATCTTCGGATAAACCGAGATTCGAACTCACCACCTTTTGGTAACGAGAATGCCTCCCTAACTGACCAGAAAACCGCTGTTTATGTATTATTTTAATTAATGTGTTACTTGCCATTAAAATTTTTTATGTAACACTTTTTTCGATTTTTTTTATTACAAGTAATTTTTTATGTAATGCATTTTTTAATTTTTTTAAGCCTGTTATAGTTTAATTTTTTCTATGTAATACATTTTTTAATTTTTTTAAGTATGTTATAGTTTAATTTTTTTTAAGTAATACCTAAAAAGTTAGATAAAAAACTTAATTTTGAAAGGTAATATTTTTCAATAGAAGTAGTACATAAAAAAAAAAAAAATAGTAATACATTTTAATGGCAACTAATACATGCTTCAATAATTCATGTGAAAAATTTTTATAAGGTTAATTTCTTCTTAGGTCAACAACGAAATATTCTATTTTAGTTACTTTTTACTAAATTTCGCATAGTTCGTTTGTGAAATAAGGTTCGATACTTTACATCTGATTTGTTTATTTAATTTATTGTAGTTATTATTTCGTATCTTACTTGTTTTAATGTGTTAATTCTGTTTAATAAGTCTATTTCCGCATGGAAAATAAAAATAGTTTTTTTTCGTATCTCGAAACTAAAAAAATGAAATAAAATCATCTCCTTCGCTTAAAATATTTATAAATGCTCAATCAATATTTAGAAAAAAGTTCATGCAATTTTATAATTTAATTAATTTCCCAATGTTGCCACTGAGTAAGGAATAACTCCTGTTTTGCCTGTATCTTTGAAATCTACCAAGTGATGATATACGAAATTGAGGTAGTATCTTCTTTTTCTAAACTAACATACTAACATGGGGATCTTTTACTAAATGAAATTTTAAGGTGCGTGAGCACTTTCAATACAATGTCTTTAGATGGATCAGTAATCCAGCTCGCTTTCTTCCTAAGAAGACAGTGATGTCTTAATCCCTACTCCATATGTCAAACATGACATACTGATGAAAACCTTCAGCCTTATCGGGCAGCATTTTCAGCACAATTGCTTAATACAGATCATGAGAAATAAATTCTGGAAACACACACACATTTATGAATATTAATGAATTAGTATCCATAATTTGCACTAATTCAGCATATTCGTTAATGTTCCAAAAAATAGTTGAATAAGTATATAATTTGCGTGCCTAAATTGTTAAAGTGTAAGATAAACTAAAATCTTAATTGCAATGAAAAAGTAAAGATGAGTAAGCCATTATTTTTTTTTTATTGTACAAAAATAATCCGTGTGCTGCTCAGTTTTGTATTTGTTTATTATTTAAGCCCTCACATTTTTGTATTTTGGCGATTCATCTGACATTGAGAAACTGGTGATGGTTTTCGATTGTTGTTCTGACATAGAGGCATGTTTAGACACGAATGGAAATGGAGACAAAATCGATAAATTTCAAGAAATTCTCTGAGATTCGAACTCATATCTACTAAACGAGAAAACAAAACCTAAACATCAAAGCGACTTGGAAACAACCACTATTTCAAGCATGTTATCACACTTTTTTAATTTCTGTTAACTCCTAAAGCAAGGAAAATAAGCAGACGTTAGAAATATTATTTTATATTCAATTTGTGGAGTAAAATAAATAAATACTCAACTTCTTGTAAAACAATTGGGAATGTTAGATGGTAAATTCTTTCTTTTACATTTATGAAAATAATTTAATACTTTTCAGTTAGCTGCTTGCAAGCGATTTATTGATGATCCTTAAGTTAACACTAAGTACATTCATAGATAAAGACACACATTTGTACAAAAACAATTTTATTACTTTTTATTTCTTTAAAAAAATTTAGTTCAGTTTTAAGCTGGCTCTATTTTGCTACGTTAGTAATATTAGTACTCTCTACTCACCGATATTTTTTAATCACTTCCATTTAACAGAGAATTTTTTATTAGCTGAGTACATGTGATTTGTTGGCGACCCCATGAAATTAACAAGCATAATTATTATTAATATCAGCTCTTTTTTGGCGTTTTATTGTTTACGTTCAGCTTACGAAAAAGTAATTTTTGTTATAAATTTGTATAGAGATGTATTATATATATTCAAATATAATGAAGTATAGACGAGAATTTTTATAGGGAACATTGGAATTCCAAAAATTCGTATAAATTAAATGCAAATGGTCATATATTATCAATTTTAAAGACATTTCTATTCAACGACTGGTGCATACTTATTGTCCCGTTGACAAATTTTGTGGATAATAGATGTCGTTAAATGTAGCAGTTTAGTGACAGTTCTCATAAAAATATGCAAATAAATATAAAAGTTTGATTATATTTAAACTCATATATCATGTGTTTTTACTTTGCGCAAGTTTTAAATTTATGATATTATCCCGCCGATTATTTCAGCAAAAAAAGAATATCTCACCAAATGTTGCGGCTTAAAGCTAAAAAACTTTGACTCTTATATGCTAGATGAATATTGGATACCAAATTCAAAATTTTTGGATAAAAAAATATTATTTAATAGTGTTTACATTTAAAAAAAAATAAAAGTTATGAAAATCAAAATAAAAGTAGCTTTATTTAAAAAGTTTTAATATTGTTGTGTTAGTAAAAAAATATTTTAATTTTTACACATTGAAACTGTTACTCGAAACGAATAATAATTTTTAAACTTGCTTGAGCTAAAACTACGAAACATAAAACGAGAACTTACAAAGCTGATCAGCTCATATCAACATTATATTGTAAAATCTGGCGCTGAAGTGTAATATTAAATATATTGAATAAAGTTTACTACATTTGGCGACAATGATCAACGGGATAAGATACGTATTAATTTCTGTAAATATAAATAATTTTATATTGGTTTCAGATGCTCCGTAAAAGTGATTATATTTCGAAACCGATATATTTGATTTCACCAAAATAATAATTCACAATTAAACACATGCCTAAACTCGACTCGTGAAAAGCTTATTGTTTAAAAGTGTTTGATTTTGTTATTCATTTATATTTCTCACCTTAATTACTTACTGAGTTTTTGAAACAAAATTTTATCAAAAAACTCCCCGTTTATAATATTTTACATGATTCTTTTTCATAAACCTGTGTATTATTAACGTACAGTAAATAATATTTCACACATCAATTAAATTTGCTCTAAATTTTTTAATTTAATCATTAATCTAAAGTAAATCCTTATAATAGAATGAAAAGAAAAACTAAATATATTTAATAAATGCCATAAAATATATGTTAAAAATGTCTGCCTGTTAATATTAACTTGATAAGAAATCAACACGATCTAAATCCACGGAAAAAATAATTTTAATATTTACTTTTTATTTGTATAAATAAAAACATTATGATCGTTCATATTTTAATATGTAAATGATTTTTCAATACAGTAAAAATGTTCTCTTAAGACATCACCAACACTTTTCACAAATTATATTTTACATAATTCGCTAATCAAAATTTAAATTCAACAAACAGGAAAAGTGTGGGGTATTATATAAACAGTAATTTCAATTTATTGATTTATATTACTTAACGAAAATGGCATTGGCTTTTATATAAACATACAAGAATTATAAAATAGATTTTGCCGAAAGTATGAAAAAGTTAGAACATAATTCAAACGTATGTATATTGTAGTGTTATAAGGATTAAAATTTTTGTAAACTTAGATATTTTTATTGACAGACAAGTATAATAAATTATTCATTTTTATGAAGACATTGAAAAAAAAATTGAGGGCTAATTTTCTATCTTAAAACTTTTTAATTTATAAAAATTAATATTTTTTCATCATTTAAAAGTAACATAATATTTCTCTTTTTATGTTCTAAAAATTTCATGTTTTTTTCGTTTGATGGAACACCGCATTTTAACTAGTAGCAATTTTTTTTCCATAATATCTTTTCCTAGTTAATTTTTTTTTTATGAAATTTCCTTCAATATTTTAATAAGGACAAATGAAAGAAAAATAACAATTTTTTAAAAAATAAAATATTATTTTCTATCTGAATAATGAAAAATATTTAAAAATTGGAACCATTTGAAAATATAAACGAATCATAAAATCGTAGTTATAAGCTTATGAAAAAGTTTACTAAAACTTTTCATAGATGGCAGCACAGTAAATCTAATGCAATACATTTCTAGTTAATATAACTACACACAGATAAAACATTTTACTTATTACGACTGTACACTGCCATCTGTTATGTTACACTTTTATTACAGACTTCTGGTAATATTTTGAAAGCATAATTAATATAATAACTAGTTTTTCTTGTGAAAAAAATTTTTCACAATAAAATTGTTAATCTTTCTGCATTTTCTTTTTCAGCTTTTTTTTAAACTTTAAATTTACTCAATTTTATTAGAAAAATTTACGGCTTAAAAAAGAAATATGTTTAAAGGTTAGTTTTTTTTACTCTATCAATTTCTTCAAAGACATTGATAGAATAAAAATAATCGAATTTACAATAAATAATTTAAGAAAAAATTGTGAATATAATATTAAACATATAAATAAAAAATATTCTAAAATGAGCTAATATTTAATTATATATTAAACAAAAATTCAACATAATTGGCAGATCCGTATTAGAAGAGAATATGGGCTTTGTAGGGTCAAGAAACAAAATCTTATTTTTGGACCCCACAACAGTACCATTGCATATATATTATTATTATTTTTGTTTAATGAACTTTAGAGTTCTGAGGAATCTCTTATTGAATATGTATTTTTTAGGATCTGAGCTATTTTGATTTTTTTTTCTAACGACACATTTAAAGTGTTATTATATGTAAATTATTTAATCATAAATTACGGAAATAAAATTTTCCGGAAAAAAAATCCTTAAAAATATTTAAAGGTGAGGGAGTTAATTGATATTATGTTTAATATGTGGATTATGCACGAGAAGAGTTAAAATAATTTATAAAAGAAATTTCACTTCAAAAGAAAATATGTCATGGAGTAGCTTGAATCCTTTCTTAAAAAGATTTATGGAAAATGTTTAGTTATGTACCCATTAACTGTGACTGACATTTGTTTTTCCACTTTGATGGATTTGAAGATTTATTTTTGAAGAAAGCGACGTACATTGCTTTTTTTTTATTACATATAGTCTTCCCCCTTTTGAGTTTGGAATCATCTTTAATCCATATTTTTCATGAAGACCATTTTTTACTGTTTTGTCACATTGAAAAATTAAAAAATATTAGATACGTTTCCTTACAAAAAAAAAATAACGATTTTTAAAATAATGAGGTGGTCCTTATAATAAATAAGTTTAATGGTTCTTCATTGATTCTGACATGCTCCTCTTTTTAGGTGCTCAGCTAAGGCTTATAAGCTTTGTTTTTAAAATGCATGCAGCAAAAAAATATAATGACATAGCTCATTGAATTTCACTTGCTCTTCAATGAAATAAAAACATAACTGAAAATGCTCATTTAGATATACAAGCATGGCCATAAATTAAGGATAATCCAAAAGCACATGGAAATCGATGCTTGACCATGAATGTAATAATTCTATAGGTAAAATACCACCTATAGAATTATCACACTCATGGTCAATCATTATATGCAAATTACGGGAAGACACATGGTAACTCCAAATACGAGAACGCAAGAGAGTTTATATAAGGGCCTGTATCAAAATACGAAACTTGTTCACAACCGGTTCGTACGACGCTCAGTGCCACGACCGCATAGGTATGACACAGAGGACGCACGTGGATGATGTTTTACATGTTAGAATTATTGGCCACCTGGAATGCGGGCGTAAGCAGATAGAAGAAACCGAGGAACTCGGAATTGCCCAAACTGTCATCTCTAGGTTGTGACAACGATTACAAGATGATGGAAATATCAGTAAACATTACAGTGCAAGTCGCCCCAAAGTAACAACGCCAAATAACGATCCATATTTGGCGGTAACTGTGAAAAGAAATAGATGAATCTCTTAGATCGGCCTGTCAGGTATGTTCCGCTCGGAGTAACGCACTTTCGCCAGTCATTAGCTTGAAATAGAGAACATCTAATGTGGACACTGGCACAGTGGGGTTGTGTTGTTTTCTAATGAGTCGAGGTTTAGCTTTCAGTACGAATCACGTTGGATATTCAATAGAGAACGGCAGGTATATAGTACTTCAAAACATCATTGAACAACTATGTAACAATGGTGGTGCAGGAGTGCTCGTTTGGGGAGATATTGTTTTGAGCTGCAGAACAGATCTGCATGTTCAAGAACCATGGGAGGCCAAATTTATCGGGATATCATTCTAGAACAGAATATCCATTTGTTTAAGAGTGCTGAATTTGTGTTTATAATGACAACACTCATCCTCACCGTTCGAACATTGTCAAGGGCTGCCTTCATTGGAAAATATCACCCATATGTTATGGTCAGCATTCTCACTGGACTTGAATCCGATAGAACTTGTGTGGGACATGCTTGGCTGACGAATCGCCTCGTACATCAGATTGGAATTTCGGAGAGTGTTTCTTGCCGAGAAAAGTTCTCTACCCTTAGGGCATCTTGATGATGTGATCCTCAGCATGCCTTGGTGTTGTATGAACGGTTTCCACGTATGGGAGACATACGATGTATTAACCATCATACTTACAATGTATTTAGTTTTTGTGCAGATGATATGTGGTGTGTGCTATAATTGTAATTTGTATATGTGTCTAGTACCATACATACACCATCTTTTTTTATTTCTCATTTGTTTAATACATAATCTTTATGAACAAATCACATTTTTTTTTGTTTCTGTAGTTTTAGTTGCCGACTCCGTCATTATGTTTAATTTATGGACATGTGTGTACTTCAATGGTTTTCTCTATTCCTGATTTTTTCAATTTATTACAATGATTTAAAATTATTGTTCAAAATGCTCTCAAATAAAAAATCTTTGTAAATTTAATATTGTCATATATTCAGAGTACTTGAAGAAAGCTAATAACAATAAAAAGTGACTTCTTTTCCATATTTATGATGCTTGAAAATTAAATCAATCATTTTGAAACATTGTTAATAAGAATAATGATTAATAATCCTTTATCATGTTACTCTTTATCGATTATTCATTTTAGTCAATGATACAGTTAATTTATAATTGTTGTGCAAACATTGTGTATACGTTTTTTTATTAGTAATAGATCAGAACGAGGAAGCTAAATTAGCAATTTAATCTTATGAGTAAAAAAGAATTCTTGAACATTGCGTATCACGAGATTACGAGTTGCCCTGTTGGAAAATAGCAGATGTCAAACATTTAAAGTACGGGATGGCCAAGGGTTCCAACACCTCAGATATGTAACTTTGACTATTCTATGTACCAAATACGGAATTCTTTAATAAAAAAATAGTTACAGATACATTTCAATACATTAGAACGGAGAGGCGCACCCCAGTCATCTAATGCTGTTTTTCTCTCTCCAAAAATTTACTTTCTATTGGAAGTCCAGTGTCGCATAAGAAGCACACTTTGTGGCGATTTTCTGCAAAAAATGAATTTTTTTAGTAAAATAAATACTTAAAATAGCAACAGGGTTTCAGTTTTTACTAAATAGACTCATTTTTTATTATAATATGGGTAGTATATTTATCGAAGTTGTTCAAGAGTTCAAACTGCATAATAGAGTAAAATATGTGGTGTAGATGCATTTATGTATACATACATGTATATTGTATATATAAATATCAGAGTGTTCATTCCCTGGTATTTCCCAGTAAATCAGAGATTCTGAGTTGCTACCTAAATTTATTAAAAATTATATCTAGGTTTGTTGATAAGTTAAAATTATCTAAATACATCAAAATTTAATTAATTCTGCTTAATTTACTTGGTTTTCCCTCATTTTGAATAGCTTTTTTTAATTACTTAAGTAATTTATTGTTTCAAAAGATTACCTAATGACCAAAAATGCACTCTGAATCATTTATTCATTGGAAACTGATTTTACTTCCAGATATTAACCTATAAATGTTATACAATATCAAAACTAAATGTTAAAAGGAAAAAAATTAGTTTTGTATATTTAAAAATTTTACTAAGTTGACATTACTTATTTTTGACAGACACCAAATATTTTTGTTTTAAAAAGAAGATATGTAACAGCTATTTAAGTTGAAATTATTCACATGTCGCAATGGAGGAAATCCCTAACACACATACCAACTGATGTTTCTATAAAACTGAAATACGACAATCATTTTCCATTGTTTAACAGTAAACTGTAAAGACTATTTTGACTGTAAAGATAAGATTTGATGTAAAGTAGACTGTAAAGATTATTTTGATACCATAATGTGGATTGCCAAAAGACTGTTTAAAAATATATTAATAGTTATTGTATTCTGGGAGGATATTTTATGAATAGTGCTATGTGTGTGTGTTTTCCCACAGGCAATTGAGCATAAGACAGTAGTGTAATTTAAATTGTCCATTTGATGCATAAACTTGTTAAGAACGCTTTTTTTTATTAAATAAAAAAATTGTTTATCAGTGTGCAAAAAAACTTAATTATTAAGGAATTCATCAGTTAAGTTTGAAGTGTTTTAGATTTTTTGTAATGTATATGAGTATGCTTTTATTGTTTAACAGATATTTTTTAGACATAGATAAACATTTTGAGAAATAGTGTCAAAGTTGGAAATAATCATTAATCAAAATAGATAGGTACAGGGAAGTTTATTGTTACGCATGTTATAAACAATCAGAAGAGCTTTCTACTCATGATTATTCTTTACACATAATTATGTATTATGAATCAGTGATATTCAATTTTGTAATTGCTTTTTTTTCCATTTTCTCAGAAATATTGGTAATTGCTTTCTTTCACGATCAGTTGGAAACACACTTAATGGTTTCATTTAATAATTAGGTATATAGATGCCATACAATCTTTCATCCAAATTTTTGAGTTTGGTGATATTTTGGTGGATTTCCTTTTTTATCTGGTAACCTGGTTAAGTTTTTTTTTCTTCCAGAGAAGCTTGGTAATTTTTTTAAGGAGTTATGATGTTTAAACTTTTCAAGTTTCAACTTTGCAACTAGCACTGAGTTGTGCTAACACACTCATAATTTCAAACATTTAGCATTTTTTTGTCATTGGTATTGCAAGAGTATTAGCCATAGTATTGCAAGAAGCGACAGTCAGCCCAAGGCCTTGAAAATACAGTTATAACAGTTTTTAACTAAAAAAATTAAGAATTTACATTTTGGAATTCTATCTTGAAGAATATTTTTCTTAAAGGTTCTTCAGTGGAATGCAGGTGAGATCTCTCAAAATGAGGTATGTACTAATGCAGAGCTTTAAGGATTATAACTTTGATGCTTTTATAATAATATTTACTTCATACAAACAGCGATTCCTTTAAGGGTTATAACCTTTTTATCTTGCCCAAATCAAGACAAGTTACAAGTGGTATTTTAATAGGAGTAAAGAAGAGATCGTTGAATAAATTTAAAATAAATAAACATGAGTTACTGATCAGACAAAAGTAAAATTATACTTTTATGGAAGTATGGAAACAGAACTCATTTTAAAATTAAAGCTATATGCAATCCTTCGAACAATAAACCAAGTTTTTCCAAACTAAATATCTCATCAAAAACAATATTGATAAAAGATTTTAATGCCCATTCACCATCTTGGGGATATCAATATTTAAGAAGTTGAGGATATTTTGACTCTTTCTTTGAATTAATTTACATTCCCATTGATTTAAAGACTTTCATACATTATAATAAAGTCGAACAATCGAAATACAAATCAAAAGTCACTTAATCCAGACCTGTTTCTTGTATAATCAGATATATCTTCAAAACAAGAGACAAGCTTTCAATGACTCTTGATAATGTCATTGTCAGGTTATATATATATATATATATATATACCTAAAGTTATTTTTAATACCTCAGAAAAAGACCTTAGAACATTAAAATTGTCTTGGAATTTCAAAGAAGCCAACTGAAACGGTTTAAGAGAGCTAACAGATTTTATGCTTGAGTACAATAAAATAGACTGGAAAATTAGAGTTAATTCAACCACCAAATTTATTACTAACAAAATTATCTAACGTGCTAAAAAAAGTATTAGACTATTTTGAACTGCAGAGCTCAAGATAATGCGAAGGATAAAAGAAACAGATTTTTGAATAGACAGAGTAACAGTGATCAACAAACTTCAAGCATGGCAAAAATCCAAGTATGATTAACAATCAAAAATTTCGAAAAAGACTATCAAAGCTATAAACAGTTCTTTTGCCCCAGTTCACTTTTATTTAATTATTCTGATCACAAAAAGGAGAAACAAATTCTTTTGTCAATATGTACACACACATATATAAAATTTTAAGTTTATAGAATTAAAACTTTAATTATAATTACTATACCTCGATTATTTAAGATACCTGATCAAAAGAAACTTTGAACTTATAAAAATATTGTTTTTCTTGAAAGAAATGATTCCCACGGATTATTTAGCACTCTCCCCAGCACGGATGTAATGTTTTTAAAAAATAAATAAATAAAATTGCAAAGTCTGTAAGTAAATATCAGTAATTGCGATGAAACACATTTAGAAGTTGAAAAAAAAAGAGATTAAATATTTAAAATTATTATTTTATTTCATACATAGTCTTTTATAATTAAAGCTTCATATTAAAATATTCATAAAAAGAAAATTACAGGACTGAATTTCAATAAGGGTCTTAATAGTTAACAAGAAATTGAAATTTTATTTTCCTCACAAAAAAGTTAAAGCAAAAAAAAAAAAAAAAAAAAAAAAAAAAACCCAAGAACAATAAATGATATCTTTTTAATTCTAATGAAATTTTTAAACCTCTTTTTTAAATGAAAGGAAATCAATGGTTATCTCAAAATCAAACTATTTTTGAGTTCAAAGACCAAGTAAACTTTCTATTTTCATTGTTATATCCAAGGGAAGAAGAAGTAGGTCTAAGGTTTGGTAGGTTTGTAGCCACTGGGCCATTTACCTTGATTTTATAGTGAAATTGATTGGAGCCTAAAATTAATCTGCATAACAAATAGACAGTTCTAGCACACACAAATAAATTTTATGCAATAATTTTAACTCAAGGAATAGTAAGTACTCCCAAGGGATTGTACAATACATGGCAATGAATATTTGTAATAAAAAAAAAAAAAAAAATAAAAAAAATAAATAAAAAATAAAAAAAAAATAGAAAAATTCAACTTCTTGATTTACATATTTAAATGAAAAGAATAATTTACAGAAACAAAATATTTGTACAAATACAATTATTTACATACAAACATTAAGGAAACAAAATTCTTGATTAATACAGTTATACATGATAAAACAATCAAATTTATTTAATTGTTTGTTTGAGATCTTCTTAATAATAATAAAAAAAGACATATATATATACACACATATATAACAACTTTTTTTATATAAATATGTATAGAAGTTAAGAAAGAGAAATAATTATCTACAAAGTGTGTGATTAAGAAAAAGATTATGACAGTAGTAAAAGGAATGTAATAAGTGAGGGACAAAGTAAGTATACCACTTTTGTTATAAAGAAATAGGCACGATCATGTCTAATTACAAGGTTTGTTTGTAAGCATTCCGAAACTCTAGAGAAGAATTTGTGGAGTTGAATGGCAGCAATTATTTCAGATTATGAAATGTTTACTTATTTTGATTTTTTCATTCCCATTGAACATTTAGGGAAGTGGATCGAAAGATTTGTTTGTGGTTTAAGCCTCAGTACAGCTCTTGGTCTATGAAAATTAATTAATTGATATGGATTGTATTTATCAATTTTTTGAATTTCCGTATTAGAAATTTGGTAAAGTTTGTCATAAAATCTAAATGATAGATATTTTATATAGTTAACTAGCGTTAGTATGCCAAGGTTTTTTCTAATTTGTTCATTCCTAATGTAATAAACGGATTGCGTGATTAGTCTGAGCAATTTGCTTTGTTGAGCTTCCAGTATTTTAAGATTAGTTTCTGCAGCCCCGCCCCAAATTGGTGCTGCATATGTGATAATTGGTCTCAAGTAGGCTTTATAGATTAATAATTTATTGGGTAGTGAAAGCTTTGAGCTGTATGCCATAAGTGGGAAAAGAGTTTTTCTTCCCGCGATGAATTTATTTCTAATTTTATTGATGTGGTGTTTCCACGTTAATTTGGAGTCTATCGTGAGGCCTAAGTAATCGACCTTATTGGTCCAGGGGATATTGTATCCACCTAAATTGATCTGTGGGCAATGCGTTCTCTTCCTTGTAAAGAGAACCGCTTGAGATTTAGTTGGATTGATTTTAATTTTCCAGACCTTTAGCCATTCTTCTATGACCGTTAGGTGTTCAGTGAGATTTGAATGAATTTTCAAATGGCTTGAGCTGGTAGAAAGAATTGCCGTGTCGTCGGCAAAAAGACAGAGCATGGTGTTTTTATGTTGTGGGATGTCATTAATATATATATTAAAAAGAAATGGGCCCAGCAGTGATCCCTGTGAGACGCCTGCATAAATGGGCTTATCATTGGACATGGTATTATTAAGCTTGACAGCAAATCTTCTGTTGGAGAGGTAGTTATTTATTAGTTTAATCATTGGAAACGGAAATTTATATTTTATAAGTTTGAAAATTAAGCCATAGTGCCATACTCTGTCAAAAGCTTTCTCAATATCGAGAAAGATTCCGCCAGTGGATTTTTTTTGAGAAATTCCTTCAGAAATTTTCTCGACTGCTCTAAGGAGCTGATGTGTAGTGGAGAGGTTTCTCCTAAATCCAAATTGTTGTGGAATAGTAATTCTGTGGTTATGATCATATTCTAATAGGATAGTAAGAATGATTTTCTCTGTAATTTTGGCCAACGTGGGAAGAAGGGATATAGGTCTGTAGCTAGTGGGGTGAGATTTATTTTTCCCTTGCTTATGAATTGGAATGATGATTGCCTTTTTCCAAGCTAAAGGAAAATATCCGATTTTAATAATACTATTGATAATGGATGTTAAATAGCAGATGGCCCTGACCGGGATTTGTTTTATCATTCTGTTGTTAATTCTGTCATGGCCCGGACTCTTTTTAGTTTTTAAGTTTTGGATAATTTCCTCAACATCAGAGGCGGCAATTTCTTTCAGTTGTTGTTGAGGTAAGTTGTTATTTTGCAAGACATGGGAAACCTCACTTTGGATGAGCTGCTCAATAGTTGGGTTGGGAATGTCATTAGTCTTAAATTGCGTTTCAAACGAATTGGCAAGACATTCCGCTTTTTCATTATTTGTAGTGGCTACAGTTGTGCCATCTATAAGTGGTGGGAGAACCTCGTATGATTTTTTTCTATTATTGACCGCTCTCCAGAAGGAGGCATCCTCCGCATTAAGGTTGGATAGATAGGAGTTCCAGGTTTTTTGGGTATGGGTTGTTATTTCATATTTAATTTCACGTTTTAAGGCATTAATCTTGTTTTTAGTGATGGGGGATTTGGTTCTATTAAACTGTTTTCTAAGCCTGTTTCTTTCTTTAATTTTAGTAATAATTATGTCGGGTAGGAAATCAGTATTCATGTTGGGTTTGGTGAATTTACTAAACTCAAGTGCTGAATTAATTATGTTTGTAATGTTACTCGCTTTTTCTTCAATTTGATTGGGGGTAACAGCTATTTTAAAAGCTTCTGTTGGAATAAGTTCATTAATTTTGCTTCTAAATTTGTTCCAATTATGGCAGGTGGTCACCCCTTCACTATGTTGTTGTGTCGGTAATCCGAAGTAGATAAGTACTGGGTAGTGATCAGATGGTAACTCCTCCAGTGTAGTCAACTTCATGGGAGGTAGAACACCCCTGGAGAGCATGAGGTCAATAAAATTCCCGTGAGTACGGCCATAGTGAGTGGGTTTGTCAGGTCTGGAAATTATAAAATCTGTGTTGGAAATGAGGGAGTTAAACACAAGTCCAGAGTGATTGTTGTAGTTACAACCCCAACTGTGGTGCTTGGCGTTTAAATCGCCTGCTAGTATAATTTTATGGCTGATAGCAGCTAGATTTTCTATATCTGTGGCGAGTAGTGAGCTTTTGGTGGGGGGAACATAAAGTGACACAAGGGTGATGTCTCCTGAATTTGAGAGATGCAGTTTAACTATTGTGGCTTCAGTGAAATTTAAATTAGGTGTGGGGATATGCGAATGACTAATTCTTGATTTAATTAGAATTGCTGTCCCTCCCTGGGCTAGTGCTCTATCATTCCTGTATACATTATAATTTGGAAGTTTAAGAGAGTTTCCAATAGTAAGGTGGGTTTCTTGTATATCCAAGGGAAAAGAGAATATATAGTCATTTTTCTATTGATTTCTCCAAGAGAATTAAAAACGTTTAGTTGTAAAAGCCTGCAATTGAGCAGGATGATCTTTAAGGATTAATTATTAAATACAGAAACTGAAAAGAGGTATATGGTGTACTTATGAATCAATCATTTAATTATAAATCTAAGCATTACATAAATTCTTTAAAATATAAGTCAAAAGAATACCAGGAGCAGTGAATACAGGAGCACATTTCTAAAAGTAATAAATTTTTCAATTTTAATCTCAACTGTAAATTATATCATTATGCACAGAAAATTCTGATCTGTATTAAGAGATTTGTGAAATTGAGTGTTTTAAAAGTTATCGAAAAAAATGCAAATATAAAAGCAGTTATTGATTAATTAGGTAATGCAGTAATGATTAAGGTAATCAATACTTTTAAAATATTTTCTTATGTTTATTAAAATAATTTTTAATATTGGAGCCAAATTAGAGATAAATTAAATCATAATTAGAAAATTTAATCTTTTGTTATAAAAAAGTTAAGTTTACCATTGAATTAAAATAAGCTCTACTGAGTTTTATCTCAACATAATTATCTTATTAAAATACCCAGTATTGTTTTCATTAATTGAATAAAAAACAATTGAGAATGAAAAGAGCTAAACAAGGCTAATTTTAAATTATGTATCTATTCATTGTTCAACACACAATTCATTAACCATTAATCCTTGACCTGCATACTCTCCAGATATAAAAAGGATCCAAGTATGATCCCTTTCATTAGGGACTTTCAATGACAAATAATAAATAATGTTGTTTAAAGGTGATTACTTATATGATGTCCTTTACAATTAGGCAAAACAGACAACCGTACAAGGCATTGATTTATTTCCTAAAAATTATCTTAAATTTAAAATAAATCTTTAAACAAGGATTTATTGATTAATTTGATTTTATTCATAAAAATTGGATTAATTTCGTTTCAATGAATAAAATTGAACTTAATTTATAAACACTATAAATGAAAATACTTATATACAAGGTAATATAGAATAAAACATATCTTTTCAACAAACTTTAAATTTGATATAAGATATCACTAATTTTGCTCTTGATTTTAGCTGGTGAAAAATGAAGATGATAGAAACAAATAATATTTTAATTTCACTGCATAATATTTAAAATTATACTCTAATACTTAAAATAATATGAAGAACTACAAATAAATACATACTTTTCATAAAAATTGAAGTTAAGCATACTATATAAAATCAATATTACTAAGTGTTTAAGGTATTATAAATTATTTTACATAGTTTTACAGAATATTTATTAATGACTGCAGAAAGATGCATTTTCCTTTCTAAAAAATTTCTGTATGAAATCATTTAAATCAACAATAGAAATTAACATTCCATAAAGAACCAATTTAATAATAACTTCTTTAATGACAGGAATGTTTTTCTATACAGAAATAAATTCCTGGGCAATTTATGGACATCTGAGGAATTAAAAAAATATATATTATATGCAAAAATCTTAAATTCAAATCACTTAAAAAATAACAGTCACAAAACCAAGGGGGAAAATATCCATTTTAATTCTTAAATGATCAATAATAAATATTTAAATAATTCTTGATTAAAATTTATGATTAGACAAATCTAAAATAAAAATGAAATGCAAATATATGCTACTCATTAGATGAAAATACCTAATAATTATTACAACATATAATAAATATAAAAAGTGATTATCATTTTAATCATGGAAAGCCTTATAATGAAAGAAAATACAAAGACAAAATAATTTCTGTTGAAAAATAAATACCGCATCAAATAAAAAAACATTGACCAATTCAAGAAAATAATATTTTAGTATAAATAAATCCAGTTTAAAAAAATTTCCAATTTAAACCCCTTAACAAGGATACTTTTACATAAAGAATAACAAATATAATTCTAAATTATTAGAATAATGAAATAACAAAAAAGAACTATCAATTTCTTCAAAAAATAAATCGCTTAAGAAATTATAAGCAAGATTGTCTAGTCAAATTAATAAAATTCTGTTCACTTAGATTATATCTAGTAATTAAAAAAAATTAAATTAAATTTATAGAAAAGACTATATTTGACACAAAAGTAGTTATTTAAAAAATTATAACATGCAAATGTTTAACATAAATAAAACAATGATTAAAATATTGGAATAAATTTTGAAATATATGATTGTAAAGAAAATAATCCATACAACTATTAGTTTTTTTTTAAAAATATTTATGATAATATAAAATGTTGCATCAAGTACTGGCTATAATATAGATACAACAAAACTAAAAATTTTTCTTAGACTTTATAATTAGAATTCTAAATATAAAGTAAATAAAATGGTACTCTTAAATATTTTACAAAAAAAAAAAAAAAAAAGATTTTCATAAATTGAAATCTAATGGATAGAAATTTGACACAAACAAAGTATTCAGAAGATTCAGTAAATGCATTCCATAATCAAAAAAATACTATGACACTAAATTTAATTTATTGATTACAAATAATTCATATTTATTATAAGGAAACATTTCCTAAACACAACAAAACTTAAACATAACATTTCTTAAATAAAACATCTTTCTTTTTTTGTCTGTTAAATCAATGATAGAATTTCTTTTCTTTTTTTTTTTTTTAATTTTTTCACATAAAAGTATTAGATTTTATTTCAACAGTAACACTAACATTAACTAACAGACACTAAAAGAAAGAAAATGGAAATATAATATAAATTTTTTTTCAGCAAACACTAAGCTTAATATAAATAATTAAATGCGAACTTTCAATTTCTACAATTAAAGAATCTCAGAACTTTTACTTTATAAAACAAAAATTAGTTAAAAGAACAAAAATAGTAGTTTAAATTTGAATAATATTAAAAATTTATTTTGAAAAATACTATTTTAATATCCCCAAAAAATAACATTATAAAGATTAAAAAGCATAGTAGATTATTCTACAGAATTATTTGTTTTATTTTTCCCATACAATCATATATTTCATGTAAAAAAGTGATTTTTCAGAGAAATTTTAATCATTTATAAAAACAAAAAATAACATTTACAAGAAAATTCTACTCATAAGAGAATAATATAACATTAAAAACATAAATGTAATAAACTTCATTTTATATAAAATACAATTAATGACTAAAACAAATAAAAAAGTTTAAAAAATATTTAATGAAGTTATATTGAGGTTTAATACACATATTCTTTTCTATGCACAGTAAAATAATTCTGGCTTTTATATGTATTATATAAATAATAATATTGTCGTCAAACAATTTATGAAATAGTGCTGTGTTAGGTATGCATGTTAACAAAAATAGAACAATCTGTAAAAACCATTAGAAATAAAGTAAACCCTTCATACAAAATTAAAAATAAAATACCTACAGTAAAATCTTCCACACTATAAGTAATTTTTTAAGTATACAGGATTGATCAGCCAAATGAAATTTTTTTAATTTACATACATTTCTCCATAAAATAATCTTAAAAAATTGCATAAAAATGTAAAAAAGTTTAAATTTTTAACTTTCATTCAAATGTTTATAAATATATATATAGTGCTGTTGCACAATTTACATTAACTATTTTCAGAATTATAAAGCCAGGCAACAAAAACTTAAAGATAAGATAATATAAAAAATAAAATAAAATTAATCAAATTATATTTTAATTTCTCAATAAATAATGTATTAATTATAAAATTAATATATTAACAAAAGTCTCCTTTCAAATTAAAAAATATGAAAGGAGATAAAAATCATATCTAAATATAGAAAAGTTTTTAATTTAAAATTTGATTAAAAAAATTGATAACTGAGACCGAAAAATTCCATTATTAGTATCTTGAGTGAAAGTTTCTCCCATAATATAAATACTTCTAATGAAAGACTTGGTTTGTTTGTTGTTCAATTAATTTTTTTGTATACGAAGGCTAATTAGATAACAACCAACACTTTAAAGCAGATTTCAAACCACTATATATATCTATCTACATATTGGCGTTTAAACCCACAAACTGTTAAACCGAAGGTCAGAGTACTAATTGTTTGGCTGCCAGCTATGCCCTCTGATGAAACATATTGCTTCATATTCAAAGTAAGAAATGCATTTCTAATTTATTATAGTTCTTTATTTATTTACAATGAATTAATAATAAATTAAAACATAAATCTAATTTAAAAATTATTTATGAATGAAACTTAATAAAACATGTAATAAAAATGATGAAGATTTAGAAAGATGATATTTTGAATACATCATACAATTGAGTTTTTCCTCATACCACTAATAGAATTTTTTTTTTTATTTAATATACACATAATGGGTAAAATAAGTCAAATTTTTAAAAATGGAAAAAACTGTCAAATTTAAAAAATTATTTCTAAAAACATTTTTTCAAATGCAAATGCATATTACAAACAAAAGCATGATTAAATATGTGGAACACATTTGAGAAATATATAACAGCAAAGTAATACTCTTAAACACATTTTCTACAAAATATTTAACAAAATACACCAATGTTTCAAAAGTACTAAATATTAAATATAAATCATTGTGAAATATATTTACTATTCACAGTAAGGATTTTTACATAAATCAAAGAAAATGTCATTAGTAAATATATAAAAATAAATATAAAAAAGCATCACTTAATGACAAATAACTTCAAATTGTCAAGTAAATAAAAAAATCTGTAATAGGACAGCTCCCCAAAACAAAGTATTCTGTAAAACAGAATACAAATTTAGTGATTCCTTTAAAATAATTAACATAAATAAAAATTTATGTTGCTTATTACAATCTACTCACACTGATATGTATATTTATAAAAAATAATTTTGGAATAATTATTCCAAAATTATTATTTTATTATTACAAAATTATAATTAGTTAATTAGTACAAAAAATACCTCAGAGAAATAAGTTTATCTTCAATATAAAAAACTGATAAATTAAAAATAAATGAAATACACATTGAGTGCAAAATTACATAAATCTGATGCATAAAAAATATTTGACACCATAAATGTATGCTTGAAAGAAACTGATTCACAAGTAAGGCAATAAATACAATTTCCATGTACTATAACAACACTGATTTACAAAGGACCAATGATAAATTCTGACAAAATTTTATTTTTAAATCTATTTGAGGGAAGAAAATTGAAACAAAAATGCATAATACTTTAACAGAAATAATTATATCTTTCTTCCAACAATACTAAACAAATTTTAGATAAGTTAAGCAGGAGAATATGTGTTTTATATTTATATTAAAATCTTCAGTTTTAAATTTAATTACTGGCACAAAGACATCACTCTTTTATCTTCTAAAAAATGAGAAGGAGAAAATAGAGTAGGTTAGGAGAGTGCTAGTACAGGTATGTAATAGGTCTTAAATTTATCATGGCTTCAATTTCTATCAAAACATTTTTCAACTCTTAAAGAGAAAGATATAATTTACAAATTATTATTTTAAAACAAATTTTAAAAGTATGTATATCTTTTTCTCTCAGAGTCCTTCCCACCATAGATTTTTTTTCAACAATAAATTTCCATTGAATACATTTGGGTGAAAACATATAATTTTAACTTTAGGATTACTGATGCATTTCCACCATTTTTTGAGTTCACAATTCACTTTTAAAAAAGATTTAGCATTGTCAGTGCAATACAGAGCATAATCCTCAACGATATATATATCACCCAAAACCTAGAAAAAATGAATCAGTACTCATATTGAGAATTAATTCTAAATGAATTGCTCATTACAGAGCAAATAAATATAAATAACATTTTAAGTTAGAACATTTTGTTACATGATCAAGTATATAAAATAGACCAGCAAAATCAACTCCGATTTCATTAAAAGGGTGATTTTTTAAAAATTTTATCAGAGGGAATGGTGTTACCACCCGAGTTACAGGCTCAACTTTGTAACACTCACAAATTAAACATCTATTTAATACCCTTTTTAAGTATCTCTTTAAACAAAGTAAGGCAAAATTATCGAATTCGGATTTAAGTTAAATATAGAACATTTATCAATAGCACCATTAGAGATTAGTTATGTTGTCTCTACTCCATAATGCTTTAATAATAGATTTTATCCAGAAACACAAAGAATTCTGAAGCATGAATAGGTCCATCTAACTTTAAAAAATTAGGTTTAGAATTAAGTATAAAACTTTTTATCTATCCTGTTACATGAAATAACTTGAATTGTGATAGAATCTGCCTAAACACATTTTACAAACAACACAAGCATCTACCCCTGTTTCTCAGTTAACAGATTTTTGCTGAATATCTTAATTTATGGAATTTATAGATTCATGAATCTCACTACAAAATATACAAACATTGTTAACTTGCATATTTAAGTTACATCAGTAGGCATATTTTTATGTTTTGAATAATTTTCTCAATATGTTTGACTACTCTGATTATTTTGAGGACACGTACCTTTAAATTTGTGATTTTTAGGGAAATCCATTACAGCTTTACAAATTTCATAGGACTCATTTTCATTTTTTAACTTCATTATTTCTTAAACTTCTAAATTAAACAATGTCATGAATGTATTAATTATGTATTCTTTTCCACCATATATTTATTTTAAAAGTACAAGAGAAAAATAATAATTTTTCTCATTTAACTCAAAGCTAGGAACAACATTATATGCAGTATCAGAAAGGAAATATTTTAAATATTGGAATTTCTCACAATAGAAAGTGCAATTTCTAATTTAGACAGTTTTATTGCAGTGACAGTTTTTTCTGAAATCTTCGATACATTTTGAAAAGAACTAGCATTCAACATATAGACTGGATTTAATTTTTTTATTTTAGTTTTCAATTTTATTTTGCCTTCACATTGTTCAGAGCACTTTATTTCTTCATCTAACTCTTCAGAACTTAAAATGAGATGTTCCCAACCAAAATCGTATTTTTTAAAAAACTAATTCTTTAGCTTCCAGAAACTCAAGTAATTAAGAGAGTGAATCAGAATCCATTGCAGCAATACCTAGTTCATGAATTTTTTTTTTTTTAACTATTTTAGTAATAGTAATACCAAAAATGTTTCTTTTTTGTACTAATTTAGAAATTTCAGTTTATTTCCAAGTCTTCTAATAGTCTAATAATAAGGACCGTAATTTGTAGTATAATTCTGCTAATAATATTACCAATTACGGCAATCAGTTTTATTCCATAACTTCTAATATAGCAGATGTTCAATGCAAAATATCCGACAGCATCAAGTAAACTTCAATTTGTAAACTTAACATTTATTAAGCAAATAAAACAACAACTATTTGCATATAATGCATCATTATAAGACAAGAGGACCTTCCAGAAAGATCTATATTTCATATAGCCTGCCACACTACAAATTAAGTTTTATAAGGATATTTATAATTGAATAAGTGAGGCAAAAAATTCATAGAAAATTTGCTCATAATCTTCCTCAGTAATCTTAACCTTTAAGTTCACAATAAATTAAAGAAAAGTAATACAAAGAGTAGTTTTATGCCAATGCTTGTCTTGTTCCTGTTCGCTTAATTAACGGATACAGTTCTCTTTCGCGGTAATTTCCACAGTTACGAAAGTTGGTAAATTTTTTTAGTCAAATACTGAATTAAATATAAATATACTTTCTTTATCAGAAAATCAAGAAAAAGTGATCATATCAGATCTAAAATTTGCTTTTGTAAAACGTATAAAAATTTATTAGGTTATTTTTAAATCTACAGATAGATAATAAAAAGATGCTAACTTGGGAGTTATTTGCATCACTTTTTATAACTACATCTACTTAGTTGTGAAATGAAATTTATCAAATGACAAATATTTCTTTCTAAAACATGTTCTCATTTGTAATGTTGTAAAAGAAGGGGGAAAAAAACAGGTTTATTTCTGAGAATAAACCTGGATTATTCCCTTGAAAATATTAAAATTCTTAAAATTTGTTTAAAAAGTTTAAAAGTTCTGAAAATTTTTAAACGATTTAAAAATTTTTGAAGATTTTTTTATCAGACATTTCTTAAATAAAAATCTATGTATTTTATGATTTTTACTATTGATTATGAAAGTATAAAGTTTTCCAGGACAAAAGTTTTGCATTAATGACCACTTTATAATAACTTCAAAAATTAATGTTAAAGAAATTTTCTTTCTTTCTTCTAATCATGAATTTATAAAGAAAGAAACATGGAAATGTCATTTATTCTGACAGTACATTTCTATAATTCAATATTAAATGATAGAAATTCCAGAGAAATATACTGAATATATTCATATTACTTAATATATTTCTCAGGAACTGTCAGAATAAAAACATCAATATTTATTCTGACAGTCCTGAGAAATAAATCCTGATATTTTTTATTAAACATGAATTCATTTTTATTTTAACTAGTATTTTTATTTTCCTCAGAATGAAACTAACTGTTGTATTAGAAGGCATAACAGACATTTTTTTACTTATTAACAATTTTTTTCATATTATGGAAGGCAAAACAATAAATTAAATGAACAATAATTGATTGAGTTTATTTCCTCAAAATTCCCAGAAATCTCACATCTCTACTCATTTTTGAACACAAACTTATATTTTAAATATATGCTTGCTAAAATTGTCTTGTTATATAATAGAGAAAGATAAGTAAAATGATTATTAGCATTTCTGCATTTTAGAAACACATTCATACATAAAAAGAGTTTCACAAACATTAATAAATATTCATTCAAAATGGAAATATTCTGATATTTTTATTTTTAATGAAGCGATAAACATAACAAAAACACAGACACCTATCTATCATATGCTACATCCAAGTGTTTATGATGTCAAGAGCTTAAGCAAATACTTTTGTCATTAGTTTAATTTATTTTTTAAACTGATTTTATAAATGTATGTGTATGTATGTATGTTACCAGTGGTTATGATATTTCAATATTGATATTTAGTGTACCCTTCAAAGAAAAAGTTAAATATTTTATAACCAATAACTTAATTTACCTTCTATAAATAAAATTATTTCACCAAAACTCCTCATGTGTTATTAAAAGCAATGAAAAGAGGAATGAGATTATTAAAATTGAAGGTATTACACAGTAATTTAAGTGCTTATCAGTGACTTTCCATATTTTTTCTGCAATTAATTTTAAAATTATTTTTGCTATATTACACCCTTATATTTGATAATCATGTAACATTACATGAGTAAAAATCAGTATATTTATATTTTATTGTTAGGATTATAAATTTTTTTTTATCCAAAATATATAAAACAACCATAAAATAATAATATGATTATATATATCAATATATTTATACATTTACTTATGTGTTGCCAAATCCCAATCAATATCATTGAGGTCATCAATGAAACGGACAACTTCTGTATTATCACAATCTATCTTCTGTATCTTGTTAGAGGCATAAGCTCTGACAGTTCCACAGATTGCACAGTCAGGATGATAATTTCTTTTATTCAAATAGTCTTGTTATATAATAGAGAAAGATAATTAAAATAATTATTAGCATTTCTGCATTTTAGGAACACATTCATACATAAAAAGAGTTTCACAAACATTAATAAATATTCATTCAAAATGGAAATATATATGTATAAAGAAATAAAAATATATCTTTATTTTAAAATGAAAACTAGTTTTAAAAGAAAACAAATATTTTTTCTACACCTAGAATTTCAAAAATAAATTTTATGAAAAAGTGAAATAGACTGTTTCAAGTGCTTACTAAGAAATATATTTTTTATTAATTACAACACATCTGCAATGAATAGTTATGCATTTTAACCCTTTCTGGCACACTACCCTTTAAAGTTGAGATATTAAGGAAAAATTTTATAGGCTGTCTATTTAGGCTCTAATTAGTGCACAGTAAAAATTTGGTAAAGATTGCACTGACCATTTTGATTTTGTGGGTGTTCCATCACATGGAACACTGCGCCGCAAAGGGCTATGAAAGGTGAGCATTGCAGTGAAACACGCTAACGCGCAATCTTTCGTATATTAATGAAAAAACAATGTATTATGCCTATGTAGCAGATTTAGCGTACCATAGGGTGCACCATAAGGAGGACTGCTACTCTACGACCTCTCAAAAAAAAAGAAAAAAAAGGGGGGGGATGAAAAAGTTATTTTTATGCTGTAAATAAAAACATACGTAAAGATTGGCTTACACAATTAATTGAAAAGGAAAAAGCTTTAGACAAATTGAAAGGGGGTTTCTTCGCACAAGTCCCAAATATCTTTACTTTGACAACTTATCGGTGTAAAATCATGCAGCGACTTTTGCACAGTCTGTTTAGTTACCCAAGTAAGGTCTTGGGGCTGCATAGAGGGGCCTGGTTGGAATAAATCATCGTCATCATCTTCACTTGCATGTGATACATCGTAACTATCAGATTGAGACTGTTCAAGTGGTATAGAAACATATCTCTGTATCACTATCACTATCTGCATTCTCAGATTCACTACCAGAGGGCAATTCTTGAAGCATTTTTATTGCTTCAGAAAGACTAAGACCTCTCCGTGTCATTTACTAGCAATTAACAAATTAAAAAAATAAACTACAAATTAAATTTTATTTGCATAAAAAAGTACAAACTAAAATATATATATTCAAAAAAATATCTATACAGTAATATAAAATAAAGGTAGTAGCAAAAAGGAAAATCAAGAACATAAAAATCATGCACCTTCTACTTAGAAATGACGCAAAATAACTGATATAATCTTAGACCCCACTGAAGCTTTCCAATTCAAGAGGCCGAGAAAGGTGTATAAATATTTCCCATACAAGAAACCCTCCCCTGTAAGATCCTAAAGCAAAAGTTCATTTCTCCCCAAAAGAAAGAAAAACAGAAAACATAAACACAGATGTTTCCCTCATCATTGTGTTCAAGGCTAATCCCGCACTGACGGCGTAAAAGAATATGACCGTTGCGGCGCAGTGTTCCAGGGGATGGAACACCTTGTTTTTATTCAATGATTCTACGTTTACTATATGCGTAAAAAATTTAAAGAAATAATGAATAAATAGTTCAATGGACAGGCAACAAAATAAAACAGAAAATGATCTTATCTGGTTTACTGATGGATCAAAAAAAGGCAACCTCTCAGGACTGGGGGTCTGTGGTATGGTACCAAGATTCAGTCTTTATAAAAGGCTTGGGGAACATGCCACTGTCTTTCAGGCGGAGGTTCTTGCTATTACCAACTGTCTGCAGATAAATTTAAAGAAGGGCTACCAAGGTAAGTGTATTCTTATTTTCAGCGACAGTCAAGCTGCATTGATGGCTCTCTACTCATTCCAAGTCAAATCAAAAATTGTAATGGAATGTAAAAATCTCCTTAAGGAACTGGCAAATGGGAATAAAATTATTCTTATTTGGGTGCCAGGGCATATAGGAATAGAAGGTAATGAAAGAGCTGATGAACTTGCAAAACAGGGATCCTCTTTCAATCCAATAGGAATGGAACCCTTTTGTGAGATCAACATGAAGACTACAAGGAAGGCCATTCAAAAATGGGAAAAACAGGAGATGAACAAAGTTTGGTGTGATTCTCCTGGACAGAAACATGCAAAAAGCATGATTTTCAACTCATCTGAGAAAATTGCATCTGAAATTCTTAGACTCCCAAGATTGAAGATTCAAGCAATTGTAGGCTTCATTACTGGGCACTATCATTTCAGGAAACACCTTCATACAATGGGGCTTTTTAAACAAGAACCAATTTGTAGGAAATGTCACGCAGGGGTAGAATCAGTTCATCATATCCTATATGAGTGTGATGCTCTTGCCCTTACAAGATTCACTACTCTAGGTAATACATTTCCTAAAGAGTTACACCTAAACTCCACTGAGGGCCTATCAGACTTTATAAACAAAGTAGGTGACCCAAGACAATGGAACTAGGAAAAAAATTGGGCTTGGAGCATAGTACAAAATGCAACAATGCAGAGGTGCCAAACATCTGACAAGCTCAAGAGAAGAAGAAATAACACAGAAAATTTTTTCCAAACATTTATTTTTATACCACAAAAAAATTTGCGGAAAATTTCTTAAAAATGAGGGATTTATATAACATAAAATAATTGAAAATTATTTGTCGCCTTGTGTGGTGCTGCCATCTATTATCAAAGAAGAACGTTTAAAGAGCATTTAAAAAAAATTTGATCCATTTATCTCTAAATGCAATGGTTTGGTAATAATTTAAAATTTGGTGTTCCATCACCTGGAACACTGTGACGGAAAGGGTTAATAAAACTTCTGTTTAAAATTTACTATTTTTAATTTCAATTCTACCTTACATAATTACTTAGTATAATCTTTTTTGACATGATATTAATTTATAAATTTATATAAAAATGAAATGATATCTACATGTTATTAAAATTACACAACATATCATAAAATAAGAACTTTGAATGTCATGTAGTGAAATAAATGAAGAAAATGAAATTATATTTTTTCGTAAAAACACTACATAAAGAACATCAACAAGAGAGAAGTTTTTCGAATAATTTATTTCTAATGGTTAAAAAAATTAAATTTTTAAAAAGGAAACTATTTATCACAAACAAAAAGGGATTTTTGAAGTATTTGGTACCTTGTAAAATTTTGTTACATATGAAATAATGAATAAATGTGTGCGTTTAATTCAAGAAGTATATAATTGGGTAGGAAGGAATATAAATAATTATAATATTATAAAAAATGTTTACAATAATACAATTTTATTTTAACTAATACATGACACAAAATTTTTTATAAAATTTAAAGAAAAAATTTACTTACTGTTTATAATTAGTATTCTTCATACAGATTAAAATAAATATAAAAAAAGGACTAAAGGAAAGCATTAAAAATAAAAAAGTACAGTAGAAAAACATCACTTACGGACAAATAATCAACTTCAAGCAATCAAGAATCTAATTTGTAACAAAATAGTTCAGAAGACAGAGTATTCTGCAAAATAGAACAAAAATTTGATGAATCCTTTTCAAAAATAATAACGTATGAAATATTTAAATACATTTATTAAAATTCTCTGTAAATAATGTGAAAATTTGAACAAAAATATTACTTATCTTTTTATTTTGTATAACATATTTGATTTTATTTGTGCAAGTCACAAATTTAGCTTATAAATTTTATAAAAGAAATATCATATGCAAATAATGCAACTTTGCTATGAAATACTTATATTTTCATAGCAAATTTAATGTACAACACAAATAATTTGGATTTGAAAATTTTAATCAGTGAAATTAAAGATTGGAATAAAAAACAAACAAGATTTTAGTTTCAGTTAAACAATATAAAATCTAAATTATATAGATGAAATAACTAAACTAATGCCTGAGTGCATTTAAAGCAAAACAAAGTTAATAAATTTTAAAAATTCGATGCATTAAATGTTAATAAAATAGAGTAGTACAGTTCCATATGGAAATAAATTATAACTATTTTAAATAGATCTGGTGAAATTTAAAGAAAATATACATAATACAAAAAAAAAAAAAAAAAAAGCTTGAAATTAAATACCTCATTAAATATATTTCCAGACATCAAGGGAATAACAAAAGACTAAACTTTTATCCATAACTTTTATAGTAATAACATTTAACAATTTGCAAATTAACTTTTCAAGTTAGATAAGTCCAAAATAAAAAAAATACTTTTTTAATTTTGGACTTATCCAACTCTAAAAATTTTGCAATAATTATTATTATATCAAATAAATATAAAAATTGATAAAAATGAACGCTGTCACAAATATAAACTTATTTTAATGAAAGTAAGTATATAAGAAAAAAATATCTTTTCAAAAATAAACTTTTTCAATTTAAAAATAACTGAAAAAAAAATCAAGATAACAAAATTTTTTAAGACAATAATTAACTATAAAATTTTGTAATATAAACTTATTAGAAAGATAACTAAGACAGCCCCAGTTCTAATTTATTATTTAGCAAATATTCAATGAACCCAAATAGCATACTCTTCCAAAAACTAACTTTCAACTTGTTTAATAAAAATTACCTTTCTAAAATGACAAAAATATTCATTAATGAGATATTTTTATTGAATTAAAGGAATAAATGAACAACATTATTATTGCGTTAAACAAGACATCATATAAATGAACTTTAGATCACATCAACTATAGAATTTTTTCAAATATATACATAATGGTTAAAAGAAAGTAATTTTAAAAAGAATATTTGCCATGTCAAGAAGTGATTTATAAAATTATATTATTTTAGGATCCAAATACTAAACACAAAACAAAAATTGGATAAAGGTTTAAAATTAATTAAAAAATATTCGAATGTAATGTATATAAATTAATAAAATTTTCTAAAAAATAATAAGTATTTATAACTTATTTTGTTGAGCAAATATTCCAAATATAGGGAAAAAATTATTAATAAAAATAATACTTAAAATAACAATGAAAAAAAAATGTTATTGCTGTAATATTGTATGGGTGTACATATAAGAACGCACCACCATAATCCATAAATATTATTTAAAAATGTCAATTAAATAAAATGAAGGATTTTTTTTGAGATTGTAACCCAAAAAGTCTCTTCCCAACTTAAAAAAAATGTCATTCCTTAACATAAAATAAAAAAAAGAAAGAAATTTTTTCTGTAGAAACACTTTACTGACTGATAGAAAATTAACTTTAGATGTCCAATAATTAGAAAAAAATCTATAATAGACAGAAAATTGGTACAAACTGAGTCTTCTGCAAAATTTAATAGAGTTTCATAAAATGCATTATAAAAACAAAAATACTATAAATATGATTTTAAGATACACATTAACTCATTAAAAGAAAAATTTCTTGAACAGAATTTGTAAAACATTAAAATAAAAGGATCATTAATCTAAAGCTTTTTCATCTGAAAATTCTATTAAAAATGTTGGAATAATTCTTAAATTAAGAAATTAATAAAAATATTTTTTCAGAGCATTAAAACACATTTTATATTGTAAAAATAAATAATTGCAATTTTAATTCATTACCATAATTGTAAGTAACGTAAATAAAATGTATCTTTCATAATCAATATTATTTCATATGTAAAGCAATAAACAAAACTCTAAATTATATTATGTTGATGATCAATGAATAAATGATAGATTTTAAGAAATATTATTAAAAGAAAAAAAAAAAAAAAAAAAAAAAAAAAAAAAAAAAA
>JAPDSC010041568.1:329102-353766 GCA_026290005.1 Latrodectus geometricus
AAAAAAAAAAAAAAAAAAAAAAAAAAAAAAAAAAAAAAACAAATGTTAAAGTCAGCTATTAAATAAATCCCAAGATTATACAAATTGAATGCAAAAGAAAATCAATTAATGATCATAAAGAAAATTTGGAAACAAAAGGAAAATAAAAAAAAGTCACCCATTCTTAGCAGCTTTTGTTCATGGAAGGGAGAAGTTGTACTTGCAATATCAGTGATTAGAATTTTTTGTAATATCCGTAAAATTTTTGCAATATCAATTTTACTTGTAATATCAGTGAAAGGAATTCTGCTTAAGAATTAAAGAATAAGTTTCTCCTGACTTTGTTCAGTAGGACAGAATGTCAGATGTGAGACAGAGAGAGAAACAGGAGTAGTCTTGAACATGTAACTTTGGAATCCTGTTGTTAGCAATCAGAAGGTAGAAGACAGATAGTCATATGAGAGAAAGTCATCTTGGACATAGAACTTTCGAATCTTTCTCCATCAAGTTGCAAAAAAAATGGTGATTCTTTGGTTTGCAAGACATAACATCTATATTTCCTGGGCAATGTAATTAGATGAAATTCAGGTGAATTCAGCAGCAGCTCTAATAGTAATTAAATTTCCCAAATTCCAGATTTTTTCTTTCCCAATTTCCAAATTTCAGATTTCTTTTCGGCAGACTGTTTTCACTGATATCTTCAATCTCAAACTTTTTGTTACCCAATTTTTTTTTCAGAGACCTCTCCTTTTCTTTAGACATTGTTCTTGTTCCCTCTTTACATTCTCTTTTTGTTTTGTCTCTCTAACTCCAACAGAAGTAGAAAATCAAACTCATATTTCTGCATGTGCAAGAGGAAGCTGAAAAAGTAAGAACTAAAGCCACAAAGTATTTTGAACCCATTGGGTGACAAAAAGGTAAGGGTAACTGTTATGACGACTGAGAAAAGAATACAGCAAAAAAAGATTGGTCTTAGCAAGGTAGCAGCAAAAAATTACAGATGAACATAAAAATTATGTGATCACATCACAAAAATTATTTCCAATGTTACAAAAATCTATTAAAATTAACACAGCTCTTGAAATATATTTCAAAAAGAAATCAACTTATGATCAATTTAAAATAACTGGTAAATTTTTAAAAGTTGATGAAAATACATAATAATGGCATTCACCAAAATTATAATAGAAGCCTGTTATTTAATTTTTAATTAGTTTATTAATATTTATAAGTTTTGTGGTTGAATTTTACAATTTAATAAGAAAATGAAATGTAAGCACATATTATTCAGACAACAATAAATAAATCTCAATTAATAAATTACAAAGATATAAAAGAAAATTAAAACAATCAAATATAAAAAGGAAACAAAGAAATAAACAATCTATATTTAAAATATAGATTGTCTTTAAATGAATGTAAAGGTAAAACAAAAATTTCTGAGAAATTATATACACAGGCCTTTTATCTTAAAAACAATTAATTCAAGAAAACAAAGTGAAGAGCTTTTCTTACAGTTTATAATTAAGAAATTCAAGAATAATTAGAAAACATCATTTACTTACAAAAGAATTAACTTTCAACACAGTCAAAGAATTTTAAAAATAAATCTGCAAAAGTTAGGGAAGTTTGTATCAACAGAACATTCTGCAAAACACAATCAAATTCAGTAAATCTTTTTTTACAAAAAAAAAAAAAAAAAAATTACACTGCCTTAACATAAAACATATTTCTGAAATAAACATTATTTTTTAAAAATTTGAAAGGAATGTTTTTATTAATTTAAATAGACTTCTTGATAAATTTCTCTAAAGGCAATGTCAGCACAGCTTTTTACTCCGATTAGCACAAAAAAAAAAATACTGTACAAAATTCATTAATGATAAGTGAAAATATTTCAGTTTTTATTCTTATACAATTACATTAAAATGAAACAATAACAGAATCAAAGTAAAATATTTGAGATATTTTATCATCTAAACATTGAAAAAACTATAGAAATTAATACTTAAAGAAAAATCTACTTTAATGAAGTAGATTTTTCTTGTAAGCCATTTAGATTTTTTAAACTTAATAAAAATCTAAATGAAAACTTTTGAAAATGTAAATATATGTGATGACATATGTGGTAAACATTTTAAGAAAATATACTTCAAATAAGAAAAACCCTGAATTTGTAACTTTTCTGAAACATTCTGGCACCTCACAAAATTATAATGAAATCTCTTTATAATAATTTCTGAATACAAATTTTAAACACATTTGGCAATTTTTTTTGTTAAGCTTGTAATCAAGATTTTTTAAAATTATTATTGAATAGACTGTGTTAAATTTTAGCAGCCTTAATATTTTACCAGTGTAAATTATTTGAAACATTTTATTATTTTTTTAAAATTATGTATGTTTATATTAGAATTTTTTTTAGGAAACAATTTTTTGAGAACTTCTGAATGGAAATCCTATCAGATTGTGTTGTTCTTTTTCCTTATTGTCATATATTCTAACATATTTTGCTTTGGCTTTCTTATTATAACTTTTGAACTATGCCTTATACTCCTTTTCAAGTTACACTTCTTTATGTGTTAACTAAAAATCTATTTGAATATTGTAATGAATATGAACACATATTTGCAAATAATTTATTATTATAATTTATGCTTAGATTTTTTTTTAGTTTTCTTTCCCTTTCAAACTGTCATTTAAATTTAACTTTGATATTTTATTTGCACATTTCAATATTTTATATATTATTTGTTTTTTAATTAGCATTAATTTGTTTTCAAAATCCAAATTTTTACCTTCTATTTAGTATACTTCTAGTAATTTGTAAAGGCTGTTTTTTTTATTACATATAATAAATTTAATTAGAATACTAAATAAAAAAATATTTTTAATGTTGTTAACACATGATTTTGCTATTAAAAATTTCTTTGAATGATTTTACTGTTCTAAAGTTTACATTTTATCATATGTAATTTTGCACTTCATTTTTTTCTTGGTTCTCCTACATTTTCCTTTCTACAAATTTTAATGTCACATAATTTAATTTAGTATTTACATTAATAATTAACTTTAATGTAATTATTTATGTTTACATCTTTTTTTTTGAAGGAAGACATTCAATATTTATGATTACATAATTTCAGCAATGTTTCATTTAATGGCCTATGAAATAGTGCCAAAAGAATTACTTTCTATTTTCTGCATTTACTTTATACTTAGTGCTAGGTAATTTTTAATTTCCTAGTCTTCTTTTGTTTGTTTTTTTTTTTATCTCTTCCAATAAAAACTCATGACACAGAAAATAGAATTTTGTTGGGTTTTTGTTTTTGAAAGAATTGGCAAGACTTTTAGTTTATAAATTTTTTAACATTTAATGGAAGAACCTTCCAGCTTCACTTACAATCAAATGACTTTTTATGTAAGATATATTAACATTTTGTCTAGTAGAGTCTTTATTAGTGTTTCAATATATGGACCAAATTAGTCAGTTCAATTAACTAACTCTTTAAGTACAAATCACCATATATATATATATATGTTTTCTCCAAAGGTCACACATTTTGTATATTAATAATTTTTAAAATGGTAAGCAGATTTAAAGCATCATTCATCAGGCTTTAATAATTTGAGATTCTCAGTGATGTACAAGTTGAAACATCTTGCAAGTTTTTAACTATAAATAATTGGTAGGCTGGTACCTGTGTTGGTAAACTCTTTTCAAATTTCATAATATCTTGGAAAAAGAGCATGAGTCTTTTCATTTTTAAAATTGTAATTCCTAACAACATGACTATCTGGTTCAATCATGATCAAAATTGCTGGTTTTGAGATTTATGCATTTTAGGTATCCAACACTTAATGGAATAATTAATGGTTCTTATAAAATTTTTTACTTATTAAAATATATGTTAAAAAAATCCCAATTCTAAGGTTCAATAAGGAATCGGACATCCTTTTTGTCTACAGTTGTAATTTTATTATAAAATATAAACACAATTATATTTGTAAAAAAAAAAAAAAATTTGTTTCAATGATTTGTTTAAACTTAAACATTCGTTATTTTTAAAAAAAAATATTGTATTTCTTGTTTAATTTTCATGAAGTAATTTATAATCATTTAAGTGTTTCTGCATTTTTGTTTCCCATTTCTGTAAATTTTAAAAAGATGTTAGATTTTAAATAAATATTTTATAAACTTTAAAATTAAATTGATTGGTTTTAATCAAAATATCTCTAAATATAGTTGAATACATCTATAAATATAGTTGAATATACACATGTTATACTTAATAAATTAAAACAAATTTATCATATTTACATTAATGTAAAATGTATCAAAAAACAAGTTAATCGCTTAAATAATCAACTTAAAAATAATGATTTTGCTATTGATTTTATTTTAAAATATGTAGGAAGTAGGGAAAGGCTTGTAAAATTGAAGTAATGTATAGTTTTTATAACTACAGAAGGGCCACTAAAGGATTGAAGTTCTTATATGAATGCCGAAAACACCTTTCACTTTGATTATACTTTAATTTTTAATCTACATTAAAAAAATTTAAACTACTTTATAACTTCTTAATTTAACTTGTAAAAAAAATTGCACTTGTTAGTCAGAAAAGGGTGTCTGTTTTGCATAGCTGACCATCTCCCTCCCTCCTAATGAAAATGAGGTCCCTATGCTCTTTTCTTAATTATATTATATTACATTGTTTATCTTAATTTTTTCCTAATTTTGTATTATTGATATTAAATTCTATAGTTTCTCCTTTGTTTCATCTTGATCATCTAAATAAATTTTACTTATAATTCATATCAACATTTCTTTCAATTGCTGCTTTTGCACTGGTTTGATTGCCTATAATATTCGTTGATTCATATTATAATATTTTTCTATACATTGTATTTACAGCTTTATATATATATATATATATATATATATATATATATATATATATATATTATTTTCATTCAACTGTAATTAATATACTTAAATTTTTCTTCATAATGAAATTACTTTAATAGAAAAATAATATTTATGGCAGTATTTCATATACATTCATAAGAATGGAAATAATGCTTAAGTATTGGCATGATGCATACATTTATTAAAGACACAAATGTTTTAAATGAAAATATTTGTAAATTTATGTTGCAATTATACAACCAACAGTTATACTTACAATTATACATACCAATAAGAAAATATTAAAATAAATTGAGAAATATAAAAGTCAACACGTAAATCTTAACATGATGAAATTAATTTTAATTCTATATCTTAGCATTTTGTTTCATTAAAATTTTTCACATTTCAAAATAATTAAATGAAATTCATATTAAGTGTAATAAAAAATTATAATAGAGGCTTGCCGAAATTTTTGAGCATAACTGACCTTAAGTAACTCTATTCATTTACTCTAAACATTAAGCTTATTAATTAACATTTAATCATCATTTACATGAGTTAATAAGTAATGTAATAATCTGATTTATTATGTTGAACTGTTCCATGTTGCTTTTAATATTACACAAAACATAAATAATATATGCATATAATGGATATTGCTAAATTTTGCGGTGAGGCGTCAGTAACCTTTGTAAAAGATTTCCAGCGCAAGGGAACGTGGACCCCCCTCACCATGTTGGGCAAGCTTTTTTTAAGTGGAAAGCTCCACTGCATACTTTTTAATTGCTATGCTACATTTCATACATTTTAAGTGGTATGCTACACTACATACTTTTTAAGTGGCATGTTGCACTGCATTTTTTTCTTATGTATCCCAATCAGAGTCATCTGAATCATCTATGAATCTGGTTGTATCATCATTTGATGGATGAACATCATCACCTCTAGATTTTTTGGCTTTTGGCATTAGATGCTCAATGCCTTCAGATTCAGCAGTTGGCATATCAAGATGTAACATTTCTAACTCTCCTTCTGATGCCGTTTCTGTATCCTAAAAAGAAGTTCATAGCATAAAATGTACACAGAGAGAAAAATAATACAAAATTGCAGCATTTTGTGAAAAAAAATGTTACCAGGATATACAGCAGAAATATCTTCTAAGAATACTTGCACTTGTTCCCCACAAGAAAGGTGATTAAGTTTCACTCTCCTATATAAATGGAGAGCCATGTACTTATTTATGATTTTCCCTATAAAAAGACACAATACAACACTTGTTTGAAAATAAAAATTAATTAAAATAAATATTTTGTATCAAGAAAAACATATTTCAAACTTGGAATATGATAAAGATTAGCTCACTAGATTGTTGACTTTTTAACGAATCTTTCAAGTGACGATTTTCATTTAATGGATTACTTTTTAACGAGAGACCATAAATTTCTTTTACTTTTCCCAGCAGTCAAAAAAAAAAAAAAAAAAAAAAAAAAAAAAAAAAAAAAAAAAAAGGCCTTCTTTACCTTTTTGGCAATAGATTCCTGAAAAAAATACATTTATTATCCTGAAAGAAATCCATTTATTATTCCTTTATAAATAAAGTATTTATTATTTACCAAAAATTGTTGTCGTTTGAGTTGACGTGACTCTTCCACGGTTATATTTCCTTCTTGTCAAAAATTACCATAATTGATTTACCTATTTCGTCCACCATAATTGATTTACCTATAAAAAAATGAAAATTAAAACACTCTTTTAGTTGATTGACAATATTTTTTTTTTATTCAAGACTTTCATGAAAGTTTCATCAATAAAATTAAATACTTAATGTCATTATCAAGAATTTTCAAAATTTCTTTACAAGGTAATAAAAATTAAATTTACCTGCCCCACCAAGTTTTTGATAATTGGGACTGGCATGTATCTCTGCCACTTCTAGGCAGTAACTATACCAGTTGCAAACAGTTTCATTTGAAACTGATTTTTTTCTTTGTGTTTTTTCCAAATATTTAAGTGTAATATAAGTAATGCACTCCGTAATCTTTCAATTCCACAAAAAGAAAACTATGATACACAGGATGTCTTGGCACCATGAATGAAGGTGTTATCAGCGGGACTGATCACACCATAGCATTTTTGAGTATGTTTCATTTCATATACCCATTTAAAACCTGTAAAATGAGAATTCAAAGATATCGTTCTCATGTTCGATCCACATCTTGGAGCAACATCAGGTCTTTTCGGCAAAATACCCATGTCTCCCAAAAAATCATGTACCTTATTTTCTTCCTCAATTAGATAAGCCAATGTGGCAAAACAAAGATTTATTAAAGCTGAATGCATATCAACGCAAAGAAGATCAAACAAAGTAGAAGTCAAGAAGACTTCTACTTTGCGTAAAAGTAGAAGTCTTCTTGACTTCTACTTTTAAAAGTCAAGACAACGCAAATGGAACGAAGTCATCTATTTGAAAACACAAGTAACTTTTTTCCGCAATTTTTATATGCTTTCAAGTTATATTTAGAATTTAATGCGCCCACAAATTTCTGTTTCTAATTGTTGCTGAAATGCTTTTGTCAGCCAACCATAGAACTTTTAGCAACTATAAACAACGCAGGCAACATCTGAACTGTCTCTATTCTCCCCAAATTCAACCTCAACATAGAATTTGCCAAAGGAATTGCAGTATTTAACCTTGGTCAACATTTATACTGCAAGTCACCCAAAAAGAAATCTTCATAAAGATCAGAGGTATCATAGTAAAATTTTATTGTCAAATAACACGTTATATAAAGATCAAATGGTTCAGAGTAGAGCTTTTTTCGAAGTGTTGATGAAGACAAAATCAGTAATTTGTGTAGACGCTACTCATGACTAAAAACTTGTCACAGGCTTTGGCAAAGAAAAAGAAATTTCAGATGTATCCTTGCAGTAAAGCAATCAATGCTGCTTCGGCATATTACCAAAGTTGATCTGGTATGATATCAGATGGTGTATCTCAGGTTAGTTGTTGCGCAAACATAGACCATATGTTTTTGACAAGTGATGGATTGCGAAAACATGCTGTTTAAGGAAGTAATTGAGTTTGACGGGCAAAGAGAAACTCTTGAATATTATGAACCAAATCTGATCACGCTTTATTGTACACGCTCTCAATGCATTCTAGAAGTATGCGGAATAGAAATCCAATACTACCCCAAACCATGATACCGGGTGCTGGAACAATGTGGCGATGTATAACGCAATAGCTTAAAACTCTCTTACAATGGTGGATTCTAAATTTAAATCCGACCATCGCGGTGTTATAGGCAGAAGCAGAATTGGAAATTAAAGATAATGTCATCCCACACACCTAGGAACACGTAATGGAAGCCTACGATAGCTTTACCATATTCAGTGAACATCATGGGTGATAAATAGGTGTCTATTGGGCATCAATTTTGTTCAACAGATGTTTGATGGTTGACGAGTATTGATATACAATAGACGTTAATTCATGGACAATAACTCATGGATGTGTGTGGATTAAAAATAAATGTCTATTGTAGATTACTTTTTTGATGTCTGATGGGTAACACATATAACTGAAAAACAGATAATTATTGTCGCTGTAATCTGGATATTTATTTAAATTTAAAAGGTACAACAATATAAATATTACATATAAAAGTCGCTTGGATTGGATTTATAATTACATGCAGCATATTGAGATTTTTTCACCTAATTTAATTTATTAATACAATTGAAGTGAAGAAAATTGTTTTACAAACTTCAAATATTGTAACGATGACTTAATATTCATGATTTCTTTTTTTCGCAGTATCTTTGCTTTAATTTTATCTAAGTAAAGTTATTATTTGATTGCATCATTAAATTCACTCAGAAAATTTAAAAGGGATTTAGATGTTAGTAGGAAAATGTATGTTGAATTATAACTTTTATAACTGAGGACTGAATAACATTTTGACGATTTTTTAATGCATTTGGTTTTTAAAATTTTTGTGCAGCAAAGACAGATATTCAAAATCGTCTTTTAGAAGGTAAACTAGTTTTTTTAGATGAGTTGCTGAAAATAGTTAAAATTTCTTTCGATTTTAACGAAAATATTTCCTACACTATTTTAAAGAAATCTCTTAATCAAACATTCACTTAGATTTGAGAAATGCGTCTTCAAATTAAAATTTAAAACTTTCGGATGTTGAGTAATTCAAGTTGGCGAAATAACTATGCAGTGCTTGGCGGGAAAATTGGAAATCGCGCCAAACACATACAGTTACCTAGTCTTTTACCAAAACTGCAAATGAAAATACTGTAAAATAAATCTCGCAAAAATGTTTTTATCTTTGCAATTCAAAAATTAGTTCACATTCATATCTGAGTAAAAATAACTATGCATATGGAAAGCAAGAATTCAGTAAAAGATACGGGAAAAATCAAGAATATAATAGCAGTTACTTCGAAATGATTCCCGAAAGAATGTGTTAGGACCTATACATTTCTAAACATAAAATTTAAAATGCAATAAAGACAGACTTATTCAAGAAGTTGTTTCACTTGTTTAAAAAATTGCTAGTCTGCTAATTTTTGTAATTTGAAAATGTCTATACTAAACTCATTTTATTTTTGAAATTAATAAAGAAATTTCAGTTGAGAATCATTTTATATATCCTTAGAAACAATTTATTTTTATGAAACAAATATAACGTATATTTTGATAAATATATAAGATATTTAAAATAAAAATTAATAATTTTTAAGATTAATTTACCTATGGAAAAAACGCAGAAATCCTTACAACATTTTAAGATTTCAGTTTCTGAATTAAAATTTAGAAGATTCTAAAGTGACAGAACTAATTGAATTTCCTCTCCTTTAATGCTTCAAATTTTTACTCGCTTGTAATAAGTTAAAAAATAACGAAGATACTTACACGAAGTGAATGTGAACCAAGCTAAATATCAAAAATTTAGTCAATTATGCATAAATTTTAAGGAAAACTGAATTTAATGCCCTGAGATTTTATTTTGATACTATGCAACTTCTATTCTTAACTATAATAGGTTGCCGCCCACCCTAACAAGTGGTCAGCATGCCTGACTGCAGATAGGAAAGTCCGGGGCTCAAATCCCGGTTCGGGCAGGAATGTGCTTTCTCTTTCTCTCATATTCTCTCCTTATATGAATGGGATGTGAATGGTTGCCTACCCTATAAACAGGTATTTATGGCATGTATATACTGAACACCAAATTATAGTTCAGTTGGAAAAGTGGAGCAGCGCACCCCATATTGCCAACCTAACTGATACAATACATCAACAACAACAACTAATAGGTTTTAAATCGACTTTTATGTTTGTTAATTAAAAAACAAGCATAAAAGTGTTTTGACGACAAACACTTTTTTTCATACGATTGTTACTAAGACATTTAGATTTTAAAATGAGTAATACTAAACGTAGATTTATGATTTTACAATAGTCTTGAACACTTTTTTACATTGCATTAAAAATGAGAGAAAAAAAATATGCATCTAATTATGGTTATATGGTCATATTACAATTTGATAAATCATATAATTAAAATTTTATTTATTGCTGAATTTATTTTACAATAAATTAAAATTTAAAAGATCCGATGCATTAACTTAAAAATTTTATTTTTGAAACAAAATTCTTAGTTTATTTTCTTTTATAAACTTTTTATTTTTACTATGCACAATGTTACAAAATTTTTTATGAATATAATTTTATCATTTAAAATTTGAGAATTTATTTTAGCAACATATTCGACCAATTTTAGACCAAGAAAAATATTTATACATATTTTTAAGCAAAATATACTGTCATTTTGAAAGGGCTTAAACTATTAATGAATTATTTTATATCAAATGAGTTCTTAAGATTAAATTTAAGATAAAAAGATTTCTGTTGATAAATGATTAAACGCTTTATAATTGAAAGGCACTCTGCAAGAAATTTTCAATAATTTTTTTAAGTAATACTATTTGCATAATGCAGAAAAATTTAAATCGATGATATTAAATCATAATAATTTAACACATTTTTACATACAGTAATTAAGATATGTAAAAAATTGAACTTTAAATATTAAAAGAATGAAATACGATGTTTATCAATTCACAAGGTACACAATAATTCTTTGAATAATTCGTTCTGTCGTATTTTTTCACCAGAAACTTTAATTCTCTGTTGTTATGGAACATTTTTTTAAGTGTTTATTTCTTTCATTTTGTTTTAACTATCATAATTAAATTTTATGTCTTGTACTTGCATTTTTGTTATTGATTAAATCATTTGGCAAATTTCCATTAATAAACAAAGTTAAAAAGAGAAATATTGTCTGATTGGATGACAAAAGAATAAAATCCGAATGTAAGAATTTCTTAAGAAATTAAGCCTCAATTTTTTTTCCTTGCCTTCTTCCGGTTCGCAGGATTTAATTCCTTGGAGTTTATTAAGGAGTTTCAATAAGGTTTATGATCCACCAGAATCAAAAACAAAAAAGGATTAGTCGTAATGGATTACAAAAAGGAGGACATTATGGAATTTGTACTAAAAATTTAACTTTTACCTGAATAAGACATTCAGAACATTTGGGGAGCATGAAGAAAACATGAAAGTTACAATTATTTTTGAAATATCATGCCTTCTCTTTACCGAAAACCAATTTTAACTTTCTATACTTCGTGGGTAAAAAAGTTGTATACATTTAAAAATCATTCTAAGATATTCTAAGGGAAATTATTTTGTTTATTAGTGTGAGATTATGCAGTACTCAAAATTTAATTTTCAAAGCTTATGACTGTTTGGAACAAGTTCACAGTTTGGACAGTAAAAATTATTGCTGAAAACATACTCAAAAGATTAAAAAATTAATTTTTTCATAGTGCTGATGAAATAAAACTTTGCTTATTTTTTATGTCCTGGTTTAATCATCTAATGATTAAAATTGTTAGCTTTGTTATATTTAAAATATCGCTTTAGATTTAATGCTTTAAAAAACTAAAAAAAAAAATTGAATTAGGTGGTTTTATATGTAAAATATTATGGTAGAAAACACACATTTCTCGCTTGTATAAACATTAAGTATTTTATAAAAATTTCAATTTAGCACAATAATAAAGGTATTTAAAATAAATTTGAAAAAATTAAATTTCCTTTAGATTTACCGAATGGAGACGAGTTTTTACAGCAAGTAGTTTATTTTACATTTATTCAAGTGCATTTACTTAATCAATTTATAAAAATATGATTCTGTAATCCATCATTTTAAAATGGCACAAATTAGATTTAATGAGTAAAATAATATTTTTAGTTAAATGTTTCAAACAATATCATTAAAATTATTTATGGTGAGCTTACTAGAAATGTCGCCATAAATTTCAAATAATTTTACTATAAAATTTGTTTAAATTTTTCAAGCAAAAATTAAACGTACAAGCGTACATTAATGGTTGAAAGGTAAATAATTTTTTATAAAAGCTATAAACAGCATTGATGATTGAATTATAAAATAATTTTATAAAAGTTATGAGTGAAAGAGGCATTGATGTGTGTGTGGTTTAAAGGTAAATATATATTTTTTTGTAAAACGTATGATCAAAAATGTCTCAAATCAAAGGAGTTTCTCCGCCGTTTCTAAAAAAGAAACAAAGCATATAAGAAGCAATGAAAATCTTTAGACTGCATTTAATTATTTATTCTAACTTCGTGATTTTTAATAAGTATTTATGAATGTTTTGGAAATTTTATTCCTTAATATTTAAAGGCAATTGAAGAGAAAATTAAAAAAAAAAAATTATCAAAAACCATGGGAAAAGTGACATGGTTTTCTTTTATTTTTAGTAAAACATTTTTAGTTACATTAATGAGTTACTCAACGATATATAGCTTCAGGAATCAATATTTCTTTATGACGAACGATATGAAATACATTTTCCGCCTGTTGTTAAATTTATTAACTATATATTTCTATATATTAAATATCTGTGCTTCTATTCTAAGTAAATATGAATGGGATGCATATAAAATTAGAGCCATATAGAATATTTAATGGCAGTCAAATGTTTACATTTGATCGAATATACTCAGTATTTATTATTAAAGCAATAAGATTATTTGAAAATTAATATGAAATAAAATTTCTTTTCAAAATGAATTTTTAATATATTTTGTGGGGAATTAAAATCATTTACTTTTGATTAAATGTACTTAATATTTATTTAAAATACTATGCATGCTTTAAAATTTAATTAAAAAAAATTGCTTTTATTATGAAAATGATTGTATTTAAGTGATCAGCCTATAGATGAGTGTTTGAGATAAAAGTTAATGGGCACTAAATTCTGGTTGAGCAAAACAAATATAAGGAATACAATTATACATTTTAAATATTTCATATTTTAATCCTTTTGAGGAATGGTCTTGGAACAAACAGACAGTATTCAGCGCTTTGTTCTGATATTTTTAAGCTGCAGTTGTTATGAGATTAACAAGAAATCAGGTTTCATATTAAAACCTGTTGGTTGTCTTGTCATAATAAATAAATGATTAAATTGCTGAAAAATCTTACATTTCTAAAATTTATAACAACTGAAGAATTTATTTAATAAATAAAATAGTGAAAGGTCAGTAAAATTCATTAATATAAATACTCTTTATATCTTGATGGAAGTGAAGACATTATATATGATCTTTAATTACGTTTGTTTAATGTACATGCTAAAGTTGACTAAAAAAAAATTAATTTACAGACTTTCTGTTTAAACTTGGTCCATGTTTGCTTTCAAGTGATTGTTTTTTTATATGCAAAACAACCCGAATTGTTTTAATTCATTAAATTCAAAAATTACATAATTTTTATAAAATTTTCAAGATTTTTGCTTATTGTTTTTTTTGGTAGAAAAAATTTAAATATGTTTAACTTTAAATATTAAAAAAGCCATTTTTTTGAAATTGCAGACTCCAATATACTAGACTTTTTTGTGTTGCCCATAAATGGAATTTACTTATATTATTAAATCGCATTCCATTAGTGTTGAATTTCAGCAATAAGTAATTGTATTAATTTAAAGTTTTTTCTTAATCACAATGTTCTTCATTGAATTGTGTTCTATGACAAAATTTATTTTTTCAGAATAAGCACGTTTAATTTCTGTTTATAACATTAGAGCAAAAATTTGGCAAATTTGATTTTCAACTTGGGAAATATATACCTCATTAACACTTAATTTGGAATGAAAACCTTTTTCTAGCAAAATGTTTTTAGTAATCTTTGTTAATGTAGTTTACATGACAGAAGCTACAAATTCAGCTGAAAATTTGTTACCATTTCAGAGAATTCAATTCTCTTAATAAGTAAGAATTTTTTCAATTTGATGGGCCCCTAAACTTTATGAACCATCAATTTGTTTTTATTTTCTTTTTTCTTGCAGAGTGAATTAGTTGGTTAAAAGCTTAGAAAAAACTAAAAGAGTGAAAGTATTTCACTTTCACTATTGATAGCAAATAATGTCTATTAATGGATTCTGAAAATACAAAATAGGATACAATGAAGTTTCATGAAATCTTTCTTTCTTAGAAAAAAAAAATTGTATTTTATGAACTGGATCATAGAACATTGTTGCTCATATTAGAAAATTAGATTACATTTTATTAGAATTCTGTTAAATGTTAACGTCTCAAAAATGCATTTGCTTATGTGTACAATCATACAATTCAATATAATTTCAGTAAATGAAGTCTTTTTTTGCATTAAATTTCATCGAAGTTTTGTAAATACATTCCAAAATTATCTATGTTATTACTCCCAGAAAATATATAAATGTCTGCAAATTTCTTTCTAATTGAAAGAAGTTAAATTCTGAATGTATTGTTTTTATGAAATATTATATGAGGTTGACAAAAAACAATAATTTCAATGTTTTAAAATTAAATGCTTTTTAAAGATTTTTATTACAATATTTTTAAAACGTTATTTTTTCCAATTCTAGAAATAACCTCTATATAATGTAACAGATTATTAGGTATTTACACCCAGTTCCAGTCATTATTAAACAAAAGAAATTTCCATACATATATTTATTTTTTATATGAAATTAATTAAAAAAAGCTTTTCTTTTAGATTGGTAGAAATTTCAATAAAACAGAGTATTAACTCACACAAAACCAGTCATTTATGAGAAAGTTTCTCTTATATGACCCAATAAATTTTTTCATCAAATCAAAAATGAAATTATCAGTTAACAGCATACTGCCGAAAATATAAAGAAGTAAATAAAAAGTTCAATTGAAATATTATTTTAAAAATTGATTTGACCTGTGACTGGATATCTTAACAATATCAGCCTTAGGTTCTAGTTTATGGAATATGAAGCATAATTCTCCCAAAATTAAGAATTCAGGATTTAATGAATAATGGAACAAAATAAAATAAATAATCATTGAAGTTTCAAAATACCAAATTTTTATTATTTAAGTGTTCTTAAATTATTACCCCATGGACTATTTTCTTTCCTTCTTTATGTCACTACAAAGGATTTCCTCTCTCCTTCAAGAGTTAGATTTTTCATCATTTTCAATGCTCAAACATATCTTGTTAATTTTAAGTTAATCATTTAAATGAGATCGGAAAGAAATATTTAAAAGATAAACTAAGACCTATTTTTGTGCATATGCAATGAATACGTATTTAGTAAGGTAAGGTTATAGAATATAAGTGTAAAAAATTCGCAATGATTTCATGCCCATTGGATGCAAATTTAAAAGAAACCAAAGGCAACAAATGAAATTATGTTGCCTTTCTCTGGAAGACATGCTGAAAAAAAAAAGGTAATCTTTTCTTTTCTTTTTTTCTTTCTTTTTTTTATCAGTTTGACACTGCCTCTTGATTTGAAAACAGAGTATATTTTTGAAATTATCACCAAAAACATAGAATGTTACACTAAATACAAAAATAGAATCACAAGTTGCATAACTATCTTTGAGCTAACAGAATTTCAGAAAAGAGTTAAATTTTGCAGAAGCAAAAGTAAAAGTAATAAGCACGTTGTGTATAGATTAAGTTTAGAATATTTGTCTTAAATGTAGTACGATTGAATAAATTATTTATTTTACAGGGTTAGATAGAATAATTCATTAGTTTTAAAAAAAATATATTTTCAGAAATATTGCACTTATACTCATGAACAATACATAAAAAGAACTCACCAAGTTTAGGCATCCTCTACAAATGTTCATTGTGTATCTTTTTGGTGAAACAACTCACGTTTAGAAGATAACGGAATTCATTCTATACATTTTGTAGCAAACAACTTGTGTTCTTGAAACACCGATGTCGCCACAAAATGCAATGTTTACATGGTACTTTGATGGTACTTACAAAACATGGTACTTACAAAACATATCAGTATTACAGAAGATAAAAAAGATGTTTACATGGTACTTCTTTTTTATCTTCTGTAATACTGATATGGTATGTTGGAGTGTGATCAAAACTACTTTTTATGATCCAAGAAGTAAAGATAATACTTCTCATGAAGTGGAACAGTATTCTTTACATTAATGTCGATAACTCCGGATTCTAGATTAACAGGTATACATCCATCTTAGCTATACGAAAGGATCTCAAGCTATTCAAAGTCTTTTCTATCATTTTTGAATAATAAGTTTTTATAATTTGCTTGTTCCTAAAGTATTATTATGCATTATTTTATACTTTCTGTCACTACAAAGAATTTTATCTTTCAGTTACGAATTATAATTTGAGCCTCATAAATGATTGAAAACTTATGGTGGTATTTTTTAAAGTTAATCGTTGTACATCGTATTACTCAGTTATAACAACTAATAGCTAGCATATTTAAGGATACAAAAACTTTTTTCTTCCTTTCACTCATTTTTGATCATTACTAACCTCGTATTGCCTCACCTGATTTGAAATCTAATAGGCTCGTTCTTCTACCACAAATACACATGTTAATCTGATCTGAAAGAATTAGAGCGAAAGATAATGGATCTCGATCTGTGATAAATAGTGAACTCCTTTTTCCACCAGGAATATACATGTTGAAATTTGGTGAATTTGTGGCTGTTGTCTCATATCTCTCATATATGTGCTAATAATTTTAAAAATATAGCTTTTTCTTAGAAACGAATGAATTATTTATGCTAACTCTCTAATTTAAGCGCTTAGAAAATAGTAGTGAAATATAATAGTTAAAAAGACATATTTGATCAATAAAATTTAGAATAGATATATTAAATGATCAAAAGCTATTAAATATTTTTTCTAATTTAGCTTTCCCGAGAGAATAACAAGTTAAATGTTGTGAAACATTTCGTTCATAAAATTTATGGGAGAAAAAATGGAAAAAATTAACTTTCAAATTGTAGAATAGGAAATACTTAAAATCCTATACACAAACTTCATTCTCTTGCATTTAGAGATTGTGCATTTCACAGTCCAAATGAAGTTTTTTACACAAATAACTCTAAATCTGTTGTATTTATTTAAAGACTAAATAGAATACTTTTAGGGTCTACGTTAGTGAAACTTTCCTTTAGACTTTTATGGATCGGGTGTTGAAAAGAAATACACGTAGCTTTTCTAATTTGAAATTCAAATTCTTATTCTTGCCCTTTCTCAAGAAGTTAAGAGATCTTTTATCCAGAGAGTTTCTCACTTTTTCCTTTATATAAAATGTTTTTTTTAACTAGAGACTCTTAGCAAAAACATTTAGAGATATTTTATTCAACTTAAGAAAGCATTCAAGAGCATTGCTGTATGTTGTATAATTTATATTTTATTCAAATCAAAGAAATTTATAAAAGAGTATTAAAAATTGTGGTGTTTCCCTTTAGTTACAAAATTATTCAATTGTAATGACTAAAATTTAGCCGATTAGCTGAGCCTAAAAATGAGCTAATGTTTGTTTAATGTGCAGAATAATTTATTCCCTATTTATGAAATTTTATGAACTTCTTCAATTTTTTTTTAATTTTTAAGTTTAATGTATTATTTATTTGAATGATATTCGAAGTTAACACATATATCAGAAATTACTATCGATACAAATATTGGATTCTCTGGTAGTATAAAAAATACTCTATATATATTTCTCCAAAATGACATTTTTTGTTAATTTCAAATGGAGATATATAACCATATGTGCCTCAAACTTATAAGAGAACTTTTATTCAACTATCTGTTATTATAATAACCTGTTGTATCATGACAGGATCAAATATTTGAAATTGAATTTTATTCAAAATAGATGAAGGCGATTCATTAATCGTGTTTTATTCAGAAAGTCCGTATTTTCCAAACTGAATTTCATTACGAAATGAGACTATTTTCATAAAACAAACTTTAAAATACAATTTTTGTGCATGCTAAAATTTTTTTCCAATGACGATTACTAAATATTATTATTATTTTTCTTTTTGCATACTCCATTGTTGTTTAAAAATGTGAGTAAAAATAAGCTAAACATTACCTAATAGACAATTTAATGACCTAATGTTGTTGTAAGATATTTCAATGACTATAGCATAATTGCTTTCTGGGATAACATTTAATAAATAGGGGACTGTATACATATCTATTGAGGGAAATAACTCGAAAAATTACCAAGGATACACACAGATAATTGTACATGCAAAATTTTTAAGCGCAACATCTATGTCTCTTTATTCAACACTGACCTTGACCTTTCACTCTGAAGAGAACTAGTTTATAGAGAATCCAAATTAGAAGCCATTAAGTAGAGAGTGAGAGTAAAATTTTTTGAGATTCTTGAAGAGCGCAGTCCTCGATTTAGTAATTAATATTTTAAAAATCAAAACTTTTAAGCTGAATCTTATTTTTTAATAAAATGTTACTATTCAATATAATTGCTTTCTAGGGAGTAGCAATTATAAAACATTATATCAAATATATGAAGATTTGTTAGTCATTGAAACTTAATTTAGGAAATTATGTTTTGCAAACATTAGTAGAGTAAGGTAGAATATTTTTTTTACTGTTTTAGAAATTTATCTATTTTAGGCAATAAGGAATTTTAATTTATAAGCAAATACAATTTACATATTTTAAAAAATTAATTCTGAATACAATAGAAATAATTTAAATTTTTAAATGAATATTTTTGTTTTATTTTTTTCATATAGTATTCTTATAAAACGCGTCTTTTGAATATGATTATTTATATGAAAAATAATCTTCCTAAGGAGCTAACAAACAATAAAACAATATGCATAGAACTCTAGCAGTTGAGTTTAATGTGTACATAAATTTATGCATCCTATAGTAAATAAAATTGTTTTTATTTTAGCGAAATTCTTACAAAGACCGTAAATAAATATTAAATAATTAAAAAATAAGATAAAAACATGGAAAAAATTATTTCAGTTTTGAAATTCCTTGCATTTATATTATGAAATGCATTTATATAATTAATGTAAGATGTTCTTATAATGAAATACTGTTAAAGCATATGTTTTGTACAATATTCAAAGGTCTAAATTCATGTTTTAAACTGCAAATTTACTTATGAATTAAGCTGTTAAAATAAATTTTAATTTAAAAAAAAAAACATACTAAATATTTTGTAACTTAAGAGCGCTATTACGAGTTATTTCAAACATTTTTAATATTGTATCTAAAACAGAATACATATGAAAGAATAATTTATTTGAAATCACTTTCCAAAACAAACTGCGTACATCATAAATTCATTCAGTACAGATTACGGGAATAGTTTAAAAATCTAAGGCTTACAAAACATTATTAAAAAAGTTTCATTAAAATTAAATTCAGTATATTGTAAAAATATCATTTAGTCAGTTGAAAACTTTTCATGTGGCTAGTATATTTTTAAGAAATAATTTTTTGTTAACTAAAGATTATATTTTTAAATTTTATAATTAATTAAAAAAAATAATTGCAAAGTAAGTTCAATTTTATAGTAAATAATTTGATTTCAGCGTTTATGAAAATGTTAAATTAAGAAATCTTAGCCATTTAATATGAGTATTCTTTTTCAAAAGAAATACTGGAAAGAAATTTTATATTCTATTTCGCTAATAGTAGCTATATTAGATAATACCAAAAATACTACTTTTGTAATGTGTTTTCTTTGTAATTGAACATTTCAATTTGTTTCTACTTTTATAAGAAAGTTTAAAACTAAACTTTGAATAAATTGGATAACTTTTCTAACAGCTAGTGAAATTGTTACCACCATTCCTTCAAAAAATTGAGAATTTCTTTGAAATTCTTTTTCGATTTTCACTGCCGGGAGCTCAAAAATCAATTTATTCCAGCTGAAATAAAATCAATATGTATTTTTTTACCCTATGATTAAATAACCATTACGAATTACTGCTTTTTTAATTTAAAACTTTCATAAATTTTAAATCTCCAATGATTCAAATTTAATTTAAGTACCTTAATCATAAAAACAGGAAATTACTTAATAAAAGGGATCTTTGCAGATATTAATTGCAAAGAGAATTCAATATTGAAAAAATAATAAAATTTGCCAATAATATATATTTTTTTCCTTTATTGTTTGGTTTTCAAAAATAAAATCAATTCAACAATTTTTCGGGAAAGTAAAATTAGAAAATTAAATATTTAATTTTATGACACACCTTATATATAATCAATAAACTAAACCAACAATCGTACCTTAAGCAATTCTTTCTGATTTTATGTATTAACTCTTACGCTAACTAAATGCTATAATAGATTAATATGATATATTAAGAAATGTTTGTGTTATTATTCTTTTGTCTGCAATAGGAAAACAATAATAATCTCTGATAGCTACTTTAGCTTCCAAACGAAATTTAAAATTGAAATTTTTGTTTAATATTTTTTTTACAAAAATAAATTTATAGTTAAAATTTAAAATGACTTCAATTTATTTTATAATAATTGGATTGTTTCATGAATATTTTATTTATTAGAATTATTTAAGTCATTGTATTTATAAATATCTCCAACTATTACAACTTTTTAATTTAAATTTTTATATGTTAAATATTATATTCATTGTCACAGATTTTCAATTATTTTTTTTTTATTTTTCTCAGTAAATTTGGCAGTGAAGGACAAAACCAGTCACTTTGGGGCCTTTTGTTTTGAAACAAATGGAGATAACGTTTGTGAATTTAAATGAACATTCAAATTATATTTTTGAGATATTGACACATTTAATATTTCGTAGTTTAATTACATAAAATATAACCTCTGTAATTTTATATATTGATTAATCAAGTCATTTAAGACAATCAATTATAAGTCTCTTAAAAATAAAATTTTAATAACAATTATTTATAAAAAAGTAAAAATATATAAAAAATAAATAAAAATATCAATTCGATATGTACTAAAATCTATGATTAGATACTATTAAATGTATGATAAAAATCTATGACTTATACTTTATAAAAAAGTGAAAGATGCAATAATATAAGATTTGAAAAAATCTAAAAAATATACCTAATTTTTCTAATTATTTTGAACTGAATAATTGGTTTTCATTCAATGGGATGTTAATTTTTATATTTGATATTATACTTTATTTATACTTTTGTGTAATAAAATAAAACAAATATTTTTTATGTGATAAAATATAAAGCATAATTTATTGTATTAAAATGCTTAAATAAATAGTATTAATATTTGATATATGGACTACCTGATATTGAATAGTAATTAAAAATTAATGATAAAGAATTGGAAAAATTCACAATTAACAGCATAGTAAAAATATTTTTTAAATTAAACAGATATAATTTTATCTATCATTCGTAAATTAAGAATAGCTATACTGTAAAATTGATTAAAATTTATTCTATATGCTATTTATTATATTAACAAATCATATATAAAAATTTCGGTTTTAAATTGGAAAATTTAAATTACTTAAATAGCTATAAAGTCAGTGTTGATATTTAATGTTTATGTGAAAGAAACTTGAACAAAAAATTAATGAATATGCAAATACAATGTTTAGTGAAAATGTTTGTGCTACAATCAATGATATTTTTTTATGTACGGCTCATATTTTTCTGAAATAGCAAATACTTCAGTTTCTTCACTTTTACAGAAATTGTTAGAAACTTCCACAGAATCTCGAAATAAAAAGCAACATTTGTGTATAAATAAACTTTTTACTTTTATAAATAATTAAATGTATTTCCTCTAAAACCTCTATTCAATTGGAATAAATAAAGAAATAAAATCTAAATTGAATAAAATATTTAAATTAAATTAACTGAAAATTTTATCTTTGCAATTTAAAAAAGGATATTATCGTAGCCTGAAATACAAAGAAAGTTGTTGGAGATTCGAAAAATTTGTATTTTTATAAGGAATATATTCATAATAAAAACTTAATCTACTTTTGAATTTAATAGAAGATTATTGGAAGATATTGATTGCTTACATTGGTAAAAAAAGAATGCTGATGAAAATTCAGGGAAAAATTATTTAACATAGTGAGTATATTTTCACACTGAAAACTGCTTAAGTGATTTTTTAATTTTCATAAAAGATCACACATTCAAAAAAATATTGATTGTTTTCATCGGAATCATTTTTCTTTCTCAACAAGAAGAATTTTAAAAAAAATCTTTAAAAAAAGTGCGCTAGCATTTTGTAAAGTGATTGGAAATAGATGTTTCAGTAGAATTAATTAGTATTTGAAGCACTTACTCATATGAATCCGTAGCAGTTTCAGTTCTTTTATGAAAATTAAATATCAGAAAGGTAAGTGTTATCTTTCGAAAAAATAAAAAAATTATTTTTAGTGAAAAATTCAATTCTTAACATTAAGAAATTAAAATATTTCAAGCTAATATATAATATTTTCAGCATCGTAGGTAAAAAATAATTTCCATTTCATTAAAAAATTTTAACGAGGAAAGTGTGTATATTAATCAATCAATATTGATCATATTGAATCATACAGAATTATGATTGTGCTGTGCTTGCTGTAACAATATAATGTTCAGCCCCCTGCTTATATTTTTATTTGCAACAGAAAGAGAAGAATTTTTGTAAAATGGTTACTAGAGATTGCCCAACTTTCTTTGTGCAGTGATAGAAAGTGTTAGCAATAAAAAGCGAAATATATCATCCATTAACTGTCATTTGTTTTGATTACGGAACACATTTCTGTCATCGAAATGAAATTAGAGCAGACAAATTTCTTCAGCTTAAGCATTTTCGAAGCGATCAATCACAAATCAACCGTTTTGTGCTTTCCCCTGTTCATTTTATATAACATAGCCACAAGTATTTTTTAAATTAATTGGAAAAAAATGAACTTTATATAATATATAAAAATTATTTAGATATAATGAATTATTTTTTTTACCAAATATAGAATATACATGCGTTATATATAAGTATTTTATTAAAAATATGATTTTTAAGAAAGTTAGTGCTAACTTGAGGCTTTCAATTTTATTTTATTCTAAGAATAATTTTTTAGTAAAATAGAATGACATACATAATACTTATCATTGTGTTTTCATTTTATTTTAATGAAAACATTGATACTTCTATACAAATCAATAAAAATATTTCTGTATAAATATTTTGACTTTTTGGATTCTAAAATTTCAACTCCTTATTCTAAACACGCTACTTATTTAAATTTTAGAGGCAACATTTTAATAGATATTTTAGTTTTATTACTAATAGTGAATAATAATTTATTCACTATTAGTGAATAATAATTAGTGAATAATAATAATTAGTGAATAATAATTTATTCACACAAATTATAATTTTTTTGGTCAAACTGTAAAAATGTTTTTAGATGAGTTATATTCAAACACGTTCGATGATTTAAACATCTGGCCTGAAGTCCTAAGGAATCGTTTTTAGTCGAGGAGGATCATTGAAAGATGAATTTTATTTTATTTCTAATGTCCGGTTGTTAAAGGATTTCCACTTTTCAGCACTATAAGCAGCGGAAGTGATGACAACTTATATAGTGCGTTACCCAATGGGTGTGGTATCGTTGCCTCGAAAGTTGGTATTTTTAGGCATATTTAGAAGCAAAAACCAAAATGGTAATTTAGAAGTAGAAACCCAGAAGAAGATACCCAGACATGGAGCACTAGCCTCAGACGTTGCGACCACGACAGTTTTGATCTTGCTACATCGTCATTAGCAAACACGATGAATCTTCAGTAGGGTCAATTTTCGAACGCACTACCATCCGTATGTTGAGAACGAATGCCCTAAGCAACCAGGCTACTGGGGTTTCTCGATAGAAAAATTATTACGCGTATTTTTTATTCTTATATAAGTTCATGATCTGGTACAGAACACCGCTGATTCCACATATTATAACTATATATTGATTAACTACTCGATGATTAGCACTATTACATTGCTGACATGTTAACAGCTATGGACACATACTATCTTCGATGAAAGTAAGACATCATTTTTCAAGTAGGATTGTGCGACACCCATAACACCTGGAAACCTGCGACATCCATGACACCTGCCAATTTCACCCATGACACATGGAAAAAAAACTTATGTTTTTAATTAAGATAAATGCTTTTAAAATCAATCTGAACTTAAAATCTTAATTTTGCAGAGGATGAATCTGCAAAATTAAGATTCAAATTTATATCAGTCAACATTGCAAAGAAGGCTTATAATTCTGCTCAAAATATTATAATAGCTGACATAGCATGATGTGACATGTATAAGAATTATATAT
>JAPDSC010041568.1:353866-365185 GCA_026290005.1 Latrodectus geometricus
TATGTATATATGTAGATAGATATAGATATATTATATGTATAAAAAAGGTTTTTAAAAATAATAAAACAAGATCTAGAATTGCCGCTATTCGTTCGTGAAGTATTGTTGTCAACCATGTAAAAAAAGATCTTTACATACTCTTAGCTTAGAATTAGTGAAAATATATAAATCATTACATATCAGAACAATGTTTTCAATATTGAACATTTCCTGGCTTTCTTACTTCATTTGGCTCATTAGATCGGGGTTGTTTAATACCATTGGACTTCTTTTTTTATCAGATTACTTGAAGTCAATAGTCTATGCCTACAAGCCTACAAGTTGGTGCACATTAAAAGAGGAAAAGCAATGCCACACTAATGATGTTCAACGACATTCATACAAAATGATATGAGAAATTTTGACACAAGTGTGCGTATTTGCCAACAAGCTCTTGGAGGTTATTTGATGTGTTATTATAAAATCCTATCCTGAGTGCTTTACAATTTCTTCTTTATTGCTTTTACACAGGAATGTTTTAAATATTCTGTAATTCAAAGTTGTTTCATTTGAATGTTAAAATTTGTGTAAGGTATTTTGCTAATAAACTGAGCGAAACGTAAGTGAATCTAATTCAAGTTAGTCATCTATTGTTTTAATATCATTAATCATTCAGCTACTAAATTTTCGGAGAATATTGAGTGTGTGTAAATTGAATAAATGAGATAAATTGAATACTAAAAGATATTTGACAAAAAGATACAACCTCTATCTTTATTTTATGTTCTATGTTCAGGTTAAACGTATTTAAAATATACTGGATTATTTTAAACTTAAAACTTAATATTCCAAATTTCCAAAAGAAGTTTTATTATGGCCTAAAATGAAAAGATAGCAGGTTTCTAACATGATTTTTAATTTATTAGAACTTAGTATTTGTTGCATTTCTTGTAATTTAGTGAGATTATAGAAATTGATGAACTTAAAAATACTACATTTTAATAATTCCGATCGCTTTTTAATTCATTTTACATATTGTTCACTTTATCTACCGTCGACAAATCATAATAGTTGAAGCAAATGAATGCAAAATATATTAAAAAAATATTTTCGAAAAATTATAGGGATAATTCTTATGTGACAAATGAATATACTTCCAATAGTCTTAAGAATTCAATATTTTATCCTAAAATATAATTATATAAAAATTAAATTATTAAACTTTATAGTTATAAATTTAAATATTCAACTAGAAAAATAAAAATTTCACAAGACTGAAATATTCAAATATTCAAATTTAAAATAAAAGTTACAATTTAAAATGATACTTAATATTGATTTATAAAATTAAAATGTCAATTAATGTGATATTCTTGAACTAGTATCTAATAATATATCATGGAATACTTGCCTGAGTTTTATTCATTTTTAAAATTTGTGACCAATAATTACCTAATGTAATAGTTGAGGTATTTTAAATAAGTACCAGAAATTTGCATACTATTTACAAGTACAATTGAATAGAACATTTTCTACTCTGTTTCAAATCGTAAATCTGAGAATTTTCAAGCACTTGATTACATGTAACGATTGATGAATTCAATGGCAAAACTTATTAGTACACCATTATACTTGTACAATCAGATCATCTCTATTAAATATAAACAAAATAGTAACTGCTTTACTTGATAACTTTATTTTTCCCAGTTAAAAAGTAATTATGTGACAGGAAATACTTAATATTATTAAGCAAGAGAATATTTAATAGCGTAATAGAAAAATATTTAAATATATAAAAATTAATTCATTTTCATTTATAACAATTATGAGCAGTTGAAATATTTATTATATGGAACAAAAACAGGTTTTCTAGACCTGTACATAGCATTAATTAGTCAAATGAATAATAAATATTTTAAATTTGGTTAAAAAATGTTTTACAGACGAGCTGGATGTAAACATACTGGAAATTTAGTGTTTTTCTGGTGAAGATATCCTTCTGAAAGGCTTTTAATTGATAACTGGCCTTATTCATGTATTGCAGTTGAGAAAACACGGAAAACTTCCGAACATTCCCCCCAAGCATACATTCAGATGGCAAAAGTACAACATCCATTTCCCATTCTTCAATTGTTTCTGCAATTGATCCTAGGACCTTATGTAAACTCTGGCTGGGATTGAATTAGAGTGAAGAACGTTGTTCTGCCATTAAACCGAGGTGAACATTGATTATTGCATACTTCTTGTTATTTTCGGATCATATTAAACATTAGGTGATAATAAGGATGAGTCTCGGAATAAAGATGCTGTACATCTGAATGAATTGACCTTTGTAGTTACATCTTGTCAGCAAATTAAAGTAATATCTAGAGGACAAAACATGCCTTTACAATTAATTAAAGGACCAGAAGAAATTTAAATCTGGAACAACATTCAGTTCTGTTTTCATGAACCAAATGACTGCATATTGACATTATAGTCATTGCATTCTCATGAGTAGCCATGCTATGAAACTATGAATATCACACTTGATTTGATACGACCAAAATTCAATTAAACTGTTACACAAATTAGTCATTATTTCTCCCTCTTACAACAGAACGATATTATTTTTACAGCCACAGTGATATTTACAACGAAGTTGCCTTGACAAGAAGCCTGCTCATTATATATTTTATATGCATTATAAATACACTGCAGGCCACCCAAATTACAACACCAAAAAGACAAGATATATAAAAAAAAATAAGAAATTATTTTGCAGATAACATGTTTAAAAAGTATCAAATGATTAATTTTGTAGAATTATGTAAAATGTAGTTCCTGCCAAAATTAGTAACCAGAGTAGCCGCCATTGTTGGAGATCACCACTGCCACACGCCTCGGCATTGATTCAAAGAGAATTCAGATGTGTTCTTGGGAAGTTGGAAGTCTTCTACATCAGATGTGTTTCAGATGTAGAAGACCAAACAGCTTCCACACGTTGCCAAAGCTGAACTGGTATGGCAGATGGGGAAATAATATGGGTCAATCGTTGAGCAACCGTGGACCACAGGTTTTCTATCAGCGACTAATCCGGAGAACTGGCTATGAAAATATTTCAATCTGATGATTGACGAAGAACAATGCGTGCCGTATGTGGTCGTACAATATCCTGTTTAAATATGGCTGTGGGCAAGACTTGAAGGTAAGGAAGGACAATTGATTCCAACATCTCGGAGATGTAGCTCTGATTGTTTAAAGTATCCGCTAGAGGAGAGCGAGAGTGATATCTAATACCGTCCCATACCATAATACCCGAGGTAGGAGCAGTGTGACGGTGCATAACGCATTTTCTCTCCACGGTGTCTCTAGACTCGAATGTGACAGTGGTGTTGCAGATAGAAGCGTTACTCGTCAGTAAAGAAAATTTCCACATCCTTCTTTCATTGCACCATTAGCGGCGGAAACGTCTGTGGTTCAGCGTCAAGGATAGACGAAGAAATGGACGTCTCGCGGACTGACTATTCTGCTGTAAAGGGCATCGAATGGTAGCAGACACTGAATGATGCGTTACAGAGTGATTGTGCTGTGCTATGGCTCGTAACGTGGCCGAGCGATCCGTCACTGCTATGCACACAATTTGCCTGTCTTCACGTGAAGTGGTGCACTGAGGTAGATGCGATCGAAGCATCCAATGATCATATATCCGTATTAGAGTTGTTTGGTTTCGTCCAACTGGACTACTGATTTTCCTGACAGATAAGAATGATTTCGAGTTCGACAGAGGAATCTAGGTAGGCCACTATCCTAGCATTGTCGAACTCGGATACTTGATCGAAAAATGATTACTACTAGGCATAATTGATCGTTTTTTTTAAAAAAAACAACAAGAAAAATGCTACTGCCAAACTTGAAATCATCTAAATCTCCAAGCCTTGAATAGCACTGTGAAGTGGCACCATAGGCACGCGTGATATGCGTCTGAGCACGGATATTCTAATCATTTGCATATCTCATCAGTTGTAATGCATGCTGTAAATTTCATGTTATTGGCATGCTTCTTTCAGGTTGTTACATTTACGGTGGCCAGCAGTGTAATATTACTCGTGCATATTCTTTAACGTGTAGTGCATTACTAGGTCCTTGTCTATTCTATCATATATCATTTTTCATGTTTACATAAACTGTCCACAAAAAATTGTGGACAGTTTAAAGGCCTGATTTTCTTGCAAGATATTTTAATATTTACAAGAAAAACTTCCTACCTGAATATCTCTTTTATAGAATGGGTCATATTCACACACCACAAGGGAGAATACCCGGAAAATTCATAAGCACACACTCCGAAAAACATGCACGCAGAAAACTAAAACGCAATATCCTTCTCTTCTTGTTCAACAGGGTAGGGATCAAATCTTTGATTTTTCTAGCTGCTTTTATGGAGCAAAAATAGGACTGATCACAGTATTGAATGAAATTTTATTATTTTCATTGTATACCGAAATAAGCAAAGTACTATGTCAAGTAATCAAATTTATTTTCTTCTTTTCTATATTCGGGGATACAAAAATGCCCTATGTATTAGTACTTTTAATAAAATTAGAATGTTTCAAATTTTTTTAATTCCTTCTATATTCTGATCATAATTCTTTACTTTTTATGAAAGCAAATTTAAGGCAAATGAAAGTTTATCTTGACTTCGAACCTCTTTCAATATTTCCGCCATTATATAAATTTTGTTTTGATTTTACGCTGCTTTCAACAAATATTGATGCTTATGAAACTGAGCAAGTAAGCTTTTTATGGGACTTCAAGGAGAAACAAATTCTCATTTTAACATAAATATTTTATCTGCGTGCATCGCTGCTGTTTTTGATTCGCTTTATAATCTTATTTTCCTATTTCTTTAGCAGTTAAAATAAAGAGAGATACAAAGTGAGTAAAATAATGGCTGGCCTGAGTTTTATGGCAAATAAAAATGTAGATTCTCGTCTAAATATTTTCACAGAGTTCCAATTTTTTTAGCTGAATGAAATTTAACAGGAAGGAAATTTAATTTAACAGGAAGCGTTTTATTCTACTTTGGCATATTAAAGTATTTATCTGTCATTGCATAACGCAGCATTTTTAAAGTATGAGAAATGGACTTATTCAAAATTAATATTAAGCGAAATTATATTTAATCTTATAAATACTCGTCTGCAAATTCCACAGAAAATATTAGATATATTCAGATAGAAAGAATTTCGTTCAAAATTATTTGTAAAAGAGTATAATATAAAAAAAATAAATCTGAATTAAATATTCTTAGAACAGATAAACATTTTATTGTTAATTATGTAATAAGGGAATTACCAAACAATATGTAGAAATGCTAGGTTATAGAAAAATAGCAATTTTAAATTAGTTAATATGGAATTGAAAAATGATTAAAATACATTGGTAAAAGGCTAAATTTGTACTAAAAATGTACATGAAGAAGGCAATTTCAATATTGTAATACGACTCATCCACATGACACACAACGCAGGTGATTTAGCGGACAGTCGGTGTATTAATGGATGGTAAGAATAAAAGCAGTCCTGTTTGTTTAAATAAGCAATAAACACTGGCTGACAATTTGACTTCAAAATATACTGTGGATGAAGCCGCGGTAGCCTACTGGGTTATGGGGCTCGCTCTCGATATCAAAAGGTAATGATTTCGAACCCCACTCCAAAAGAAGATCCGTTGTGCTCACTAATGTGTGGTGGCTGGAATACGTTAAATATTTTAGCAATGTCTTCCATGTGAAAGGATAACTCTGGTAATAGCAGGCCAAGTCTTGGGTCTTCAGTTTGTTCCCTTCTTCAAAATTCGAAGACCTACTTTCGGGGCCACTTTGGCAAATCCACTGAGTGCCCCACTAGATAAAGTGCCATCACGCTACCTTGTAATTCTGTAAGGTGGGAATTTTAGTAGCCATGTCATTATACAACAACAATGGGCATCGGAGTAGAAAGATTTCTAAGAATACGAGTCTGTAGATGGTCTAATGGCTAGGAGTCCACTTTTTTGCTAAAGATCCTATAGTTCATAGTGGCCAAATGGTAGAACAGAACTTTTCGTAAATAAAAGACTTAGGCTTGGTCTTAGCTGCTGTTGAGGAACGGTAATTGGATGTTTTATTGTCTTCTACATTCACAACTTTCAGGGTGAGAAGTTCGGGATTTTCAAGCTTACTTCTCTTAAAACACGTAAATACTGCTCCTTACCTATGACAAGTCCTTTTGGAAGATATATAAAGTTTTTAATCTTTCTTCTTTATTGTTAATAATTTTATTATAATCTTAATAACTTCTGAAGTAATTATGTATATCCTAATCTTATACATAACAGTTGTTTTACTTCCTATCATTCAAAATGTTATTTATATGTCAATGTGATATGTGAATTATATTGTGTTTGCCTAATCTTTCAAACTTTTTTTCCAACCACTATCTTTTGAGTTCTTTAAACTTATAAGTATTTAACTATTGTGGTGGTAAATTTAATAATGAATTGGAATTTGAAGTTGCATATAATAAGAAACCGCAATTCAAAAAGTTTTGCTGAAAGCATATTTTGTTTATTTGAATTTTCTGTAACGGAAGAATACAAGTTAATGTAGTCCGAGTATTGTCAAATAAGAGTCACCGTTAAAATAAAATTTTCAGTTTATAAAAGCACTTAAATACGTTATGTATCTAGCAAAGTAAAAAAAAATAAAATAAAAAAGATTTTCTTAAATTTCTCTCTAACAGCTGTGAATATACCTATGACAAGTACTTCAATTTTAAGCGGGGAATAGTATAATGAGTTTAAATTTTTTGTCTTGTTATATAAATACAATTTATATAAACATTTTAATTTTTTCTTTATTGTTAGTAATTTAACTATCTTCTTAATAATTTCTGAAGTAATTAAATATACCTTAATTATTATATATTATTTTTGCATTTCTCTCTAATATGGGAGAATAGCTATTTTATATTCTCAGAATTTTTTTTGTTAGGTGAAGGGTTGTACATTTACTGTTTTGAAATAGTTCATTTATTTCCTTTTCAATATATTGTTTTAACTGCGTTAGAAGTAACAATCTATTGTTTTCTTTTTGCAATTCTGATACTTAATAAGCAAATTATTTCCATACAAGATTTTAAGTTAATGACTTTTGAGATTTCATTATTCATATAATAAATAAATGTAAGAAGTACAATAAAAATAGTCTGTCTGTCACTGAGGAATTTTACAAAAATTCCTCAGTGACACACACACACACACACACACACACACACACACACACACACACATACACACACACACACACACACACACACACACACACACACACACACACACACACACACACACACACACACACACACACACACACACACACACACACACACACACACACACACACACACACACACACACACACACACACACACACACACACACACACACACACACTCTCTCTCTCTCTCTCTCTCTCTCTAAAAAAAAAGACATGTTTGACTGACACTTACTGACACAAAAGATTTGCAAGCAAAATTTCTTGAAAATAACTATTCGTTTTTACGATACTTAAAATGCAGTCAGTCATAAAAAATTTACATTTTCTTTATAATGGTAAAATTTATATTTCTATAAATTCCGTTATTTTTAGTGTCGAAGTGATTTCAATTTTAATTTCTTTTGCTAACTTTTAGAAGAAATTGGAAAGGAATCAAAACTTCCATATGGTCACTCGTCAGCTGCTACTACTGACGAAACAAGGCTTCACTTACTTCAATCTCCTGTACTCCCACATATGCTTATAGAAACCGTATCAATATTAGTCTCCCATAATTGAAAATTGACTTACAAACAATGTTTTTTAATCAACTCACGTAAATAAGCTTTTCATTATAAAGATAAAAGACAGGAGAATTCTAAAGAAGATTTCGTTTAAAATGATCTGTTATGTAAATTTCAACAAAAACTGTTCCACTTTTTTTTCTTTGAAAATTTATCGAAAATTACATGCAAATGTCTCATAAAACTCTTATCATCTCATAAAACTTTTATCATCTCAGAATAAATACCAGATTATTTTCTATTAGACTAACATCAAACTCACAATTTTATTAAATTAAAATTATGTACACCTCTTCTTTTAGGGGAATAAGATTTTTATAATTTAAACTAATTTTTTTTTAATAATTTTTACATTAATGATAATTTTAAGTAAAATATTTTTCATATTATTTAAGTTTTTCATCAGACTTTCAAGCAATCACGCATTCAGATTTCATGATTGATGAATGATTTTAATTAAATATTTTATTTCATTACTAAAAGTTATTTCAAGCGTATAGATATCACTATTCTGTTCTTTGTAATTGAATAATTTTTCTTGAGAACACATATTTTAGATAGTATAAAAAATCATATTAAATATTTATTATAAAAATTCTTTATAAAATAATGCATAATAAAATATAAATTTCGTTGAAAAACAAATACCTTACAAATTTTCATGCGTAATGGAAACATGCTAGAAAAACTTTTCATGGGCATTTGTGAATTATAAAATGCAATTTATTCTTTATTAAAAATATGCCATTTATTGATTCAAATTAGGCTTTAATTTCGTGAATATATTTTTTATACCTTGTTAAAATTTGAATAATTTTTATTATGCATTTTCAATAATATAATAATATAAAGTGACGTATTTCATGCTTCATACCATTATAACAAATAGCATCACTATAGTATGAGAAATATTAGTTTAAAATTTTGAATAAGTATCCAGAGTTTTCGTATTTGTGACATGAGAATAAAAATATTTCTTTGTATTTTAATTAAACAGAAATCTTAGGTTACCAATTATTTGTTAAAATTGAACTGAATATAAGATTTATTTAATTTAATTTCAGTAATTAAACTGAATAATTTTCATTTAGTTTACTATCTATTTTAATACATAATATTTTCATATAGTGAAATAAAAAAAAATATATTGATTTTTAAGTTAAAATTTCATCCATGTGTAGAGACGTGCGATATTCAATTAGTGAACTTGCAAAAGGATGGTTAAAATTACTTGATATCAAAATTCTATTTTAACATTCAGGAAATTCGTTTTAGTTGAAAAGAAGTTTTTAATAAAAGGTAGGCAGAAATAGTTTGCAGTAAATCTGCTCTCGTGTCGATATCCATGAGATGGTGGATGTCCTGGCTAAAAGAGACACCGCTAGCCCATCTCTAACTGATGATGCTGTCTCCTGCACTAATTTGCATTCTATTACATCTGCTGATGAGTGATACTCCTGGTGATTTCATAGCTTCCAAGCATTCTTAAGCAGACCAAACTAAACAGGTTTGCTAGTGGCCATCTTCGTCACCGCCTTAAATCTTATGGCAAACGTTAGCTCTATCCTACCTGTTGTAAATGCGGTGTAAACCAGGCAACACATTCTTTTCCGTTTGGGATTTACGAAGGCAAATTCCCTGGTGTTTCTTGGTTTTGTGAGGATTAAAGGTATCGTGTATCTGGTGTAGCAATTATACACCAGATGAGAGATCAGAAACAACAACAACAACAAAAAAATCCTAAATTATTTCTGACTGGTATGTGACTACAACATTCACACACATAATCGTTCATTCTGATTTCGTGACTTTATAAGAAAAATCATTTGCTTTTAGTTAATTTTCTTTTTGGAATATATTTTGCTTTTGCAATCATTTTCCTCTATTGCAATATCATTTACACAAAACATTTGCCGGAATTTTGTTCAAAGCTCAACTTTGTTTCATAATTCTGAACTAAAAATGAAACTCATTTTTAATTAATCCTCTTGTTTGGAGTAAACTTACCGCAACATTCTCAGGAAAGTGTAATTCACTAATTGTGAAAAACATGGCAATCAGCAAATATCAATACAAATAATTGAGATGTAATGAAACTCAAATGCTCTCTAACAGTCAAACACACGAAGAATGTGTATTGTTTCAAAGGAATATCATTTCATTATACATAGGCGAATGTGCAATGGGATTTCTTATAACTTTTTGATGAATGCTTTACTGTTCCCTGAAATGGAAAAGTATTGAAACAACTAGTATGAAGTCTTTATAAGTAATAAGTAACAAAACTGTTAAGAAATACCAAGGTATTATAGAGGCAACTTACCTGAAACCACCAGACTTGCAAATGAACACGAATTTCACAGCAGGCGAAAAATTCATCTCGTTCTGTGGAAACAGATGAACTTTTAAAACGTAAACCAAGCATGTCAGAGACATCGTCTAGTACATTTTGAAATATCGTGATCATCTTTAAGAAGGATATTTTCCCCAACCTAATTTTCACGCTGGACTTTTTGAAAGTTAATTATATTATCATCCTTGTTTGACTTCATCAATCTATGAACGATAAACAGCAACAACAAATTTTATTTTTATGGATTATAGATTTCTAGAGTTTGCTGCCTTCTAAGGGAAATTTTTCTTAACACAATTGCATCAGTTATATTGACTGGATTAACATTTCTCACGGTATCCTTCATATTTATGAAACAAATATTTCGTTAGATATTATAATTTGATGAACATTCTTTGTTTATAATCTTGTAACTATCAATGTTTGCTTATAAACATTTATCATATTTGGTACAATAAGAAATATATATTATTATTTATTGCATTGTGGAAGATTACTATATTGGTCAACTTTTCTTCATAAAATGGTGTAAGAAATAATGATTATGATTTGATTTTTCTTCTCAAAGAAAATGGGAAAAAATAATATTTTAAAACCACAGAATGAGTAACAGTTCTTCAGTGAAAGAAAGTTTCCTCAATGGTGTGAAATATTTTGAAACGTTAGAACATGAATATTTAAACATTCATTTTAAAGTAAATTTCATTGCTGCATATATTATTTAAAGTTAAATAACAATGCGCATTATTTAGTTCCGAAAAATGAAATGATTAGAGTTCAATGTCTAGAAGAAATGATAAACCAAACTCTTGAATTATTTAAAAGATTGTAACAATTCTTGAACAATTTTAACTGATATTGCTTAGTGTTGTAGTTAGACTCGGTGATAATAGGAAAAACCGAGTTACCCAGGTTCTTAGAAATAATGGAGATTAAATGAGAACATATGAGAATGACACAATTTAAATAATAATAATAATAATGTAATTTTATTGGACTACTATTTACATTTAAATATTTACAGTTTATATTTAAAGATTAAATGTCTTATCAGCATATAAAAGCATACTTATAAAACATTGTGCGGCCAGTGGGTCCTGAAGAAGAGATTAAAATGACTCACC
>JAPDSC010041568.1:365195-378367 GCA_026290005.1 Latrodectus geometricus
ACATCTGTTTCCTCTGCGGCTCCTTTTATGTCGTTTGCACTACGACACTTAGAAACTATAATGCATAACACATAAACTTTTAGAATATTACATATTTTTAAGAAAATCAAACGTGAATGGTTTTACCATTTGACAATTGACCGTCTGCATTTTAAACGTTTAGTTTTCTCATTCAGTACTATTATATTAAGAACAAAACGTAAAGACAAAATTTTCACCTCAATCAAATAAAGCCTTTCATCAAATAAAATTCAGAAGGAACTATACCTTCTTCGAATATCTCACTTAGAGAAATTACTTCAACGAAATTTTTTTTTATTCTCTTGATGGCAAAGAATATGTATTCTTTACATCTATTTAATTGCATTTACAAAATCCTCATTTTTTTCTTCACAGTTCCAAAAACATTTTTCTTAGCACCATAAGAAATAATTCTATTTGATATTTTTCATCGTTAAATGAAAAATACGCATACGCTCAATGAATACGCATACTCTCAAAGCAATTCTAAAACAAAAAGGATACCATTACTTTCTTTCCAAAGTATTAAAAAAAAACTAAATTTTTTAAATTAATTTATTTTGATTTATAGTTCTTAGTTTGATTTTTTTTATCAAATAAATTATTTATTTCATTATAAATGTATTTATTTCCATATGATTTATATTGAGATATTTAAATTTTTGATTTCCCAAAGCATACAGCAAAGATTGTGAATTGTTATAATAATGCAATCTTTTGTCATTCTCAAAATTATAATCAGCATATAACTTTAAGAAAATTAAATACCTTTAAAATAAAATTTGATTGAATTATTAAATATCACTTTAAATATGCTAGAAAATATATTTAAGTTTTAAAATATATATATATATATACATATATATAGTATTTTAGTCCAATTTTTAAATAGATTAAAAATTATTTTAACAATTATTTTAAGTAATGAAAATCAAATATTAAATATAATTTTTCCGAATAAAGTCGCATTGATCCGTACTCATGATAGTGTACTCACCGAAAATGTGTACTCACCGAATTTTTTTCTACTCATAACAACAACAGAATATAGAAACTTAAATACATTTAAAAATAATTACTAAAAATTATATATTTTCTTGACTGTATGATATCTAATAACTAAAAATTGCTAGAATTGGATGTCGAATTTTCACATGAAAAGAATTTTCTTAGAATAATGTTCACGACGCAATATTTCTTTTAAATCATATTCAATAACAAGAATTATCTGTCTTTTGTAATATATTTCATTACATTAAAATTGCTTGTAGGAAATTCCATTTCATTTTCAGCTAGTGCGTTTTCGTTTCTCGATAAAACATTTTATATGAAAACTTGCTTTAAAGGCTGTTTTTAGGTTTTTAAAATTTCATTATTTTGGAACTATGAAGGATTTGAGTAAATAAAATAAGAGTGAAACTGTAGAAGTAGGAAATTTCTTTAATAAAAAATAAAATAGTTTAAAATAAACATAATTAATATTGAAAATTTCCTCTTCGATAAAATGTTTCAGTGAGAAAATAAACTCTATTTCGTTCAAAATTATGATAAATATTTTCCTTCTTTTGTAACTATTTTTACTGATATTAAATAGAAAAGATTGAAGGATGGAAAGAAATATAAAGTTATATTAAAGTAGAAATGTCAGGCAAGGGGAAAAAAATCTTTATTCTTAAAAAGCTACTTTTTATTTTTTGAAAATATTAAAAATTTTCCTTTGTTTTATTTATAATTCCTTTGATTTAAGCTGGTAAACCAGGGTAAGTACTACGATGTAGATATTAAAGCAGAAATTATAAATATAGATGCTTCAGTTTATACTTGAGGGTTGCTTATTTAAAACGGGGATACAAAGACTCTATTAATGAAAGGAAATCCATTGAATAAGTCTCTTTTTTACTGAGAAATGTCAAACTGAAAAAAAAAAGAACAAGAAACAGTAAACTGCAGAAAATTAAAGTTATTCTCAAAAATTTAAACTTAGTAAATTATTCTAGATACGAACACACATAAACTTGTGTGTGTGTGTGTGTGCATTTAACCAAAGAATAAAAAAACACTCTTCTCTGTCAGAATCCAGATATGTGAGTACCGCAAAATTAGTAACTTAAACCACATATTAAAAAAGATATTAAAAACTCTTCTTCTTTCACTCGAAATATAATTTTTTAGCCATGCATTTTTTAAATTTTTATGCAGATGAGTTTACAAGTTAAGAAAATAAGGGCAGTCAAATTATTTGGATTTATTTTCTGAACTAACAGTAATTGAACATTTTCCATAGTATTCAAATAATTTGGCTCGTTATCAAATTAATTTGGGATTATCCATAGAACTGAGTATCCATTGATACGAGTGGCAAATTTATTTTCCTAGAACAGAAAGTTTCATAAACTTGATAAAGACTTTTAAACTCAATAAATTTTTTTGATAAAGGTGCTTATTTTCAAGTGGCTGTATTAGTAAAAAACATGTGTGACTCTACTGGGACTGCTTAACAACATATTGTTAAAAAATGTTTACATTAAACAAACACGCGTATAATGAAATGAAACATCAGTGTTTGATTTCTGTTTTTTCTTAATTTAAATTCATAACAGCGCCATCTGTTGGTGAAGTTTAGAGGTAATTTTACAGAAAAATTTGATCGCATTATTTATGTATTACTCAATTAAAATTTCAATACGAAATTTAACGGAACTTAGAAATTTTGTTTTATTTACATTATAATATAGATAGTTTAATATTTATTTAATGTTTCCTAAAAATAATAATATTTTATTAATTATATAAAATGCAAAAAATTACTATTTCTTAAAAAATTTTACATTTATTTGAGGACTTCATAATTCTATTAATTAATTTGAAAACACATTAGATGTTATTAAATTAAATATGTTTTTCTTTACTATTTCTTAAGAAACCTTAATAATTTTATTTTGATATTGTTGCATAATATAATAATATAAAACTTGCCTAAAGCTGTTTGGGAAATAATTCGATAGCCAGATTTTGTATTTTTTAAAATAATATGAAGCCATTATTTTAAAGTAAACAGAAAAATAAATTTACATAGTTAAAATACTTTACCTTTTAATGAAAAAACGTGTGTCTGTGATGCATATTTCTTAAATTATATGTGTCGTTTATGATTTTTCTTTATCCACTGTAATAATAGTCTCCATTGAGTAATGGAAAAACCTTTAACCTAGTTCATTCCGCAGGCTATAATTGTTTTCAGAATTTTGTCTTTTATTGCATATTGTTAAGGGCAACTTTAATATAAAAGTGTTATGCAATCTTGAAAAAACAACAATTAGTAATGTTACAACAAAAAATGAGGGGACTATAAAATGCGAAAACAATTTAATAATTATGATATAATAATTTAATAACTTTAAGTAATATAATAATAAGATTGTAAAATATATAATTAAGATCATGTTTAAGGAAAATTTCTCATAAAATGAAATCTTTAAAAGAGTTTTTCTAAAATTTTGTGATAGTTTATTTTCAATGTTCATCTTTATCTTTGAAATTTATTAGACATTCCTCTTGATAGTTTCTTTCTCCAATATTTCTTTCACAACTTAAAAGTATTCCTAAATAGCAAGAGAACGTTGAAAAGAATAGTTTTCCATTTCGAGAATGTCTCCATTCTTCATTTCATCACAATTTGTAAAATATTTGATATGGGAAAAAATACGAAGGAAGAATTTGTGAATAATTTTATGACCACATTCATAAAATTGTACATTAGGTTCCATAAATAAATAGATATTATTATCATTCCCATTTCGCAATATATTTTTGATAAAACTTTGTTTGTACTTATATTTTTAAACTATTTAAAAATATTTTGATAAATGTAACCATTACGTATCTCAATTCATGTTGTTTATTGCTTTGAAGAGCAGGAAATGTCGTTTGATTAATATGTGTGTCAGTGAATTTTGATCAGAAGAAGAACGAATTAAATTCATGTGTATCCCAAATTTGTCGTTTTAAGAGACATCATTTATTATTTTTTACAAACTATTATGTCTAAAAAAATTCTTAAACTGGCCGCTTTCAGATATTTTTAAAATAAGAGAGTCGTTTCAACTGGTTTAAAGATTAGATTTCCCATGTGTAAAAGAGTAAAATAAAAAATTATGCATTTTTGTTTCTCATAGAAGGTATTTTCTCGTATTTATCTCTATGTTGTAATAAATTGTAATGTTTCCTGGTGTTCGGTATAAAAACGAGTACCCTTTGCTTTTGCAAATATTTGTCGATAAAGTTTAATTTCTGGTAACCTTGGTAAATCACATAGCTCTCATCCTATAAAAAACATGAAAATTGTAAATTAACTTGGTTAAATCACCTTGTTGAAAAACGTGATTAATTTAAACAATTTATGTTTCATGGTAAAAATGGTAAAAAACACGTTTACCTTAGTTTAGCTTTTATGTTGCGACAGCACCCACTTTGTTACTCACATTTTGGCGTCAAAGAAATCAAAAAAATTAAAAAAAAAAAAAAAAAATCAAGAGGTACATCAGTTTGTGAACTTGTACCGTATTCTAAAAATATTTTTTCTTTATTTCTATGGATGTATTTTATTTTGTATATTGCATTCATATTTTTCATTTGGAAGATATTATCCTTGGATGATATTAAAATATTTGTAATGAAAGGTATGGCATTCTATAAAGCTTCTAACTAGGAATCGCACAAAATAAATTAAAATATTTTGAATTATTCTCCTATGAAAAAGAATATGATTTTTTGATTATTTGTAAGAGTTGAGCATTTAAAATTATTGAGTAACATGAGTTGTTTACAAGAAATCTTTTTAATAAAGGTAGAAAATAGTTTTTTACAGAAGAAATGTTTAAAAATTTATTAAGATAGAAATTTAATAAAAAGATAATTTACACGGTTTAAGAAATTAGATTATTAATTTGATAATAAGTTAAAGAAATCTTTTTTAAATTCATGCTTAACATATGATAAGTGTTTTATATTTATATTATTTATCTAAGAATTTTATTTCATTTTGTGAGAAATGAATTATTTATGAGCAATTTTTTATAAATTAAACAATAATTAGTTAATGAATGTCAGACAATTCAACTGAAACTGTGTTCATTTATTTTATTGATTAAAATTGTTTCTGCTTTCATTTTTAAGAAACTTAAAATAGCTAAATTTCTACTTTGGTGATTTTATCCTATTAAATAAATCCAATACAACTATCACATTTTAATAAATAATATTAAAAATATTGAAATTATATTCTTCCTATCATTTTTAATAATATAAGATAAAAATAAGATAAGAATAGGAATTTGTGTAACACGAGTGTTTTCTAATAATTATGAAACTTCACATTTAATCATTAACAACTTTTAATATTAATTATTAGGTTTTATTATCTACATAATAAAACTATTTTATATGTACTTCTTATATTATAAAATATACGAAATTATATGCAATAAATAATAATTAAAAATTATATGCAATAAATTATTTATAATTATACATAATATTAATAAAATATAACCATGATTAATCTCAAGAAGTTAATGTGAAATATGGGAATCATGAAAGTTAGTTCTCCTTTTACTAGATATGATGAATAAGAATGTTCAATTTTATTATTTTAACGCTCAACGTGCTCGTTTGAAAAGATAAATTCTATTTTGTTATAACAGTGAACATTTGTCAACTAATTCGAGTTGATAATTTTTCATTTTAACAAATGTTTATATTTTCTATAAAACTTACTTGAAGAAAGAGGAATGTCAGTTTTAGAATGATTAATTACCTTGTTTATACTTCCAGTTTCAAACTTTTCAGAGCACATTTATGAATTCAAATGTTTGAAGCTTCTTACTCAGATAATTCTCTTTCGCACGGTATTGTGAATTCTCTGATAAAAAAGAAATTAAATTCAAATTTTCCTAATTTTTTTATTATTTACTCTTTTGTTTGTAATGCAAACTTATACTTTGCAGAAGATTTTGGAAAACTTAATAATTTTGATAACTAAATCAGTATATAAGTGGTATTATATTTATTTAACATTGAGATTTCAAAAATTTGTTTAGTGTATGAAAAGAATTCAATTATTTCTTTTTTTAAATGATTTATTTAAGAGAATAGAACACAGTTCAGGGGCTTTAGTTTTTTAAAATTACTCATTTTATGTAGTGTATTAGTTAACTGAATCATATTTTGGGTGAACTTACATTTTTAAAACTCAATGAAATTACGCATAAAATTATATATAACATAAGCAAAAAAAAAAAAAAAAAAAAAAAAAAAAAAAAAAAAATGCACACAAGCTTTAAAATACGATGAAGAACTTATGTATTCATTAAGAATCATATCCATCTTGAAAGAATGTATTCATATGTTCTTCATGAGATTTCGGATAGTGAAGAATGCTTGAACCGAAATGACACTACTTTGTTACTTCTATTCATTTATTCTTCGACAAAACTATATTAATATTAATGATCTATGTTAAATTTTCAGTTTTCAATCTGATTTCAAAAGTATATAAGTATAGAAACGTACTCATTAATCAAAAACAAAATTAGTCAGAACAATACGTGAAAAAATAAAGAGAAAATTTGCTCATATTGTTGGTATTGATTTTTTTTAAAAAAAATTTCATTTAAAGTTGTTTCTATGTCTAATGTTCAGTTAGGAATGTTTACGAGGAACTGAAAATGCCGTTCATCCATTAAGTACATGATGATAAATATTTGAGGTAAAGAATGTTTTTATAAAGTCACGATTCTAATTTTATAAATAAGTTTTTTCAATTTAAGTTAGTGTAATGGAAATTAAACAAATGAAATAAAGGAAATGTTTATAATGAAATTCATATTTACATTTCAGCAAACATTTTTCAGTGCATCTAAATTAAATTATTAATTTTCAAAAGAAGCATTGCTAAAAATTGAATAAAATACTCAAATCTAATTTTTCTAGCTTAACAATTTTTATTGGCATTAAATATTCAATTTTTAATTAACATATAGTAGAAAAATAAATAATTTTCTTTTTAAATATTCAAACGCAATCAGTTATTAAATTAATATTTCCTTATAAAACAAAAAGATAGGAATTCCATTTTAAGCAAGTAACTGAAAGAATTATGACTGAATTAAATTTTAGTCTTTATTTTCATGTTACACTCATGCTTTTTCTGCCAAAATGAATTCAAAATATTAAAATATAATAGATTAAAAAATAATATATATTCACATGAATATTTAAAATATTATATGCCAAATTTAATAAAATTTTAGGTTATTTATAAGTTATGATAATAATTAAAAGCTTCTTTGGAAAAGAGCAGGAATATGAAATATCGGATATTTGTCTTATTTTACATAGTTAACATTCGAACATATTGAAAAAAATTTTGCATTTATGAGAGGTAAAAAAATTAATTTTTTAACAGTTAACAGCCAAGTATTTTTTTTAATTCTAAAGTAAATATAAGTTATTTAAAATATTTCCTTAATTAAAATAGCAATGATATTTTTCAAAATACAAATCCAATCAATGACATACCTAAATTAGGTATAAAATCTCTCTCTTATGTGTTACTATAATTTAACCTAACATTGTTTCAATATATAATCTTGCATGTTATCTCTCAATTTGGGAATTAAAAGAATTTCAGTGGATAAAATGTAAATCTGAGTCTCATTAAAATTATTTATTCAAATTGTGATTTATAATTATTTTACTTAAAATCCGTAAAATAAAGAAAAACAACGTTTATATATATATATATATATATATATATATATATAAACGTACAGGAAAAAAAGTCAAATAGGTTCCTTAATATGTTCACCGAGATGTTGAGCCATGCCGACTCCACTGTCGTGGACAGTTGGGCTAGATTACGCGGGACAACCTAATCGAGATGATCCCTCACATTTTTAAGAGTTTATGTCAGGCGAATTTAATGGTCAGGCCGAGAACGGTAAACTCCTCCTGATGCTCTTCGAACCATGTACGTTCACTGCCAGCTGCAAGACAGATTACATTCTCCTGATGGTTTTACGTTTTACGTCAGCAGACCTCCCTGTACCTAGCTCGGGAAGAGCTTTACCAGTTTAGCTAGAGGTTGCTGGATAATTTATTTTATAATTTTCTTAGAATTACAACTAGGGGCTGTTAAGCCCTTCTAAACAAGATATAAACAAAAAGAAAAGTAAGTAAAAGAAATATTTACATTAATTATGAAGGTTAAAAGGAATAGGTGCTCCATTAAAGGCATAGAAAGTCACAGTTCACTAGATGCATGGAAAAGTCAATTGCTTGATTTTCTGACCATTTCTTTTATTAGTTAAAGTCAATTTCTTTGGTTAGGTAAGGTTATTTCTGTCTTCTAAGTTTCATCTGTTTTCATCCAAGAGAAAAAATGCTCATGATAAATTAGGAAGTCCATTAGACTGTAGAGCTTTTGTCTGGAACGTCGATTTTCCAAAAATTTCTTTTTTCAAATTGTTTCCCATTGAGCTGTTGGAGCTGCCAAATGCCAAGATGTTGTAAGTGGACATGCTGTCAAGTAGCGAAGTGGACTTCCCTCTTCTCCACATGTGCAGTAAGGAGTTGCAGCTATATTAAATCGCTTAAAATAAGTAGGGAAGGGACCATGTCCAGTGAGGAAAAGAATATCATTTCTGGACCAATACAGAGGACGCATAGAAACAGAAGGTTCTAAACTGAAGATGGAGCGGCCTGTATTACCATTGATCCAGTCTTTCTGCCAGTTCTTCATTACCCAGTTTCTGAGGGTGGTTTTTAATGAGCACCGCGGAAGAGGTATAATTGCTATTGGTTCATCTGATATGGGAGCATTTTTAGCAGCTTGGTCGGATTTTTCGTTACCCTCAATTCCCACATGGGCTTTGACCCAACTGATAGTGATGTGAGGAAAATTGATAAGATTATTCTGGATGGATCGCACTATAGGGCTTCTACTGGTAGGGTTCAAAATTGACTTAATGCACGCTTTGCTGTCAGACCAAATAGTGACTGGAGATTGATGTTACTTATTTTAATTAACTGCCTCTCTTAAAGCTAGAATTTCCGCTTGAAATACTGAGTTTTCGCCTCTGAGTTTGGCCTGCCAAACTGTCGTATAACCGTCCCTACAGAATGAGACTACCGCAGCTCCTAAGAAATTTTCTGTTTTCGATCCCCAGTGAAGATATTGATCTTGCCATCTTCAAAGGTTGGAGCATTAGTTTTCTCATCAATTGAGATCTGTGGTTCCAGATGAAAAATGCCTGGATGCATTAAATCTACTTTTATTTCGACTTCAATGTCTGATGATGGTGGGAGAGAAGGATCAAGGGAGGGAGTTTGGCAACGTGTAAGGCGAATAAATTCTGCTTCTATTGTAAGGTTGAGTGATGGGATTCCTGCTATTAACTGAAGTGCTGATGTTGGAATTGTTCGAAATGCTTCTGTGATGTTAAGGAGAAATTTTAGCTGTATAGAATTTAGCTCCATGGATAATTTGGCAGAGAGTGGAGTTCTCCAAATCGCTGCTCCATAAAGAAGCATTCCTTCCGTTATAGTTATGTATAACACTGTGCGGAATTTCTTTGAATATCCCCACCGATTACCAGCAATTCTTTTGAATTTTTCATAATGTTTAGTGGTTTTATTTCCCTGTGTTATGATATGAGCTTTGAAATTTAACTTTTTATCAAATGTAATGCCCAGCAATTTGATGGTATCTGCTTTTTTCAATCGATGATCACCTAATAGAATTTGTGGCCCGCGCTGTAGCTTAGCAATTAAGAGAAAATTGGTTTTCTCGTATGAGATCTAGAGGTTGAAATCATCTGCCCACGATTTGAAGACCAAGAGCTTTACTCGCTACTTTCCCAAGCTTCTTTTGACTTCGTGCTGCCACCACGAAAGTGAAGTCGTCTGCAAAAGCTTGAAGGTGTACTGAGCTTTCTGCATCCAAATCTTTTCCTATGCTGGACCTGTCCAATTTCAAAGGGATGTCAGCTACAAAATTCCAGACTATGAGATAACTGCAGGAGCCCTGAGGGCATCTAATTTTTTGGTCCTTTCTCGCTATGCCACTATTAGTTGGTAAGATGACAGTTCGATCTTCTAAATGGCTTATTAATAGGTTTTTGATGTTTTGTGGGCAGTTTGTTGATAGAAGGATTTTCTTGAGCTTGTGATGTTGGATTGATTGTCCTGATGGTAGATGCCATCATCCTGAGGAAAAAAAATGCCATCATCCTGTCCCTGCGTACTAAATCCATCCATATAGGGATGGATATAGTACGCAGGGACAGAGGCGTCCTTGTATTGATCCATCGTGCCTTCAAATGCCAAAAAATACATTCTGTTTGATCAGCTCCCGCATTGATTATAGGGTGTTTTTCAGTTGTAAACGTCAACTTCCGGTTATAAATTATAGGGTGTTTTTCAGTTGGCAACGAAAAAGCATAAAATGTGATTCATCACAAACTCTATTTGTCGTCACTCAGTGGAAGTCCAATTGCAGTACTCGCATACTAACTCCATCCTTCCTCTTACTAATAAGCAGCAGTTAGTATAAGTGCATGAACCAGCCGTCTGCACTTGGAGACCCGGACTCAGCAACGTTTACTGAACAGTAGTTTGGTAGACACTGTATATAGCCACTTGGTTCTTCTGGGTAGTCAGTTGCTCTGTGGTAGCATGTCTATTCGCCTGAACGCATCTCCTCAGCCATCGTTCACCTCTGTCATCTATAGTTCATTATACTCCACATTTGGCACGTCATTGTGTTTGGACATTTACAGTTTTCCACTCACAGTATATTTTTACTACAGTGGTACGCAAACAGTTCAAAAACGTAGATGTATTGGAAATGTTTCCTTTCTCAGCCAGAAACATGATGATCATAACCTTCTGAACGTCGTATAAATCACTCCGTTTCTGCATAATGCCAAGGATTGCAATGTTTTTAAAACCATCATACATCTTCTATATGCACTCAATTGCACTGTTTTGCAACCTGTCTTCTGTAACTGGTTATTTTCTGTTGACTTTGAAAACTTGGTCGACTTGGTGATCACATTAAACACATTAAAGTGACTGGACTGTATATATATCCTCGTTCCTTGAATTAATATAGATTCTTTCAGTATTTTATGAAATTTCATTTATCCATTGTATAAAAGTTTCTGGACTTCATTCATTATTTCTTAACACTTATGTATAATGTTTCAATAATGGAAGCGGAATAAAATTGTAAAAATAAAATCGTTTATTTTGAGAAAAAAAAGTGATCTATCTCTTATAAAAACGTCATTTTCCAAGTCTATTGTTAAGGATTTGTATAGTTTGTTGAATGAGGTACTTTTTAAAGATGCAACTTTTTGTATTTTGTTTGAATTGCTTTTTACGTTCAATCTAAAGAAGACGTGGCCTATGACAAATGTAAAGAAGAATTAAAAGGAGTAAGTGATGAATATTTTATATAATTTTTGTTATAAATTTCAAATTTCTTTATATTTATTAATTTCATTAATACTTATAAATGTGCTATTTAAAATTTGTGGTTTTGGGAAACCCTTAAATAAGTTTTAAGATCCTACATTTGTAAAAGAAAGTAAATTCTAATAAATAAAAAAACTAAAAAAAGAGTTTATAATTTGATTAGGCTTTTACTTAAATAATTAACTTATGGTTTATTTATGTTAATCAATTTACGTTAAATTATTTCAGTACTAGCCATTAATAAATTTCATAATAAATTTAAAAAATAAATTCCATTTTCTTTACCCATGGTATAAGAAGAATTTTAAATATTTCTATGGTTATAATTAATCTAAAAATTAATATAAACAGCATCTAAAATATTTGTATATAATTAGCTGCAACATTATAATATAAAAGTCAGAAGTTATTTTTTCTTTGTTCAGAAATTGCTTTTTCTTTAACTTTTATGATAAACAATGCATGAAAAATTTAAATGATAAATATTTTTGAAAGCAAATTAAGTTACTTAAGACTTATATTTCAATTACTAATTCAAACTTACAATGTATGATAATTAACTGAAAATTTGAGGTTACAAACAAAAACTTGTTTAATAAACTATTATTTTAATTAAAATTGAATCCTTAATAATATAATAATTATTAATCTCCAAGATTTCATGTTAATTAAAACAATAGTTAATTAACATATTTCTGTATTTAATTTCTAAATTTTGATTAATTTTTACAATTTTTGCTGAATATTAAATGAATAAGGTATTTAAAAAAAGAGCGATTAATATAGCTACAGATATAAATTTAATATATTGAATGATGAAGTGAATCAGATTTTCTCAAAAATTTATTTCTCGCAATCTATTAAGAAATTTAAAGTAAATTAATTTCTTTTGTGATCAAAGGTTGATTTTTAATACAAATATTTCAAAGGTCTTACATTTTTACATTAAATTCATTTTTCTTTTCAGATTATATATAATTATAATTTGATAAATCCTTCTTCTTACTCTGAGAAAACTGACGTAGTTATTAATAAAAAAAAATTTACAAATAATACTCAAGGCAATATCTTTTGTTTATACAAAAAATAAAGAAACAACCAACTCATAAAACAGAAATTAATGACCTGTGTTTTTCCCACTTTAATTGGCTAGAGAAAATAAAATTTATCCAAACATTTTACACTATTCTTATGTAATTTAAAATATGTTCTATTTGAAAGGAAAATGCGAAAGATAAAATTGATTAAAAAATTCCTCAAAGAAATTTCTTGTAAAAAGCAATAGTTAGCAGAAATATTGGAATATTTTAAGTAAATTTCTCCCGAGAGGTTCAAAAAGATTCAAGTTATCATTTTTTACTATCACATAAAAGCAATAAATAATAGAGTTATTTAAATTTATTTAACTCAAGTTCCTACAAAATCACATTTCAAAATACACAATAGAATAAGTGTTATTATGTACAAAAATGTACAAACTGTCTGATGATCATTAGTTATGTTTAAAAGAGGCCTGGAGCTACAAACAAGTTTATTTATATATAAATATTAAAAATTCCACTAGTTTTTGAACATATGATTATATATATATATATATATATATATATATATAT
>JAPDSC010041568.1:378467-393454 GCA_026290005.1 Latrodectus geometricus
TATATATATATATATATATATATATATATATATATATATATATACAATTTTATGATTATTATTATGCGTATTTTCATTTTCAAATTTTTCTCCAACCAACTTGCAATAAAAATAATTCTAAAATGTTATAAAATGTTTGGATATTAAGTTGACAAAATTAAAATCATAATTGATTTGCTTTTAATTTTATTTTTATTGGATGTTTTTCTAATGCTTAAGAGTAATATACTTTAGAAGTATTTTGAAATATGTGAAGTGTTTAGCATTTAAATAATTACAGAATCTTTATATTTAAGTTATATGTATTATATTTAAGCTATATATATTTATATAAAAAATATTTTACCTTTTATTATAGGAAAATAACACAAACATCTTTTAAACAAGAAATACAATAACTAGATTATAAATATTTTTAAGTAGTGTTTTGTTGTATTTAAGCATTTCTATATTAAACGTTTTCCCTTTTAAAAGTTTAATATAAACATTGAAAAAGTTATAAAGGTTGAAAAGTTATTTATCTCTCAAAATTCACGAAAATCACTTAGAAAAGAAGTGAAACAAATGTCTATTCAAAGCATTGTATGGAAACAAAATGTATGGTTTTTAATTTGTACAGATTTTTAATTGCTTACAATGATTGTTTTGATTGTTGAATGATTGTTTTTAATACAATTGAAAAATGCTTATAAGTTATTCCGTTTCTGACATATATTTCCCTTACATGCCACGTACATCTTGAGTATTTTTTCATGATTGCAGTCTAAAACTTTCTTAAATTTGGGATTTATTTTTACCTTTTTCTATTGTTGTATTTTAAAGAATTAAAATTTTAAATGTTCCATTAAAACTTCAATATATTTTTGCTTTCTAAAACTTGTTATCCAAATTCTTTCTTTAATTTATTTTTCAGATTAATCTTTTTTGTCATGTTTATTGCATTTAATGTAAAGAAAAACAAGATATTTATCATGTGGAAAATAAGCTTTTGTCATAATTAAATAAATTTATATATTAAAAATCTATTTATTTCAAAAAGGCAGTTATACTAATTTTTATAAACAACTAGAACATATGAAAGGAACTTATGTAAGGAATATTAATGTTTTCATTATTTTCAAAATATACTAAAAGTAAAAAATATTTGAAGTATCTTTCAATGTATCAAAAAGAAAATCTATTTTATTAATACATAATTTAATTAAAGTATACCATATATCTTTCATCTGAAATTATCCCATTGTAGTTTTTATCATTATTAAACGCTCTCAAGGAGACAAGCTAAATGCCTACAGAAATAAATATTTTGTAATTTTATATCATAATTGTTAAAATGTCGTTTATTATTGTGTGAAAAATCTAAAATTTTTGATTCGACTTATTTATGTGGTAACAATGTCTTTCATTAAGCATTGTCTATAGCCCCCAACTCCCTGGGCATTTACTTTAGTTTTAGTGAACTTCTTGTCAAATAACTTTAGATTTCGGAATTTAAAGGTAAAATAAAATTACAAATAAAGATTTTATAAAATAAATTTAACGAAAGTATTTCCCATTTTCACATTAACTTATAAGATACGAAATAATCCGTTAAAGAATTAGTCAACTCTTACAGCAAAATAGAAATGGCATCTGTAGTCTGCAAATTCATGATTTTTTAGGAATATCAATGGCGTGGTTGATATTGCAGTGCGAAATGTGAATATAATATGTATGCAATTGCAGCTGTATAGTTATAACTTATAATTTCATGAGTAGTTATTAAAATTTTATTTACTCCACAATCACTTTTGCTTATAATAATATTTAAAATCATATTACCAATTTAAAACTGTAATTTTAATAACAAATTGCTCTTTTTATTTTATTTTACAAGTCTTATTTTTATTATCTATATTCATAACTAAGTTATTTGTGGATGTCACTTATTTCTCCAAAAGTAAACTTTGTAAATTATATTAGCATTATATTCAAAACAACATTTCAAAATACTTATATACATTTTTAAACGTGAGCATTAATATTTTAAAGGAGCAGTACTTAATTATGAAAAATTTCCTTTCAAATGGTTAAAATCAAATATGAAATGACAGAGTACTGATTATAAATGTTTAGCTAGTTGAAACATTTTATTTTTGAAATTTATCCCTGAAAATAAATTTTTAATATTTATTATAATTCAAAGAATTTATACAGTTATAGTAAAAAAAAATAATACAGGTACTAATGAAAAATATGCATAATAAATATAAACAATTTTATCCATTTATAAATTGTCTTAAGTAAGCTACTATTAGAAAATATTATGATCAAGTTTAATTTCAGGAAAAATCTTCATTCCAAATTTTGATACACTATCTGGAAAATTTTATTGTTTTCTTTTTGAAATTTCTCCATAAATACTAGTGATTGAATAGGTTGTATAGATCGTTGTCTAAGTTCACTAAATTTATTCAATATATAAAATGATTGTTAGGCATTCTCAGAAATGTTTTCTAAGGTAAATTACAAATTATTTCTTGGAATGCCTAGCATGGCTCACTTTAATTTTTCTTTCTGACAATCAATTTAGTATTAAAAGGTTCGTCACTGAAACAGATGTCATGAATGTTATATATCTTCTAAAATTTACATAATTTTCTTATAAACTTTAATTATCAGGATATACTTATTACAGTTAATATATCAAAAATATTTTCAATTTAAGTATTTCGATCCAAATATTTTACAAATAGAATATTACCAATGTCAAAAAATTAATGAAATTAAATTAGAAAAAGATTTAATTTATAAAATAAATGATATTCTTTAGAGTTTAAGTAGTTATTTTCGTTTGAATTAGTTGAGAGGTAAAAGTTTAAGGCTTCAATGTGCTCATGCATCAATTGATTCCCTTTTAATATTGAAGGCTGTGTATATAATTTCATTTTATTTCAGTTGAACAAATTATAAATTTATTTTTAGATTTGTTTAACATATTTTATTTATTGCAATCATATTTCCTTATAAGAATTCACTAACTATTCTATTATGGGTTAAATTTAAGTAACTATTTCCTAATGAATAATTTTTCATTACTTGAAGTTACACTAATTACGAATAAAGAGTAATCTTTTTATTATACTCAACTTTCACAAAAATGCCATCCATTCGAGAGTTTACAGTTGCAAAGGGTAATCAAGTTCATTATTTACATTATATATATTTTTCCTTTTTAAAATACAAAATAATGAGAAATAAATTTAATTTCTTAACTTCAGACAAAATATAATTGAATTATTGTTCAAATCTACAAGTTCTTAGAGAAAAATTAGAATCTTAGAAAATAGACATAAAATTCTCGTATTACCTACTTTATTTAAATATATATGATAAATTCCTTTAACTTAACGTAATAGAGTTTTCCTTCATATAAATATAAAGAAATTCAAAATCAATAAGAGTTCTGAAAACCTAATGATTATAACACTAATATAAATTATAGCACATGTCGATTTTACGATGAAGATGTACATTTTAAAATATTGCAATTTTCTGAAACTTAAGGAATAAAAATTCATGATGACTGAATACTGAAAAAATGCTCTAGAAATACTAAATTATAAACAAATTGATGTTAGTGAAAATACTAATTTTCTAATAGAACTAAATTTTCTATTTAGTAAATATCATATGCCAGATTTAATTGGTATGTTTGTAATGGTAAAGTTTTATTTTACATATATTTAACATTAGAGCCGCAGTAGCCTAGTCTAGTTGATTACGGCGTCACACTCGCAATCACAATGTTGTGTGTTTGATTCCTCACCGACTGAAGACCATCGTGTTCACTAATGGCGATTGAAGCACGTAAAATACGTCGTAGTCGTAATGTCCTCCATGTTTCCATTCCAAATTAATACCTCTGGGGGTGGTAGGAGCCAGGCTTTAGGTCTTTCTTGGCTTCCTATATCTAAATTAGAAGAATCAGATGGTGCTGCCATCTATGAGCCAAGTCTTACTTCTGTAGGTGCCGACTCGGTGAGCTACTAAATAATAACTTCGCTTAAGATAAAATACTTTATTCACATTTAGCGAACGTACAGCATGTCGTATTCTCGACTTCTGGCCGAACTTCCGGTGGGACTGCTCGGCGGCGAAACTCTCGCTCTTTTTATATCAGCGCCGAGCTGAATGACGAAATGAGGAGGAAATTTTCATGAAGTGCGCCTGGCTGTGATTGGCTGCCTCAGAGTATCCCCCCAGTGACTTGGTCACGAAACAAGAATTTTCATACAATACAAAATACACAATTCAATATACAATGGAATATAATACATATACGATACAATATAATAGGTATATACAATACATGTACAACAGAACTCAATTAGTTTTAAATCTCACAAATTTCTTTTGAGTGTTTGCTTTGTAGGCTTTAGTTTTGCTTGGGATTTCGGAGATAATTGGAGGTTCTACACATTCCGACAGCATGTAAGCGGGCTTTAAGCGATCAATTGAAACTGTGCAGCTTTTGTTATTTACTTTGATTACAAAATTTTTATCCGTTCGTTTGATAACGGGGTGAGGTCCTGTGTAAGGCGGTATTAAGGGTGGTTTTACGGAATCTATTCTTAGAAATACGTGTGAGCAAGTTTTAAGTAACGGATGCACGTAATTTGATGTTTTACCGTGTGTAGAAGTTTGAATTGGTTGAAGCCTATGAAAGATTGCTCGAAGTTTCGAAACATAGGATTCGGTAGGGGGTAAATTCGTAACATTTAAAATATCGGATGGTAATCTAAGCGTAGTTCCATACACTAGTTCGGCGCATGTAGCATTGATGTCTTTTTTTATGGCGGATCGTATGCCTAATAGCACTATTGGTAAAATTTCGGTCCATTTGGGGTTGTTATGAGTAATTAATGCGGTTTTAAGCTGTCTGTGAAATCTCTCTATCAATCCATTGGATTGTGGGTGGTAAGAAACGGTTCTAATGCGGGTTGTTCCTAAAACTTTCATTAGTTCGTGAAATAATCGGGATTCAAAATTTCTTCCCTGATTCGTTGTTATTGTAACTGGACATCCAAATCGAGCTATCCAGTTGTGCACTAATGCTCTGCAGGTCGATTCAGCAGTAATATCTGTGGTGGGTATTACCTCTGGCCACCTTGTAAATCTGTCTATGATTGTCATACAGTATCGGTAACCTTCCGATGGGGGAAGTGGACCAATAAAATCTATATGAATGTGGGCAAATCTTGCATCAGGCAAGGAAAAAGTGCCCAAAACTGACTTCGTATGCCTTTGAATTTTTGAGCGTTGGCACTGCATACAGGATTGGACAGCATGTTTGATGAATTTTTTCATGTTAGGCCAAAAATAGCGTTTTGTTATCAAATGGGTTGTAGCCGAGATCCCAGGGTGAGAAAGATCGTGAATCTGGTGAAAAATGTTCGATCGAAAAGATTTCGGAATAAACGGTCGGGGTGTACCTGTATCCATATTACAGTAAAGCGTAATATCCTCTAGAGGAAAATAGTATTTTTGCAGTTTAAAGTTTGAAGGGAATTGTGAAAAGGAATTTTGAATTTCGTTATCTTGAAGTTGTTCGTTAAATAATTGGTTTAAATCGAGATTTTTATTATTAGAAACTGTGTTTATTTCTATTCTGGACAAGGCGTCGGCTATTATGTTGTCACGGCCTTTAATGTATCGTATATCTGTCGAAAATTGACTTATGAAATCCAAGTGGCGAAGTTGACGCGGTGTGCATTTTTCAGGTTTTTGTTTAAATGCGTATATCAAGGGTTTTTGATCTGTATAGATTGTGAATGGCCTACCCTCAAGCATATGTCGAAATTTCTTGATCGATAAGTATATCGCGCGTAGTTCTCGATCATAGGTTGACCAATTTTTTTGAGATTTGTTTAGTTTAACCGAAAGAAAGGCAATTGGTTCCCATACTGAATTATGCAGTTGCATTAATGAACTACCTACGGCTAGATCAGAGGCGTCAGTACAAAGACTTAAAGTAGCCCCTGGAATCGGGTGTCTGAGAAGGGTAGTTTCAGCAATAGCAGCTTTTGCAGCGGTGAATGCTTTTTCGGCTTCGTCGTTCCACTCGAGAGGGCATTGTTTTGATTTAGTTGAAGGTTTTTTGTGATGTCCTTCTAAAAGCTTATTTAAAGGTGCTAAAATATGCGAAGCTTTGGGAACAAAACGTCTATAAAAGTTAAAAATTCCAAGAAATTTTCGTAACTGAGTCAACGAGTTTGGTTTTGGAAATTTTTGAATAGCTTCCACTCTGTGCGGTAAGGGCTTTAACCCTTGCTCGGAAACATGAAATCCCAAAAATTCTAAAGAGGATACACCAAAATTGCATTTGGGTGCATTAATACTTAGGCCGTAATTGTTCAACCGTTCGAACAGAGCTTTTAAGTGTTCTAAATGGGTAGCTTCATCCTTAGATGCTATTAATATATCGTCTATGAAAGCATACACTCCTGACAAGTTGCGAGTAATTTCATCGATAAAACGTTGAAAGGTTGCAGCTGCGTTGCACAACCCGAATTGCATTCTGGTGCTTTCAAATAAGCCGAAAGGTGTAGCAATAGCCGTTTTGTGTACGTCTGCGGCGTTTATCGGTATTTGGTGATATGCTTTCACCAAGTCTATGTGGGAAAATATTTTCGCACCGTGCAAATTTGCTGTAAAGTCGGAGATATTTGGAATTGGGTATTTATCTTTGACAGTCTGAGCATTTAGCCTGCGATAATCGCCTACTGGTCTCCATTCATTTGTACCTTTTTTTGGCACCATGTGAAGAGGAGAGGAATAGTTACTTTTTGAAACTCGCATATGGCCTAAATTTATCATCTTCTGAATTTCCCTTTTTGCAATTTCGAGCCTGTCCGGAGCTAACCTCCGAGGTTTGCACGAAACTGGAGGTCCTACTGTTTCGATGAAATGCAAGGTATTATGCTTAACAGTCTGAGTCTGGTCAGGAAGTTTTAGAAGTGAAGGATAATTTGACAATAACTTATCGTATTTAAATTTAACAGTTATGGTTTTAACTGAATGTAAATTAGCGTTAATGGCCTTGCAATTAATTTTCAAATTGGTTTTTAAATCCACAAGTAATTTCCTTCTTACATCCGGAAGTAAATCAAAATAATGAAGAAAATCAGAACCGATAATATTCGTTGATACTTTACAAATATAAAAGACAAAATGAAAGTTACGGCGGAGTCCAAGGTCCAACTCTAAAGTTTTTCTTCCATATACAGGAATTGGAGTTCCATTTGCAGCAGAAAATGTCATAATAGGGTTTTGACGCGTTTGTTGTTTCGTTGCAGCAAGAAGACTGACGTCTGAACCAGTGTCACACAAAAAGATAATATTTGACTTTTTATCTCGAATAAATAGGCGACAAGATTCAGAGGGTAAAGCGGCAGTCGCCATTACACTTTCCCTCGTTCGTTTCCCTGGAACGAACACGGAGGTGCACATTTCTGCGCCTTTTCTTTAAATTTCCGATGATACCAACATTGCGTAGACTTCGAAGTGCTTTTAGCTGAAGGGCTACGATATCTCGTGTAGCGAGTTTTTGAAAAGCTACGTGAACGACGCAAAAAAGACACTTCGCTACGTAATTTCTGAATTTCGTTTCGTAGTGAATCAATGTCCGAATTTGAATTTGAAGGTGAAGAAACTACATTTACCTGAGCAGGTGTTACTTCCAGTATGCGGTCGGCAATACTAGCGGCTTTGGAAGAATCGAGGGGTTGTACTGATGCGAGGATGGACTGTACACTTTGAGGCATCTGCTGTAGGAATAATTCCAGTAACAATGAGTCGGGAATGTTGTGCTTGTCTCCTCGTCTTTTCATAACCCTTAGTAGTTCTGAAGGCTTTCTATCACCAAGTTGCTCCCCGGAAAGTAATTTTCTGATTTCTTGAGTACTGCTTTCACCACAACGGTCAATAATGGCGGATTTTAGCTCCTGGTAAGATTCAGCTGTGCGTTCCTGAAGTATGATATCTCGAACTAACGAAGCGGTTTCGGACGGCAGATGGGCGACACAGTAGTTAAACTTGGTTATCGGATCCTTAATGGCTTTGGGAGTAGCTAAAGCGAAGGTAGACTCGCACATAGCGAACCACAGAGCTGGATCGATGTAATTATAAATTGGTATCTTTACTGCTGCAGTTTCCTCCATTTTAGCTCGTGAAGTTTAGAACAAATATCGTTAGTTTTCGACGAATTAATAAATTTGAACCAAAAGTCGAAAAGTTTTCCGGGTCACCATTGTAGGTGCCGACTCGGTGAGCTACTAAATAATAACTTCGCTTAAGATAAAATACTTTATTCACATTTAGCGAACGTACAGCATGTCGTATTCTCGACTTCTGGCCGAACTTCCGGTGGGACTGCTCGGCGGCGAAACTCTCGCTCTTTTTATATCAGCGCCGAGCTGAATGACGAAATGACGAGGAAATTTTCATGAAGTGCGCCTGGCTGTGATTGGCTGCCTCACTTCCACCCTATTGAGTGGGTTCTCTGTTCAAAAATGGAAGGCGTTCTTTCTGACTTCATTCGCCTCAGACGGGCCTCAGACGGTAACAAAATACTATCTTAATCTTAATTAATTATTCTTAATTAATTACAAAATAATAATAAAATTAATCTTAATCTTCATAATATTCTCTGTACGTATATATGTGTGGTGTATGCATGCTTATATAAATATTATTCAGACATGTGATATCCTTGAAATATATTTTAAAAAGAAGGAAATAACAGAAAAAAATATATTTGTGTTATTACTTTTTAAACTATTTTGAATCTATTATATTAGGTACAAAATAAATATATAACAGGTAATATAAATGAATAATAGGTATAGTTAAAATAATCCTTTTTGTATGTGTTCTAATTAATTGTATACATTTCTTCAATATTTAAGTTATTTGTTTCTCAAAAATTCTATGTTTACCAACTGTAGGTAAACATAGAATGTTTACCTACAATTGGTAAACATAGAATAGGTGTTCTCAGACCTGTACCATTGCAAGATGCTTCGTTTTAAATTACACGTATAGTATAAATAATTGTTTATTTAAGCTAGCCGCAGTTCTTTTGATCTTCTTCACATTATTGCTTAAGTGTAGGACAAAAGTCTAATCCAAAGATTACTTTTGATCTTCTTCACATTATTGCTTAAGTGTAGGGCAAAAGTCTAATCCAAAGATTACTTAAAAACAATTATTGACTTCTTCAATTTTTAAAAAGAAAGTTCGAAGTTTATTAGAATTTTAAATCGATGAACTTATTTAAAATGATAAAACTTAAAGTGCTGGATTACGTTTGGGAAATTATAATTCCTTTGATATTAGTATTGTAAGATAAATGAAGAAATTTTACAAACTTTGCATAGTTTAAAATAATTTGCTTTATTGTCATCAAATCAATTAGTCTATACATTGAAGATGAATTTAATCTGACAAAAGAAGAATTTGGCAATGAAAACAAATTATTGAGTTTGTGACTAGATTTAAATTAGTAAATATTAAGTTATTTGTTCAATGTAAATGCAAAAGAAGGAAATTTCTTGTTGAGAAATCATTCTTACGTATAAGTATCTACAGTGACTAATCGTATTTAGATCATTACTAATCCTAATTTTATTTTTATTCTACAGTGACTAATCGTATTAGTATTAATTACAGTGACTAATCGTACCCAGGTTAATGCGAGAAAAACGAAGATTTTCTCGTATTGACCAGGGTACAAATTCTCTTGTAAATAATGTAATTTCTTTGATTTTTTACCTCTAAGAGTTGGTGTAAATTTATATCTATGATATAGTGGTTTTTTCAATATCCATTTCCCTCACCACAGAAAATACTTCGAGTTTTTGTTAATTAAAAATTTTTACTACACTCGTACTATGTACAAGTTTCATTAAAACCAGGCACGAAGGAATTCTACTAAAATAGTCAAGTCTCATATATGCTTTAACTCTCAATATAACCTCAAAAATAATTTTAATAATATGGAATACATTTTAGTCAAATCGTTATCTTTTAATTTATTCTTAAATCATCCATGGATTATTACTATTAAACAAATAAAGTGTTATTTCTATTAGTTACATACTATCAAATATAAATTTTTAAAATTGTAAAAATTAATAATTAATTGGAAGTATACCAATTTAATTAAATTGCTTCAATAATATTTACCAATTACCCTATTCAATTGTAGAATGAAATTCATAAAAAAACAGAATGTGTACTTGATAAATAAAATACCATTTATATTTAAAAAATTTAATTATGATAAACTGGTTTTTAATAAACAAATGTTAACAGCAAATTTAATTGAAATAAATTAACTTACATTTAGTTTTCAAATTAGTTTCTGGAAAATATTTAATAATTTATTTGTTCTTTAGCAACGATGTGATGTAATTTCTGCAGAAAATTTACCTGCATTTCGAAAAGTTAAAATGATTCCAACTGAAACTGATAATGATTTTCAAATTATCAAGGAAGGCAATAAACTGTTTAACAATTTCTCTCTAATTAAGTTAAGCCGTATTCGTAACATAATACATTGTAATTACTTCCTAATATCCCATCTTTTCTGAACATGCTTTCAAATCTATTTTAAGCCGTTACAAAGCAGTATTTGATAGTTAATTTATTCGTCAAATAGACAATCATAAATTACACAATCTCCAATTACGTAATCATTAAGTATGTTTCGAACTAACACATTCTAATTCCTATAATATTTTAAAACGTAACTTTGCTTGTAGAATATGCTTAATGCTTTTCATGACCACTGTGAACAAAGTGGAATAATTTTCAATGACAGTATTTTAATTATTAATAACAGTGCTGTTCAATTTTTAAAGTTTTAAATTTGATTTATATTTTATTTTTTAAAGAAAATTTTTAACCTATTTAAACCTATTTAAAAAACTTATTAGAAACCTATTTAAAAAACTTATCAGAAAACATGTTTTATCATCATTAGAGTAAGTTTCAAATGTGCAAAAATTATAAAACTAGAACCAATTGTTTTAAAATGCACACATTTTGTTTACGAGCTATACTTATAATGTGGAGATTTTTCCATACAATATTATAATGATCATTAATAAGTAACTAGACCTTAAAAGCCTATTCGAAAAGCCCTTCCTACGAATACACGTAATGTATTTCACTTACAGTATGTCAACACAAGAAAAAAACTGAGAATTTAAAAAAACAAGCGTATGAGGTACAAAATATTTTAAAAACAAATAGCAAATAAAGAATTAATTTACTTATTCACAGTAAATAATAGCTGGTCAGTAAAATTTACTATAAATATATCTTAATGCAAATAAGGACATTAAACATGAATATGTATTATATCAGCTTAGATTTTTCTCTGAATTTAACAAAATTTACCCAATAATTTTAATTATTTACATTGAAATAAATTTCTCAGACCCTTCAAAAAGTACCGATTGGAAATTTTTATTAAAGAAGTTTATATAGGAATGGTACAAATATTGGAATGTTTAAATTTATTATATAGTGGAAATACTAAACCACACTTGAATGAGCATTTTAAATTTTTACTAATTTAATTGTTATGTATTGTTTACAAAAAGGAATTTTCTTAAAGTTATTTCCTTTTTGATCACACAACAGTTATTTCATTTTTGCATATAATGTAACATTTTCATGTGTCAATTGATTCTTTATCGCCTTGCCACCGGGCACCTGAAATATCTAACATTTTCTAAGGTTGAGAAATTTTACCCTCTTTGTTCAAAATGCCAACAAAACAAATCCTCTGTTAAATAGATTTTAAAATGTTGGGGTCTTCTTTAGGAAGAATTTATTCTCCACTTCTTCTTGTCTTCGAATTTTTAAAGGTCAGCGGATTCATGGATCTGGTCTGATTTCGTCTGACTGGATTGGAGCAAAGCAAAAACAATAAATTTTAAATGTCAATTTTATTACTTTTAAATATCATACATTCCTTGCTTTATTATTTGACTCATTATTTTGAAATCAACTATTGATTTGTGTTAACTATTCAAACGAATAATACTTAATTTTTCCACAAAAGTATTATATTAGTATCAAATAAAAATCTGCAAACCTATCAAGTTTTTATACTGAACACCAAGTTTGCCAAGTAATCAGCTATCACAAATTTCAAAAATGTCCATGCCATGTTCAACATTTAATTCTGTGATTTCTTTCTGAAACAAAATTCAGCTTCACTTGGATACTATTAATGTTTCTTTTCCTTTAAAGAATCCTTAAAGTTTGCAATAATATTTGATGTAGTCTGCAAATAGTATATAATTCATATAATTAATAAAATGAAACATTTATATTTTATACAGTTCTTCCAAAATATAGATATTCTTCCAAGACTGTATAGTAGTTCTTTTGTGTACCAGTATTACTTATTAACTGCATTAACTTTGATATAACATTGTTAACAGTATTAACTTTGATATAAATTTAGGTGTTTTTAATAGTTTAATTACTTTAATTTTGAATTTTAAAATCTAATGTTTTTGTCATCCCTGAAGTACCTCTGCAAAAATAATTAATATATCAAATAAAAATTACAGCGTAAAACTGAAGTTCATAACTGTTCTGGCTAAAAATTATTTCATTTAATCCATTTAGTTTTTAGTACATTATATAGCCTTTTAGGCTTTTCTTTCATTGTGTTTATGCAATGTATGTGATATGCATAAACAGTCCATTCCATTAAGAATGGTCTGAAAATTTCTAATTAATGGAATAATTTAGGCTTTGTCAACGCTTGCATTTAAATCATTGTTTCTTATTAATATAAAACCTTCTTGGTTCTAGTATACCATATATTTATTCCTAATTTGAAATAGATTGCGAAATTTTTACTGCTTTTATACGAAAAATATTTTTAAATTTCACCTTATCGTATTATTTATTTTAATTTAACTTTAAAAATTAAAAACCACACCTCTTAAAAATGTCATATTTCAAGTAAACTTTTTATTTTTTATTCACCATAAGAAGAATTGATTAAGTGTTGTTGTAGTATGTTATTATATAATGCTTGTAAACATAGATGATCTTTTGAGTACTATAAAGAGTGGAAGAAATGGTACCTCACATGGAAGAGGACACAGTCGGAGTATTATCGTAGTCTCGCAATGGGGTCTTCGAAATTTAGAATCAAATTTAGAAACAAGGACCAAGCTGAAGACCCCCAGACTTCAACAAATCAGGCCAACGTGTTAAGAATTGAATAAGTAATTAATAAATCACATTCTTACTGTATTGAATCTTGTATTAAAATTTAACTAATTGTTAATGCGTTAATATTACTTTAAGTATTTTCTTGTTTAAAAAAACACTCTCAAATGAATGGGAAACTTTAATCACATATAATATATAAGGGAATCATAGTTAATTATATATAGATACAGGGGAATAACCATATTCAGTTAAAGTTTATTTCATTAAAGTATTCATTTGAAAATTTGATTGTTAACTTGTTGAAGAAATATATGCATTACCGAATTTGGTTTTGAATAAAAAACTTTTTCTTACTATTTCGGATTTTTAGTAACCTTTGTTAATAGAATTTATACTATAGAAACTGCACATGCAGCTGAAATCTCGAATAGGATATATTAGACGATCTTTTATTATGAGAGAAATTTTTTACACTTTATGGACCACTAAACTGTATGAACTATTTAAAATAAAACAGTTGCTTTTTTCTCCTTGTAGAAACTCTCATTTAGTTTGTTAAAAGCTTAGCTAAAGCAATTTAAGGAAGTGAAAATATTTCACTTTTTTTATTGGTGGCAGATAATGCCTCCTAATGGAACCTGTAGAAACAAAAGATGTCACAGTGAAGTTTTCTGAAATATTTTACCATCTTAACTTAGAGAAAGTGAATACATTCTATGAGCCCTGTAGACAATTTATAAAAAGATAAAGAGAAAGGATTCATGAAATTTTAGATATTGTTTTATTAGAAATATGAAGCACACAATAATCAAGCATATATAAAAGCATTTGGTATTACATGATCAATGATAGGATCAAATCAATGTTGGAGAAACTAAATTTCTCACCAAAAACATTTTCCAAAAAAATTTAAAAAATTAGGAATAAATCTAATTAAAATTTTGTTCTGAAAGCTACTAACCACACACAGATAATTGATGACTGAATATGTTAACATATTCAGTCATCATATCACAAATATTTAATAATTAATATTATAGTTTATCAAATATGAATAATTTAGTAAAATTGAACTGAAATATTTATAATTTTTTGACTAAAGGAATCAAATAATATCTTACCACTAAAACTAACAATTTTAACTATAAATAAATAGTGTTTGATTTGATTCTTAAAAAGAAACTTGTTTTCCTTTACAAAAGTAAACGAACTCAAGAGAAAAAAGTCTCCAAGGTGGATCTCTTCAATTGATAAAAATCCAATTAAGAAATAATTTTTTTCATTTAAAGCCAGTCAAATTTATATTAACTCCAAATATATATCATGTATTTTTAAGCTTTTAACTGCAAATTTTAACGATAGATTTATAATTTAATGAATAAATATAGTAAACCTACATTATAATGCATATATTATTTCTTTGAAAGTATACACTATCACAGAATTGTGAATCAGAGAAGACATTTAGGATAATTATTCAATATTTACATGCAAAAATGAGGTAATTTTTCCAAAAGGATAACACAAAGGATACGAAATGATTGTAATTTTGTTTGCAAGGATTTTTGAAATATTAAACCTTTTACATATTTTTTGAGGCTTGACTAAATTTATGAGATATTGAATAGTGAATTATTAATTTCAAATTTTACAATTGCTTTGATACGGAATCAAAAACGTTGAATGCTTTTCATATATATATATATATATATATATATATATATATATATATATATATA
>JAPDSC010041568.1:393464-416731 GCA_026290005.1 Latrodectus geometricus
ATATATATATATATATATATATATATATATATATATATATATATATACAATTAATACTTTAGTTAAGTTTACCATTAACAAACTACTGACAATTTTAAGGCTTTTAAAGGTTATATACATTTTGAATGTTTAAAACTTAAAAATTGAAATGAATTTTTCATGAGAGTGATGTAAAATGAATTCAACTGAAAATCAAGAATGGAGTTATTTCATTTACTCCTGGAGGCATCTAAAAGCAACGGAAATAATCATTTTTTATTGCTACATATTCTTTCCGAATAATTTTATACTCGGCAAATGTAAAAGTTAAAAGTTTTTATGTAAGACTGAGTAAATTTTAAAAAGAGAAAAGTAAATATTTATAGAAAAAGATATATTTTTTCAATAAAATTATGCTTTTAAAACATTTTAGTAACAGTCTTCGGGAATCAGTAACAAATTTTAATAACATTTAGTTTTCATTAAATCTTTTACGAATACGAACTAAAAATTATTTACTTTACATACGTAATGTAGTTGTGTTATAAAAACACTTTGCATTGAAGAAAAAGAGGTATTTTATGTTTGAATTACGAGTTTGTAGCAAATATGTATTAATATTAATGATATTTTAATTATTTATTAAATATTAATGGATTCAAAATAAAATAACAATTTTGTATAAAACAGTAATCGACATAGAACTTACAAAGATTTTCTCTCTGTGTGTGTGTGCTTTTAATATTTAATCCATTTTAGGAATGCAACAGGATTGTTATAGTTAATAGATAATACTAATATTTTAGTACTTAAACTGTAGTTTGAATAAATATGATCAAATCATTAATCATTATTACATACAAAACCAATATCTTTGCAAATGAAGCTGATTTATTTAGCTACTGAAACATTTTAACATTTTTCTAAGACAAATTTATTTGTAAATTTCATTTTTTGAAAATATTTTTAATGTAATTAAGATAAAATAATTTCCGTATGGAACGAAGCTTATTAAATTTATAAATTTATTTTTCAGTTCTTAAGAATATTCGGGAAGGTTACTTTTCTTGGAATATGAATTGCATATTTGTTGATTTGGAGAACATTTAACCATGGAAAAAAGATTTATTAATGAGACAAAGTATATTGGCATGTTCAGACCATTAATTGTTAATATATTTTATATATTCGAAAATGATCCTTAAAGAATTGAACAGTTTAAAGCCCAAAGATAAAATTTTGATTTTCAAATGAGCTGCTTATTAGTAGAATAATTTTAAAGAATAAGAACTTAATTTGCAGCTTATGCTTGAAAAATTGCTGCTGACTGAGCTCAATTGCTATGGCTTCGATTATTGTGTGCGCTGATATCTATTTCAAATACCTATTCTCAACAAATATTTCACGATCATAAGACGAAAATTAATGTTACTATGAAGAGTAGTTATTCATATATTTCAAACATTCCCGGTTAATAAAATTATAGTTTATAATTTTGAAGGAAATTATTTTTGAGAAAACAACAACAAACAGAAAGCAATAATTAAATTGTAACCATATTTTTCGAAATTCTGAATAATTAAATAACTTTAATTTATATTTCATAGAGATTGCTACAAACATTAATTTTATCTGAGAAGATTATATTAGTTTGGGGAAAAAGAAATCCATTATTTTTACGTGAACTTTATGTAACTTCTTTTGGATTCACTTTGTAAAAAGGTTTAAAACAGCTTTCATGTAGATTTTTAGTTCTTGCGTATTACGACTGTTAACTTCGATCATTTTTGATATTTCATAGACATTTTCGACGATGCTGTATCCACATTCGAGGTGCATCTCTAACATCAAAAATACCCGAACGGAATCGACGAAACAAAAATTGTACGTAACTGGTTGTTACAGTCTTATATAGGACGATAAACACCTTTCACAATTTTAGCCACCCGGCTATCTTTTTCGCCGTTACAAGAGAAAAACGAAAATGTATCGAATTTTCTGTTTGTTGTCTTCCATTTTTAAAACCTTGTACTCGTAATTGAATTAATCAAACAAAAAGCCGCAAGAGGATAGTTTAGTGTCAAATGTCACCTTTCCAACGAGCATAAATCTGAAATTGTTTGATAGATACCTCACGAGATATCGATCACTACGATCTCTACTACCGAAAAAATATTGGATTACTTTTTCCCCAACCTAATTTATTAAGTACTTTTCAAGTGTTTTATTTATCAATTAAGAGGTTTTGAGTTTCTAATGTTAGAAATTAATTAATGGTTTGATCATTTTAAATGAAGTAATTAGTTTATGTAAGAATATATAGTTTATTTTTAAGAATTCTTTTTAAATGAATTATAATTAAATAATTCACTATGTTAATGAGCACTCTGTACATTGAGAAGGAAAAATCTTTTATAGAGAAATACCAATTTTTCAAAGTAAAATAAGCAAAAATTAAAAAGAAATATTTGTTGCATATTTTGATAGCATAGTTTGTGATCAACTATTCTTTAAAGTACATTAATTATTTTTCAAAATTCTTAACTATAAATTTGGGATTTCTATATTTTAAGCTGAGTTGAATTTTTTATTACAAAGTAACATATAAATAATTAATTATGTAAGTATTATCTAATGAAGATCCAGCAATAATGCATTAATAATTAATTATTCCAAAGAATGACTTTTTTATAAAAGCAACACAAAAATCACTTTCCTAATTATTTCCATTGATTGCCAGTAATACGTTTAAATTTCGCAGTTAATCATAATTAAATTACTTTGCTATTAAAATTGCTATTTTTTCAATTAAAATATCAAATATATTTTATTTAGGGAATAATTTTAACTTCATTAAGGTGGAAGTTGTAAAAATATTTTCAAAAGTATTAAATTCTATGCAGCTTAATTTGGTGAAACGAAATGTATGTTGTATAAAAATATCATTTTATTATTATGTTTATATATATATATATCATCGACAGAGAACAACCATGCTGTACTAGTACTTCTTAAGTGCAAAAATACAATCACGAATTGCTTGTTAATTTGCACCAACAGTACTGCAAAAAGTCGTACACCTTTGCTGTCTCAGAAGCAATAGAAAATGTTTTATAAGACTTGTTGCGTCACATTGAATAATCACATAGCAGTAATTAGCTTAGCAAAACATAAATTATTTCAAAATACCTTCGTAACTTACAGTCTATGAATAATTTATTCAGAATATTTAGAAATATAAGAAATAACACTGAGAGAAATATAAAAATGTAAAAAAAATGTTAATTTAAAGTTTAGAAAAACTATATAAAATAAACAAAAGTTATAACAAATTTTCCTAATTTATCTTTCCATGAATAGTACGAGTTTAATTGCAGTGAAACATTTCTCCCATAAAATTCATGGCAGCAAAAATGGAAAATTTAACTTTCAAATTATAGAATTGGAAATGCTTAAAATTCTAGTCACAGACTAATTTCATTCTCTTGCATTTAGAGAGAGTGTATCGCCCCTTGTCCAAATGAAGTTCTTTACACAAACAACTCTAAATCTGCTGTTTTTATTTAACGACTAAATGTTTCTAGAGCCTACATTAGTGAAACTTTCCTTTAGACTTTTATGGATTGGGTGTTAATGAAGAAATGCACGCTGCTTTCTCTTATCTGAAATTCAAATTTTTATTCTTGTCATTTCTCGAAAAGTTAATTAAGTTGGAGATGAACTTTTATCCAGAGAAAGTATCTATTCCTTTTTTTAAAATAAAATGTTTTTTTTTCTTTTTTATAATCTGAATGTTTATTGAAAGAATTTAGACATATTTTATTCAACTAAAGAAATTGTATATGGAAAAAAAATTGTAACAGAATTATTCGTGAAATCTGTGACAATGGCATGCTATATGATATCATTTATATTGAATTAAATAATTTTAAAATGTATAAATTGATGTAGACTCTGTAATTAAAATTAAAATACTATTTACATTTAATAAGAAAATAAAATTGGCTATATTTCAATACTCATTGCCAATAAAAATCTCTATTATTTCTCAAAAATTTAGTTTTTACGAATCATTAAACTATTATTAAATGTGGTATTAATACAGAAGTATTCTTATCAATATTTTATTTCAGATTAAAAAAATATTTTTTTTTATCAAACGGAGGGCACTTCGGTGATCAACCCTTCGCCACAACAAAGCCAGAAACTGCTACTCAAACAGCGTTACCCGGTGGGCATTTGTGAACCAAGTCATGGAGGCGAGTAGCATTACCCACGTCACACCACCACAAACTGGCTTATAGGGTGGACCACATTCATCCATCATCTCAGGAGAAGAAAAAGAAACACATAGAAAGAATATCCATGCCCGAGCCGGGATTTGAAGCCAGGTCCTCCTCATCCGTAGTCAGGTACGCTAACTACTAGACTGGTTGGGCGGTTGGATTAAAAAAATTATTAAAAAAATTAAGATTAAAAAAATATATTATATAATTAAAATCATTTAATTATTGTAACAAAAAGGGTTGAAATATTTTCTAACTTTTAATATTTTAGATACATTCTCTGGCAAATATTTACCTACGTTACTTTAATAAAATGAAAAGAGTGATGTTTTGTAAAGGTTTATTTCTCTCTCTTCCAATGTAATTAATATAACATGAAAGAGCTATTCTATTTGTAACTCAACAAAATCCAAACTATTGAATTTTGCGAAAATTTGTATAAGTAAAAGAGTTTTTATAAAGTTAACGAAGATTGTTTTAGTAAGTGTTTTTAAGATAATAATGATGTGTGAGGTTTTTTTCATTATTATATTTCATATTATGCTATAATGAAAGATTTCTAATATTTTAGATATTTTTATATTTTGTCAGTTGATTGAAAAATAATAAGTTTTATTTAATATAAATAATTTATTTTTAATTTTGTCAATTGATAGAAAACCATTCGTATTTGGTACTCAGTTTTCTTGACCCACTGAAATAAGAAAAGATAACCTGAGTTTTCCCATCCAGAGGATCAAACTTGTCCCATGTGACTTGAGAACGTTGATCACTGTCATTACGTCACCAGTCTTCAAAGCATAGATTATGGTTTTATAAATATTTTCTATCTTTAAAAGATTTATTTAAATATTATAAATACATAATAAATTCAAAATTTATAAATACATAATTTTTCAAAAGATACTGAAATGAAAAATAGAGAGTTTAAACTTAAATTGATTGAGAAAGATTTTTCTTAGTACAAATATAAATACGTATAATATAAATTTAATATTATTTTTCCTTGTGAAAAAAAATCAATGCATATCTTATAAATTCAGTAAACATTTAACAATTGTAAGCAAAATGTTGTTACGTTCTATATAAATATTTTTTGCTTTTAAAGTTCTTGAATTTTTAAATAATTTTATGAATGCATTTTGTTCTGGTAAGTTTCATCTCCTTTTTTAAAAATAATTGCATGAATTGAGTAGAGTAGCTTAAAGAAATGTTTTAATTATATGGCAACTAAATTACTTGTGACTGACTACCTTACACATTTTTACCTTTTTATATAATATATTGTTTTGATAGTCAAATGCCTAATTTTTGCAATCAAATTAAATTTGAAAGCGTTATGGAAAAAATATATTAAAATGAGTTGAATTGAATTTATATGGTTTCAGAAACATCAAATTGCATGAGATAATTAATTTTAATAATATTATATAAACATTGTGAAAATTCTTTTATTACAAAATAAATTAATAATATGCTTTGAAGATATGGTATCAACATAATATTACGTTATCAAGTATAATTAAAAATTGATTGATGTAAAATATTATTGCAAATTTAAGATATACATATTTTTTGTGATTTTTGCTCAAAAATTGAAATACATTTTGATTATATACAATATTGTTGGTACTTAAAATACCAAGTCATTTGGTTCGACTAAATAATTCATTTTTTCTCATAACTATTCCTAAGTGAATTCAAATAAAACTTTGTTTATCGCATGTAATGTAATTTACTTTGAAAATAACACAAATAGGAAAGATATATGTATATCCATATTAAAATGTTTCATTGCTTTATATTCAGTTAAACTTTGATGAATACTTGGTGTATTATGGATTAAGAGTCAAGTTTAAAATTAGATCTCTGCTTTATCTCTCCCATATAAACACTGCAAATATAATACACAAATCCAAACTTCTTAAGGGAATTATCAAATACCATACTGAAGAGTATTTTGAGAGTTGAGGGAAAACTATTTTATCACTTTGAAGTTTTCAATTGATATAAGTTATCAAGGTTAAAATATGCCGCATTCATCTCAGATATAAAATGTAAGTTTAATATTTTAATGGATCAATTGCTTGCTCATTTTAAAGGATTTAATTTGATTAAAGTTTTGCATATTTATTTTTGTTTTTAAGTTTTAAGTAAAGACTACTAACTTTGAAACTTGCTCACTAGTTAATTAAACTATTTTCTTCAACACCAAACTCCTTCAAATCACAATACAAGAGTACTTCAAATATTCATTAGATTCAATTTTTTTCTTTTCTCATTAACACTTCTGCCTTTGTGGTTTAAATTACTTGCTAAAGTATCTAAAATAATGTGTTTCCCTTAGAGTAAAATATGTTAATCTTGTTATTTAATTAAAAAGATTTTAACGAAATTCCTTGGGAATTCCAAAGAGTTGATCTGTTGCATACTTTATCAAAGTAATTAATTAAGAAAATGTTAAATGTATATAATTAAAATGCCTATTGCTGTTTATCCAAAATCAGTTTTTATTCTGATTGTTTTCAAAATTTTTTTAATATACATTTAAAATATAAAATATAGAAAAGATATTTTAACTTCATACCGTCAGATAAAATTTATAGTTTGATAAAATATGAAAAATTTGAAAGCTGTTTCCCCTACAAAGGATCTACGTCGAATTATTTATCTGTTGTCTAATAAGCTCTTAATGAAAATAAGACTTACACATCTTATCGAATTACCTCTCAAAGCATTCATGGTCAAAAATATCTGTTGCATTATATTTGTCATCAAGTCTTCAATCCATTAGCTAATTGTCAATAAGTGACAAGAAAAGTAATTACTTAAATTCGCGTGAATTTCTTCGGAAATCAGGAATTCGTACATTCTGATATTACGTATTCATACCAACGGAATAACAAACCAGTTTTGAAAATTGAAAACTAAACTATAGATTATGTTAACATTTAATTGTAAATTTAAAGTTCACTCAAATATATTGTCACTTATCATTTTATCAAAGCGTCTAAAAACATGTTATCTTATTGATAGAATCCCTGACTTATCAAGATTATTTTCTGTTGAATTGATCAGTTTTGCATCACAGTTAGACATCTATGGCAGGTAATATTCATTTTTATCATACATTTCGACTAAGTTGGACTTCTGGTAGGCGCATCTGAGGCTAAAAAAAGCCGCAATACATTTTTTCTTAATTTATGAAAAGTCACGCATACATAAATTTAAAAATAGTATTAAATCAAACGCGTATCAAATATATATTTATTAATAAATGTATAGCTAACTGTAACAACACTCCATGATCCAGTAATAAATAAAACTTAGCTAAAATTTAATAAAGCTGTCAAACAAAATTCTGTAAGCTATTTTCTGTTTATTAGTAGTAACTTGTGAGTCCTGTTTTAATTTCACAATCTCCATAGTATAGACCAATGACATATAATATGTTGCATCAAAATTTAGAAATGAATGTAAAATAATTTACTTTAAGTTAGATTCTAGTGAGAATTTCAAAAATATAGTTACTTAGCTTTGTGCAGCATTTGCAATGACACGTGTAATAATTACGAGTATTACTACTAGCAATTAGTACTATTACTAGTAGTAGTGGGTTATTAGTACTTGCATAGTATACATAAAGCATCTAAAATCTACTACACTTTTATTAGTGAGCAACCGGGCTAATGCAATTTGCCTAACTACACAATAAAAAAGCGTATAAAAATATTAAATAAAAATTCCACTGGGACCTAGAACTTCATAACGACTGATATAAAACATAATTAAAAGACAATTCCAGCCATTCTTTAAAATGTAGAATTTATTTAAAAAAATATTGATCCTCTGAGAGGATTGCTCATAGTCTTTTGAGTTAATAACTGCAAATTTAAATGGAATAATGTTGTTGAAGATTTCTATTACAGAAAATATCAATTCAACCTAATGAAACTTGCTAATTTATAATAAAGCTAAAATACTGTATATACTTATTCAGAAAACTTTTATCAAATTTTTTACTTATTTGTTTAATTTATTTTCAATCCTTTTGAATTCTGCTATTCTATTATTGAAAATTACTTCCATTTTTTTTAAATAAATCCTATTAAAAATATTGCTTCATGAATGCAAAATGGATATTGAGTACATTACTTATAATATACAGAAGATGAAATACATTTTCGTATTTGAAGAAAAGTTCATTACAAAATTTATTTAATTCCAAAATCCATGTACCCAAATAATTTGAGAAATTATTGAGGATGTTACAGTAAAAATGGCATTATTTCGTTCATTTAAATTTCAAATATTTTATGATATTCATATGATGCTTACAAATTATCTTTATCGAATTACTTGTATACAATAAATTTAATACAACTGAATAGATAGAAACATGCTTTTGTGTAATAATTAATCATCATTAGCATAGTTAATAAATAGTTTTTAAAACAGCAAACTATTTAGTTACATATTTAATCAAAATAAATTTTAATTTTTGATGTCTACAAGCAGAGTAAATTTAATTATTTCTAACCAAATCAATGTAAATTTTGGATTAAGACACAATGTTACAGTTTTGAAAATTTTTTATTGGAATATCTGTCCAATAACAAATCTAAATCTTAAAACTTACTTTGTTAACAAGAGTTTAAGCAATACATAGATCACACACAGTTATGTGTTAATTAAAAAAATTGAATTACATTTTATCGATTGTATGCTTTAATTAAATTGAGAAGGAAATGCCATTGTATAACTGATGGTCGAAAAAAAGTGTCATTGTTTAATTTTGCTACTCAAACTTTCATTAGGTTACTTTGACAGTTGAAATAATTATTTAAATATCATTATGTTTCTCCTTAAAAATGCATAAAATCTAATGTAATGATAAATTGAACTTATTACTGAATTTTAATCAAGTCATACTTAATAAGATTCATAACACATTTAATGTGAGAAAAATAAATTTTCTTTTTTGCTTTCTTAAAGGAAAACATTAACATAAATAAAAGATCAAAATATGATATTATTGTGTAAAAAGATTTTATCTCTAGCATTTAGAAGAAAATTCCCTTCATATTTTTTAATTGATTATCAGTGATAAAAAATCTGTAAAAAAAGTTTTATTTAATGATTTTTTAAAAATATGAATGATAAATATTTGGACTTTTTAATTTAAGTTAAAAAAAAGTGTATTCTACAAAAGGCAATGTATATTGAAATTATTAGAGATTATACACAAAAATGAATAACAAGGCAATTTACTGCTTTGGTCGTTAATGAATTTATAAAGTATAATAGAAAAACCAAAACGTTCGGTAATCAAATATATTTAATTTCCTTGAAAGTAAATTCAAAAAAACTTTTGAAACAAATTACTCATATTCACTGAGCTATTCAATTTCCACAAATAACAATCTTTCTTCGACTTTCACCCTTAGACTTGGTTGACATTTTCATTTGTCACAGTTCAAGGAGGTTACCATAACAGCTACATTCGGTTGATTAGAATCCCTGCAAATATCTACACCCGAAGTAGAACTTATGCTGATTCCGAATTCACTTTAAAAGTATCTTATAATAGAATTCAATCTCGTATGCATTGTATGCTCAACGAATGTAAAGAATTAGCGGAGGTGAGAATTGAATTCGCGAACTGTTAAGCTGAAAGCCAGAGGCCTGGCATTTCTACTATCTTTTCAAAGACCAGGATGAAAAATGAAGACATACAAAGAGACAATGCACATGGAAGCACTTTAAAGCATTTTAATGTAATTCAGTTTATCAGAAACTCAAATACTTCATACAAAAAAATGTAATAATTTAATAAATACTTTCCAGAATAAAATTTAGATGTGGATGAAAATTATCAGGAATTAGAAGAAAGTATAACCAACTCTGTTATAGATAAATTTTCCTTCTGGATAATTTTGATTCTTGATGACGAAGATCTTATTCCAGTGTTGTCATATAGATGTGATTTAACACATCATGTTATCATCTCATTGAAATTCTGTAACATAATAGAATATTGCCAACTCTGAAAGAGTGATTTTAATATAATTAAAATAAAATATTTTATGCTAAGGTGTTACATTCTTCTCAAATATTTTTTAAAAATTTTACCCTCTAATTCAAAGTTATTTTCCTAATGCATCATCCAATTAGAACATTAAAAACAAAAGCTTAACATTATTAATCTGAGTTTTACTATTAGGAAGATACATTCATAATGATATTGGGGTTGAACATCCTCTTTCTAAGCGAAAATTCTATTTCTATCAATGCTCTGTCGAGCAAACGTATGTTGTTATACCAGCATACTATCCTATACTTAACCCCGAGTTGAACACTACCAGTTAAATAGAAGCAGCTGGTTATGAGTTTCCGTAATTTAGAAGCAGGATCAAAGTAGAAGACTCCCCAATACTTGGCTTGCCACCCCAGAGGCATAATTAGACATGGAGAACATAGAAACTACGATATATTTAATGTGCTCCAGTCACCTTTAGAGAATACGATAGATCTTTGATTGGGTCAGCATTCAAACTCACTACCTTCTGAGAAAGATCCCGATAACCAAGTAGGCCACCTCGCCACATATGTACCTGCTATCAAATAATTAGAAAGTACATAATCATGTAATCACGTACAGTGTCCCGACACGAAATTTCAACCATGGATGCGATAAGACCTTGATATGTCTGAAAAATATGCCTTAATTACTATTAAAATGTACGATCATGTAATCAAGAGTAGAAACACTTATTTTACAAGGCGCATGAAGTTGTTATTATTCCCATAGGTAAACATCAAATGGAGAGTCTACCTCAAAGAAATAAAACAAATACATTTTTATTGAAATGGAGAGTCTACTTTCCATGGTACAGAGAGCATACAGATTGGAGTATGGATAAATAGATAGCTATTCTCTTCACAGATGCGTCATGGTTTAGCTTAACCACAGATTCATGTGGTTGTTCATACAGAGAGAACCAGGTATTTACTACTTACCCTCCAATGTCCACAAAATTGATCTGAACAGCGGAGGTTTAATATATGGCCTGACATCATGTTAAATAGCTCCACACTCCTCCATGTCTTGACAGGGTCAGTGTAATGCCTTTTCAGGGATGCGATTTGTGATGAGTTCATTTTAATGGACAGTAACGCGAAGATATATAGAGCTTTTCTGGTCTTATATCTTCCATGTTATTCTATACATAGAAATTTCTAGAAAGTGAGGATAACCATTGGCTAGACTGGCCAAGCAGATGATCCCTATAGAGTAAGTCTGTGGTATTCTGAGAAGGCGAAATGCAATTCACAATTCTCTTCGAGAACCCCTGAAAGCCTGAAACTTCTTTGCTGAATGAATGGGATCAATTGCTTTAAATTGTAAACTAACTTATTGTAATTATTAAATCACGATGCAATGCTAGCATATCTTTAAAAGAGATCATATCTTAGTGTAACCCATTTTCTTGTTCTATTTTGCAATCTTAGTAGCATGCCTTTCGACTCCAAGGAGTATTACACTTGCTTTTGAATGTATTTTATAACTTAGTTGTACTTACTGCTCAGCGTATATACATATAAAATTTCATTAAAATCGGACCAGTAATTTTGGAGATTATTGAACAAATATGAAAAATCTATTAATTTTCTACAACAGCTTCATCGAAATTGCACTACACACATTTAGGATTAAATAAATCATTTTTTTAAACTTTAGTTTACCAGGTTGTGGACAGACTAAATTCCATTATTAACCATGAATTATGTATTCATGATTTAACCAGGAATTATTTGAGAATGTTTATAAAAATTTATGTTTTTTTCTTCTCAAATTTGTACTCTTTAACGAGATCTGTTTATTTAATTAGTATACTTTTAAACAGCTTGCTTAATCTTTTTAGGCGATGAGAAAGAAAATCAATAACAAAGGTGTGTTAGAGAGAGAGAAAGAGAGAGAGAGAGAGAGAGAGAGAGAGAGAGAGAGACAGACAGACAGACAGAGATCTACATTATTAAAATATGAAAGAGAAATATGCATCGATCTAAGATAACATATCTAAACTCTTATAGACATTATGAATGCGCTAATAATTCAGCTTAATTAGAGATAATTTATTCACAAACCTTCTCGTTTCTCTTTTGTGACACTTTTTTCTTGTTAGCTGATATGTCAAATGGGAAAGGCAAATTTTAAAACATTTTATTACATAATATATGAAGACATAAATTAGAAAAGTGCAAATTATCTCATGCTTGTATCAAAATCTCACTAAATTTCACTCTTTGCCAAAAGTTCAAAAAAATTGATAAATTAATTAAAAAAAATTAATATAATAGAAATATACGTTTGCTACTTTTTCACTTATTACAATAATAGGTCTTAAATGAAAAGTATATCAACTACTATAATTTTTATGCCACATTCATCACTGAATAGTTAATGCTTTGAGCTGCTATTCATCAGTTTGTGAATTTGATTTTCATCTCAAATAAAGCCATAAGTCCAAGTGAAAAAATATAATGCGATAAGAACCAAATCTCATTTTAGTCAATCAATGATAAAATGTTTCTTTTACAAAAGAACGTATTTGAAATAAAATAAGACATCAACAGATATTTTTTAAATATGTTGAATTAGTCTTTAAGAGCAAAAAGAATTCTATTATTTAATATATGATCATAAAATTAATTTCTACATAAATATATTGCAATCTAATTTACAATAAAATTAAACTATTTATACGGAAGTAATAATACACATAATTTACAACAATATAATTTTATATTAATTTATGCAATAAATTCCATTTTAATTAATTTATTAAAATTTAAATTGACATGCCAAAATGGAAACAGTTTTATTACATAATATATGAAGACATAAATGGTGCATGAATGTTTACCCCTCTGATTTCTAGTTTTTATTCATCATCTCATGAGTTCGAACCATGCTTCAACGTGGTTTGTTGTGCTTTCAGATTCTAATTTAAATTTTACATCCCCATCAATAGAATCTGTGTTCATAAAATGACTGTAAATTTTAAATCCAACTCAAGTAATCTGTGTGTGTGTGAATAAGTACTACGAATAAGAAATAAATTAACTTTAATTTATCTTTGTGATGTCAATATTATTAATTTTTAATAGAAATTTGTTTCTATTAAAAATTTTAATCAAAATAAATATTTTAAATAAGGCTTTATATTTATTTTGATTATATATGATATTAATCAAAATAAATATTTATTAATATTGATTAATGTATGTATTTTTAACATTTTACTACATTAGAACAAATAGTTTATAAAATTTTAAATTTAAATAAGGCGTTACTTTAAAAGCTAAACTCTTAAAGATTAAAATGCTGAAATAAAAACATTAATGATTTTTTCTAAAATAAAATTAAATGAATTTAATATAATTTTTAAACTTTTTTGAAAAACATAAAATAAAATTTTAAAAGAAATAAAGATTTCAATATTTTTAAAACTGAATATATGTTGTTGAAAAGAGTTAAGATTTGTTCATAGAAATCACATATATTAGTAATTGACTTTATTCACATTACTATTATTTATCCTTATCAAACATGACACTGTTATTGAATCTCCAGACTGCATTTCACTTTGAACTAAACTCTGCAAGTAGGTTTGCTCATTGAGTAGGTAAACATTTTATACATTTTCTCAATATAACATGTGTCCTCACGTTTGAAAATAAACTATTTGTCTTAAACACAATGCTTCTACTAATAATGAAGTGAAATAAAGCAAATACTCTGATTGGAAATGTAAATTTCTATTCTGGGTACTAAAATGCAAGCGACACGTGAATAAGTTTAATGTCCTTAGGAAGAAATTGTTCGTAAAGTATTCAAAATAGTTTTTTCTCTTTAAATAATTCCTAAATATATTTCTATTTAGCAAACAAAATTTGAGAAAGCTTCCTTCAATTATAAATAGAATATGTGTGTATTTACATTTTATAGTTTATGTAAATATTTTTACTTTAGAATTTCAATGTCGAAGTTTAGTGTTCAAGGCTAAAACAGAATGTAGTTTCATCAATTGCAAAATATTATTCATTCTTAAATTTTCAAAATTTTTACATGAAGATTGGAATATAAATCTAACACCTTATTAATTTAATATTTATTTGTGTTCCATATTTAATGTGGAATAATTTACACTGAATATATATTTTTAGGTATTGAAAGCAATTGTTTAGAACAAATTTTTTTTAAATCATTCAAAAAATAATTATTATTGCAAATGTTTTAATAATTTACTTTTTAGTATGTAGTTCATTACTGCAATAAAAAGCGTGTTATCTTACGTTAGTTACGTTATTGTTATTTTAACTAATCAAAATATTTGTTACCTTAGTTAAACAACCTTTTCTAATATTTAATGTGATGGGTATGTTTTCCCACAGCATATTTCCTTAATTCTAATTTTATTTAATTATCTGAAAATTTATTTAATTATCTGTGTTTTAAAAACAATATAAGGAACAGGAATATTCCATAATTAATACTATAGTTATTTTATTTTACCAAATATTTTTTTAGATATGAAATCGAAATATTTGTGAATGAGCTACACACTTCAGTGTGAACAGTTTTTGATTCAATTTCGTCTTGGATTTAATGACAGAAGATTGATATTACATTGTTGCTTAAAACAAACGAATCTGTCATGGTTCTTGTTCCTTGGAGTCTTCCTTAAATCGGTTAAAATTTACCACTATTTTTGAACATTCTTAAGAGAAAGTGAGCGATAGGTACCACATGTAGTTTATCTTCTAGCAATTAGGTCATTAACCATGCAATTCAGAAAAAAATGTGTTTATGTATAAGAGCTCACTGATATAAGACCTTTGGAGTTGAAGATACTAATTTCGACCTTAGCAAATGTAAAACAACTAGGTAATGAAAGCCTAGTTACCTTACATTACTCATTTTTCCATGCATGTTTATTGGTATGATTGTCAGTGATTTATTTGAATTTTCTTATTTGATGCACGTGAATAAGGCCCCAATCTGTGAAAAGACTGTTTGCGGTTGCCTGATTGGTTAGAGGTTTTGTTCTTGCTATCAGAAGGTAATGTATTCGAATCTTGACCAAACCGAAGATTCGTCGGAATCACTAATGGTGGCTGGAGAACGTGAAGTATTTTGTTCATGCAATGTGTCTTGCATGTAAAATGATACATCTGAGAATGGCAGGCCAGGTATGGGATCTGCTTGGTCCTTGCTTCTAAATTAAGAAAACCCACCCACTTTCGGATCAAAAAGGACATACACATTAGGTATCCACTGCATGAGTTGCCACCAGTTTCGCCCCTAATATTTTGAAAGATGGAAATCCCAATAATAGCTGGGAATTAGAAGTAAAATTCCAATCGAAAAGCAATGATTCGGAGATTTTTCAAACGACTTTCAACAGCTTTTAGCCGTTAGGCTGTCAGGCACATCTCATTTTAAAAATATATTTATATTTGATATTGTTGAATTAAAAAAAAACCTAAGCAACTGTTTTGAAAGGAATTATTTTTATAGAAATGTTCATTATATTGCATAAATTTTAAAAATATTTCGAGAATTAAACTTTTCTCTTAAATTATTTTGAACGAAATATAAGTGCATCATAATGAATACCATTAAATATCCTGATCTGGTAAATCATAGAAAACCTCATTACAAATTTAATCATTTTTCAATTCTTAAGTCTTGGATTATTTCTATGCCTTAAAAAATTCCCTAATTTTGCCAAATGAAAGTCAGATATTTATTTAGAAATACATCAAATAGAACTTTAACAAGCATTGTGGAATGGTTTGCAAAAAATAAATGTATTTATTTAATTATATTAATACATAAAAACAATAACGATGTTTCCAGGAATTTTTTAACTGTTTTTATACAAAATTTCTGATGAAGATATGATGATGACTAAATATAAAATATTACAAGTCTAAGATTTATGAAAGTAAATAAGGATCAGTTAGGTTCAGGAGAGCTTGTCTGACAAGTTCAATGACAAGGCCTTTGACTCTTGTCAGTGAAATTTTAAGCAAATTTCTTTTTGTTATATAGAGAGTATAAAGATTATAGTCGATTCTTCTCTTGAGTGACAGTAAATTGACTATTATCTTTATACTCTCTGCGTGTATTAATTTTCAACAATAGCGATTGTAATCCTGCCCTTTCACCTATGCTGGATAATTTCCTCTCCCAAATTTTCTTTACAAATTTCCGAAAGATAATATCGTATAGTTTATATTAAGTGATGCAACTACCTTAGAAACAATGCCCGTAATATGCCATCTTATGAAATGATCTTCGCAGTAGATAAAGGTAAATATATCCAAACTGGCAAAGAAAATTACCCACATTTAAATAAACACAAAGGTTTTATAATAAAAAGATATTCGAAATGCAAAAGGAAAAATTGTCAGAGATTTTATAAAAATCTGGAATTTTTAAATCTTATTTTAAACAAATAACAACTAATTGATTATTAGTATTATTAATTGATTCTATTACCTTGCTAATTTTTGAAATTTAGCTGCATGGTCAATCAATAGAATGCTTCTTATACAATTAATCATAAATGCTTTTTTTTTTTTTAAAGAAAATTAACATTTTACTTGATAACTGTAAAAAAAAAAATGAGGAATAAAAATGGAGAAGGAAATGTAAGCAAATAAATTTAAAAGTAACTTACATTGGTGGTTCTGGAATCTTTCTATACTGCAACAAGCATTAAATATTGTATATAATTATATTTATAGGAAGTTGAAATACAAATTCTTAGTATTTCAGTATGTAATGATACATATACAAGACATGTTTTGATTTTTAAATTTATAAATGATTAACCTACATTTAAACACTCTGATCTGTTAAATTTAATCTTTGAGTGTTCAAAGCTCACAATATTCTGGACATATTTTGTTTTAAACTTCACACTTTTAGCCGAGTTATATTGAAGGTTTTCTTTCTATAGCAGCAAATAAATATGCTAAACATAAATACTTTTCTTAAAAATAATCAAAATTAGTTACCAATTACATTTTTAAGTGAGCATAAATTTCATTAATTATAATTGGATGTTGTGAGAAGTCATTATATTTATATACATATAATTGTTCTTTCTTTCCATTTTAATTTCAACCGTACTTCTATGATTTCATGAAAAATTGATTTCTGCTTTTGACTTCAAGTAATTACTTAGTGTAATATATAGTCATTGATGATGAATATTATTTATTTTAACCTACAATTTATAACAATTTGTATTTCATTTAACTAACAATTTTATAGCTAATTATGCATAATCATGCATTATTTATGGTATATTCATAAGCAATTTATTTTATCAATCATTTAAAAAAACAACTTGAAACTTATGCATGCAGAACCATTAGTTTACATGAAAGGTGAATAAATTTTTATCAAGTAGTTACTTTATATTCTCAGAAAGAAATTTTTACCACCAGGTGGTGTTATTTTTAACAGTAAAAGGAACGCAAAGCGAGGCCATGGATTTAGCTTATTTGTATTGGAATAAAAAAAGGAATAAAACAATTGAAATTTATATTCAGAAATGTTGTTACCAGAATTCTCCTTTTATCTTTAATAAAAATAGACTTCACGGAAGTAAATTCTTATCTCTATCTAGAAAAATCTCAATGATAATACAAAGTAGACGTTTTATTTCAGAGACTATCCCAAATAAAAATTGAAAAAGGGTACAGTAAAAATTCTCCTTAAATATTAATTTTAAGAAAGGAGATAAAAATGTTTAAAGGTGCTTATATTATCTACTTTTGTAAGGAAAAAAAACGCAGTTTTTCAGAATTAAGAACTTTCTGATTCTTGTATAATGGTTCGGCACGACATACAACTTTTGGAATCTTCCTTGTTAGATGATGATATTAATTTGAATTAATAATTTTAATGAAGAAATCTATTTAACAATATTAATCAATAACTATTTCCTTATTTTACAAAATTATGTAAAAAGAATTTTAACAAAAGTTTGTTCGATTGTGGGGAAAATTCATTTGAAAAAAAATTTAACCATCCTTAAAAATTTGAAAATTAATGACCAAATAACCAATAACGGAAGCTTTAACTCTTTAATTTAAAAACAATGAAATTCACATAGTTCAAAAGAAATTTATACATTACGATGTTTGTGCAATAAAAAAGAATACACACACACACACACAATAGGACTCGTATGTCATTCATATAAATATATATAAGGACTCAACATCCATAATTATTTGATAATGGGAAAATGCTTTCATAAGAATCATTTGCTATCGTGAAAGATATTTGCTGTCGAAAAAAGCTTTGATTTTTATTTCATTTTATTAATATAGCTTTGCATAGTTTGATTTATTACAGAAATAAATTTTTGACTAAATGTATTTGAATTTAAATTAACAAAGCTTATTTTAAGAAATTTCGACATATATTTTTTATGTCAAACTTAAACGCGGTTTTCTTTTATTAATAATTTACTGTTTTGTTTTGAGTTTTTCTTTGCGTAACGTAATTTAAAAGTTCACCATGAACAAAATAAAATGAACTTTTTAATGTTTAGATAAAGTGTACATAAATTTTCAACTTTTATATTATAGATTTAGTTCTTTATTTAATTTAATTTTTTTAACATGTGTTTCAGAATTAATATAATTTTACTTGTTTTTCTAATAATTTTTTATACATATATATGTCTCTGTGTGTGTATTAAATATTTTGTTACTTTGACATCTAAGTTTAGTAATCAAAAAGTTACTTAACTAAAATTTATTTTTTAAATAACTAAGACGATATTCATATGATAATAAGTTAATAATGTCATCGTTCTTTAAAAAGAAATACCATATAAAGTGAAAAAAGATTTGGAAATTTATTAGCAAAGAATTAACTTTCGAAACATAAAAAAATTATTTCGTGAAAGATGTCCTTCAATGTTTCTTTAATTACAAACTAAATCATGAAAGAAACGTTTTTTTATGGAAAAATGTTCCTTTGTTAGTATACTTCTGAACTTTATCAGAATCATTAACTCTTTTCAAAAAAAAGTAAAATTGTTTTAGAAAATAGAAGCCAAAAGGATTTATAAAGATTACAAATTAATATTTTCCACTCAGAAAGAAAACAGACATGTTTTGAACAAATTAATCGTAACCATTTTTGTAAACAATTTTTCCTAATTATTTTTTACTACATGTGACTCTTAAAACAGCTTCCAAAGAATAAAGATTTTTATTACTTTTAATCAATAAATTCTTAGTTTCCTTACTCAGTTCTAAAATTTACTTTATAATACTGTTAAATTTTAAAGAACTTAGCCCGCGATTAATTAATTGAGAGAAAGATTTATTCAAAATGAATTTAAAAATTGTTTTCGATTTAAAAGTGAAGTGAAGCAAATTTGTTAACATTTATTTTATAAATATTATCATGTTTGATCAAAAAGCTATTTTTTTTAATTTTAAACATTTAATAATTTGGAAAATCTCCCTTTGAAATGCAATTCAAAGAATAAACTTTTTTATTTCCTTACTTTATAGGAATAAAAATAATTCTTTTTATTAATCTAAACTTAAGCAAATTTATAATATTATTACACTATAATATGTTCAGAGTTTTAATGTAGCACTTAACAGACTATCGAAAAGGGTTCTTGTGATTTTGATTATTAAACAGCATAATGATATTATAAAGACATGAGCTTGAATTTATATGACAATATATAGTTTAGTTAACCAATTTCTTGAGATTTATGGTTGAACATTTAACATTTATGTCTCATAATGTGTTCAATAGAGATTTAATAAATTACGTAATGAAGATAATTTGGATTAATTCTGCATTAGTTTAGCCATAGCATATGAAAATTCACAGAAACCATCTATATTTTCTACTTATGTTAATTGTTCTAAGTAAATTAACAAAAGAATGTAATTTACAATCATAATATTGCAATTTAGATAAACCTATGTAGAAGTTTGTTACATCATCAACAGTTCTCGACCCTGATAAACAAAAACAGTCAATTAGCTGATGTTGAATATCTTACTTTATAATATTCAATACCGTTTCATTTAAAGAAATTATATTCAAACTGTACATGATATAGTAATATTCAACTGAATAACCTAGAAAATTTTTTAAGCATTTACAAAATGATACATAAAATAGACATATTGGACTTTTATAATGACTTGACTATATGCAATATTTTTTAATAAATTACTCTTTTTAAACACAATTTCATATGTACATTAATAATTATTGTCCCAGAGCTGTGCAATCGGTTTTTTTAGTTTGTACATTGTTATACGTACTGTCCACCATTATTTAAAAAAAGAGTGATTTAAAGTTTGATTTTAATATGGAAATAAATAAAAACCAACAGGAATGATATGCATACTAAAATAATTGGATGGTTTTCTACCTTGAACATTGCGTGTGAGAAAAGTATTTCCGTTTTACCTAAAATTAATTGAATCTTCATTTTTAAATAAATGATGTTTGTTATTTTCAAAATAACAAAAGTAAGGAAATTATATTGTATAAAATAAAATTTTTGTTCATTATTTATTAATATATAGTCTTTTAAAAATACTTTTTTAGTAAAATAAAAGCAGATAGGAAAAAATTACAGCTAAAAAATAGAATTGTAAATTATGTATAAGAGGAACCTATCACAATTTATTAATTTTGAAATGTTATTATCAATGATATATAAAGGAGTATAAACTGAAATGAATTTTAAAAACATCATTTTATATTTTCAAATATTTTATTAAACATATCTATATTACATTCTTATTTGTTTGAGTTTTTGATGATTAATTTACAAAAATAGTCTTATGTAATAAATGTAAAATTAAAAAAAATGTTGGAAATGATTTGAAAACAATTAAATCTTAAAACATCTTATTGGCATTGCAAAGATTACGTAAGAGCACAATTTATCGCATAACGAAAAGAATATGAAAAAAAGTTAGACAAGTTAAACACATAGAATTACAATAAATAATATTACATGAAAGGAGTTAGGCTTAACACTCAAAATGAATTAGCTTAGTATATCATTAATACATGAAAGTTTTATAAAATAGAAATGAAAAAAAAATGAATTATAATCATTGAAATCCAAAATAGTTAAGGAAAATGCTTATATGAATATTTTATGTAGTAAATAAATTTCCTAATTACCATTAAAACAACATTGAAAAAGTTAATTGTCAGGAATAACGTAATTAAATCATATATATATATATATATATATATATATATATATATATTAAATTTACGATTTCACGAGAACCTAATAACAATCCCTTTTTTAATTGATAGGAGAACGGCCTTCAACACTTTTATTCTTGTAAGAATCAAACTTACGATAAAACAAAGCCAAGAAATTATCAAGGGATTAATGATCTAAAATTATCTGCATTCAGAATCCCCATTTTCTCGAAGGAAGGTAAAGCGAGGTATCATCGTATTTAGGTGAAAGATAGTATCTGGGGAATCACGAGTTCACAGATCCAATTATGTTGTCAGATTAAGTTGAAAAATAATAGGAAATATTTCTAATTTAAAGGGATGTTTTGCATGAAAGTGAATATAAAAGTGAATATGTGTGGTAAGTATGAAAGTGAATATTTTTCATCCTTATTATGAAAGTTTCTGAATATGAAAGTGAAATTGCAGCTAAAATGCTTGCGTTAGTTTCATTTAACTGGAAATAATTTTCCATAGTAATGTTTTATACTAAGAAAACAAGTTTTCTTGGTTGTCTTAGCATTTTAAAAAGCATTTCTTTATTTAATGTATACAGTATCTGGACACATTTTTTCAAATTTTTTAATTTATTCTTATCACATATACTGATGATTATTGTTTCAAACAAAAAATTAAATAAAGAAGAAATAAATATTTTAGCAATTATTAAAAAATAATTTCAGCACATTATGCTTTACAAAAACAAAGTTATATGTATAACTTTAGTTAATTAATAAGAATTTGAAAACAAAAATTACGTAAAAAAATAAATACGCAATAATACCCCCTTTTTTTTAGTGTAACCATTTCTAGAATTTTTGGTGCAAATTAATTTAGAAAATTTTTCCAATTTTTAGAATAAATAAATAAACAAATATCAATATTTTAAATAAAATATTTTTTATAAATATTTTAATCTGAAATAGTGAATTATTTTTTTTTAACAGAAAACTACACACTTTTATGCTAACTGGATTAAGAAGTAAAAGGATATCTGTTTGTAAAATATATCTTTGAGAAATGTGTAACATCTGAAGTTAATTTAAAAATGAATTGTAAATTGATATGAATAAATTTAATAAAATTCAGCAACTCTTAGATGTCATTTCACTTGATACGTTATGGATTCCTGTTGTTATTGAACAGCATACTTCTCTTCTACCTAGTTGTATGTATGTACGAATCTAGTAATAAATTGGACTCTACTAGATAAGTGAACGTTAAATTAGGTACGTGTCTCCATAATTTAGATGCAGAGCTCAATCAAAAGACGCACCAATACTTGACATGCTACCCTCAAAGATTTTTTTCTCTTGCAGGAAATTGTGATAGGAATAAGTCATAACATACTTATCTTACCTCAGCTACCTTTAGTGAAAACGATGGATCTCCGGTTATGTCGGGGTTCAAACTCATAACCTTCTAATAATGAGAACAATTTCCTCATCAACTGGCCCACCGTGGCCTCATGCATAGTTTGTGCTAGTCAGGAAATTGAACACTTATTATTACACGAATAAATGAGTGAAATGTACTGTCTACTCATTGTGTCTCCTCATTGTGATCACATTCACTTTTTCTAATTTACTTAATTTAAATAATCTTTTATTTTATTTTGATTCATAATAAATTTTAACATTTTAGAGAATGAATATATACAT
>JAPDSC010041585.1:0-15367 GCA_026290005.1 Latrodectus geometricus
CGAGAATTATTTGATATTGATACTTAACTTTACCAATAAATTTAAATGCACATTATTATTAGAATATTTCTTGTCAGAAAAATATTTTCATGATTCATGAAAAATTCTACTATATTAGTTCCTGTCATAAGAATATTATTTTCAATGACTTCTGAAAACCATTTGTATTCAATAAATTTTCAATAAGTCAATTTTTAATAAATTTTACAAATTTATTTTACTGGGTGTAAAGATTATTCTAATTACAAATGATAAATTAATAAAGGTTATTAAAATTAATTATGAATTTATTTTTACACATGTGAAAAGTGTAAATTTTTCGAAAAAAAAACTTTTCGGATGATATTATGAAATATACTTACAGTGAATAAATTCCCGAATGTATTTTTATTTCCAATTCAAATTCTCTAATTTCTGTGCATTTTTACACCGATAAACAGTATAGGACTGTCATATAGTTATTCGTTTCAAAACGGGTTCTTTTTTCAATCATATAAAAATAGGTTAACTAGATTCACAGATTTCTTCAAATTACTTTTTATATCATTACTGTGTACGATTACAAAAAAATTTCCGAATAAAAATATTTGTAAAATATTTTTTTTCAAATTTTTATTTACAATATTTTGATTTTTCAAATCTACAATTAAGTTCAAAAGTTAAAAATATAAGTTATGCTTCCTTCACATATCTGAAATAAAACATTTTCATGAATGGGGAGTCATGAGGAATTGGAAGCAATACATGAGCATTCACTGCTTATTATTTTTTTATAAATTTAAACTTCTGCAAATTTTTTTAATTAAAATATAAGAACAACTATCCTTACTTTTAATTCAATAATTTTAAATAGAAATGTAATAGTAGGAATCACAAAAAATATTATGAATATATTAATTTGTTTAATTAATATGGCAGGTAATTTATATGGTATTTAAATTAATATAATGGATTTGCATGGAAAAGAAAATTGGATGTAAAATAACTATTTTATGATTGATATCTTGCATAATCTATTTTTCCAAAATGTTTTTGTAACTTAAGCAACATTCATACTAAAACTAAATTTCATTCTTTTTTTTCAAAAAATTTTAAGCCATTAGCTTAAAGTTAGTCTATAATTAAAAGCTTCAAATTGAAGATTGCTAAAAATAGCAAGACATTAATTTTCAAATTTTACTTATAGATAAAATTTCACGTATAGTAATATTTACATATAAGTACATACTACAACTTGCTAAGATAAATTTTTTTAAACATATTTCTAGAAAGAAAATTCAAATAAATGTAATATTTTTTCTTAATTTCCTAGTTCTGGAAAATAAAAAAAAATTTATTTACAGTTTAAATTTACTTATTTTACTAGGTTTCACTCAGCAATATATATTTGGCACACTCTTGCGAATCATAACGTAGTAATATACTATTTTTAAGCACACACACAGAGATATTTTGTGCGTTCATAATTATTTGTACATACCTGTGTATATGGGATATTGTTGTTATTAATATAGATACAACATAATAAAAATAACATAACATAAGCAATTTAACAATCATGACATTTGATTAGGTCTTGCAAAATTAGGATGCATGCATAAAATTTTGTATTTATTAACCTACTCATGATATAGAATGAATTACTTATTTTACTCATAGACTGGAATTTCTTCTTGCTATTCTAAGATACAAACTTAATCTCTGTCTGGAAAATTGCCACAACTGCCCAAACATTTCGGAGCCAAATCAAAAGGAAGATAAATTTTATTTAACTTTTTGAAGAAGAAACACCCACATCAGATACATTGAAAATAAAAAGGGTGATTGTTTCTTTTTAATGAATTAGCATGATTTCCAAATAACGTATTTGCAACTGTCTCGTTAAAAATACTCCTGTGACATTCTACATTTTTTCTTTCTCTCTGTCAATATATATATATATATATATATATGTATGTATGTATGTATGTATGTATGTAAAGGTTAAATAATGGATTTTTTCAAAGTCATTTTAAATTCATGAAATATATTATTACCTAGCTTGTTAGATGGCTTTTATTTTAACGAATACTAAAAATAAAATAAATTTTAAAAAAAGAAATATATAAAGACATATTAGATAATTTTATTAAGCAAGTCTTAATTTGGCTTTAGATTTACTAGCTTTCAATTTAATTTGACTTTTTATTTTAATCAATACCACAAATTTTGTACATGCAATATAATTTATGTAATCGTTAAAAAGGATTTAACAAAAAAATGTTGCTTCCGTTATGAAAAGTATGTTTTGATTAATTCCACAATTAACAGAAAATGTTATTCAAATATATTCATATTATTTTAAAATTTCCTGAAATATAAATATTACATAATTTCTATGTTGAGAAATACAATTTTGAATTTAGCGACATTTTATGTCATCTCATCAAACCTTAAGAAGGTATTGAATAAAAATGATATCTGTCAGTGTTCCTGAATAATTACAAATATTTTATTTAATAAATAACTACACAGATACTAAAATTATAATCGCAGTTTTAAGATTTACTCTTTACCATATTGATGATTTTTACTAAACTGCTAAATTTATGAATTCAAACTATTAAAACAAACCAAAGAATTTAACACGTGCCTTTAGGATTTGTATGAATAATTTTTTATGGTAATAATGCTTTTTGACAGTACCATTTAGAGTTTCTTTACAAAATTCTGTCGAAAAAGTTACATTTGTCATTTTAGAATCCAATTACCTATGTAATTTATAATATATTAGAGTAGTGTATATTAAATACTAGTTGAAAACTTGTTTTATTTGTATAATTGACTATATCCATTTTGCACGGATTACTAAGGGAATCAATTTAACAGTTTAATTTGAACAGTTTTGGGGTAAAAGTCAGAGAACTCATGAATTTCTTTGCTATTATGTCTTAATGTAACAAGAGTATATTAATAGAGAAAGAATTCTTAAAATATGCATTATTTATTCGTAACATACTGTTACAATACGTAATTTTGTTTATTTCAATTCATAAAAAAATAATTTTTTTAATACAATAACAAAAGTTATATAAATCTACCTTTAAGTGGCAACAGAAATATGTTTGAACTAAATAAGCACATGAGAAACCAGAACTGGTGGTATAGAAGATATATCTGTCAGTTAATGTTTTTATTCATTGTGTTTGATTAGATTTGTTTCAAGAGCTAGGTTAAAATGATAAATTATAGCATAAAAAATAATTGGCCTAGGATTACAGATTGATATATTTATTTAAAAATTAATGTGCGTGAAATGATTATTTATTCTATAAGAATTAGTTACCTTTTGAATTTGCAATAATATCATTGGAAAGAGTATTATTAACTTAAGCAATTTTAAGAGTGTGATTGATTTTTTCTTGATGAAAATATGTTAATACTTCTAAAGTTAAATAATTTTCAATTTTGTTGTGAAAGAAGAAGTAAATTTTAATCAAAATGCGTGTTGTAAATTCCCTTAAAAGAAATTAATCTTGGTAAAAAATAAAATTTAAAAAAAAACTTTTATGTCTGCTCTACATCTATTCTAATTCTAAAATAAATATGATGCTCGATTGGAGTTATTATGGAAAAATAACAAATGTAAATGGATGATTTTATTTAAGTTCTATCTAAGAAGTGATGCGTGATTTACATTGTGATGGGCAGTACAATAATTCTTCTTTCTTGCAGAATATATTATGGTTTTGAAAAATATTCGAAATAAATTTAAAATAATTCGTCTTCTTTAACCAAAATTAAAAAAAACAGTTATAGTAATTGCAATTTTTAACATAAATTTTTTCTTATTCAGTAGTTTCTTGATTTGAGATATTCTCAAATACTGAAGAACATATGCCAGTTACTTTCCTTTAATAAAATGTAAAGAAGGTGTCTATGCACGCTAAAATTTCTACAAGTTTTAATGTCTTTTCAACTGTGTGGCACTACGTAAAGAAAGAACAAATGTGATGTATGAACCCCACACTTAAATTTATTTAAATATTACATGGTTTGTGGTGATGTTTTAACCTTTCGGTTGGCAGAAATAAGTAAATATAAAAACACATAGTAATAAATAAAATAACTTAAAATGCCTAATTGTTAATGCTTATGAATTTGTGAGCATGTTTACCTAACCAATATTTTAAATTTAAATTAAAATTTATTACGTTAAAAAACGAATAATAATTCAATAGAGTAATTACAATAATTAAAATTACTTTAAATTATTTTTAAGTTACATTTTTGCATTATTTCATTTGATTCATTTTCATATTAAAATAAATATAGCACATCCCAACTAAATTAAATTTATTTAACAAAAGAAAGACTGGGATTTTGATATTTTTAAAATTCCACATGTTTTGTTTTTATATCATGCGTTAATCTGCGCCTTAGGTCCCCTACTCTGCCAACTTGGCGATAAATGCACCAAGCGTGGTAAACTGGACGTTTTTATACCTAATGAGCTCTTTATGGCAACCTCCATAGGAAATAATTTGAGCTTTTTCGCGCATTCTCAATAATTGGTTTTTTCTTTTAGCATTTTCATTGGTCGTTAATTAGTTTCAGTATGAAAAATCGGTCATTTTCATTGGTTGCTAATTAGTTTAAAACCGTTAAAAATCGTATTCCATTATTGCCATGGCAACAGCGTTTTTGAAAACCAGCCAAGTACGGGACCCACAGCACACTTTCGCCAAGTTGGCAGAGTAGGGGACCTCAAGCGCATCTTCACCATATCATGATATAAAAGGCATAAAATAACTATTAAAACTAAATAATTGCAGAATTACTGTTCAGTAGAATGTAGTTTTCCAGAAAATGTTAATACATTTCTTGTATTAATCATATTATGAGCCTTTGCATCATAAAAGATTGTAATGCAACAAATGACTTTAGCTAGAAAAAACAAATAAAACACAATATAAATATCTCTACAATAAACAAAATTTTAATTTTTTTCATAATGCAAGTTTTTAAATCATTGTTTTCATCTTTATGTTGTTTTTATAGATACAAAATTTGTTATAGATATAGAGATATTTAGTTAAAACAAGACAACTCACCCTCATCCGATTCTCATAAACTCTCGCAAAAAATTAGTATATTTATCAGGTTTCAGACCTTTATCCGAGCCATCGTTTTAGAGTGTCTGTTCTGCACACAGTTCAAAAATCGAATGAATATATTTTAAAGCAGATAAGCAAATTTTATGTAAAGAAACACTTACGCAACAATTTTAATACAATAGATTCATTTCTATTTCCACTGTGAACTCAACAACATTGCATTCAAGGTCAGACAAATGTGTGATAGTACTTTGGGAAGTTTGTTTTACTAATGGTATCTACTTAGCGAACTGTCATTTGTTGAACAATAGCTGTTTATAATGATAAACTGTCTTGTTGAAATAATAGCACCGTGCGTTCTATTTAATTGCAAATTCTCTCTCCATTAGATTAGAGCATCAAAATTGTTTGTGTTATCACCATAGAAAAGGTTAAAGTCACGAAAAAATTTCAAATTGCCTGCAAAAATATAGAATGGAGACTGGCAAGCTTCGGAGTTTAATTGACATTCTACAATTAAATAGTTCAAATTTCTATTATTACGTAACTGAGTTTAAGCCTTTTATATTACGCTAAATGTAAAAAGTAGGAATTTGTAACAGTATCAGCATTATATTTAGAAAGCTTAAATAGTTAAGGAATTTTTATTATTTATTGTTCTCAAAAAATAATGGAAAATCTAAAAATATGTAAAAGTGATGATCCATATCAATGTGAAACCCATTCTATTTTTGAAACTACATAAAAAAATTTGTATAAAACATTAGTGTAAAATTGAAAACCTATTATTTATAGTATTACATAAAAATGTAATTATAAATTTAAAACGACTTTGTATCTACTATCAATCAAGTTCAACTAATAATTACTTACATTTCATATAAAATTCTATTTTAAAATTTAATATTAAATCAAACTTCTTTTGCTAATATTTATGACAGTAATTATTAATTGGGTCACATTAAAATATTCAGAGGGCTAGGAAAAATATCTATTATTTTTAAAATTGATCTTAACAAAATGCATATTTTTTTTTCAATAATTTATTTTTGAACCTTTAAATTTATGAATATATTTCAAACAAAAATAATAAAATCTAAACATTCATTGCAAATTTATTGTAATTTAATTTAGATTTATAATTCTAAATCAAAAATTTTATAAAAAGTCACTCTAGTAATTTATATTAATTCCTAAGTCCAAATAGTTTTTATAACTATAAGCAAAACAAAGAAGAATCTCATCATTATGGTCTCATTTTTTGCAGAGTAGAAGAAAACAATTCAATAGATTTAAGGAAACCAAGTGATATAGGTAGAGAATGCTGGACAACTAAATCTGGGGCAGATTTGATGCCTTTCGGGACAGAAAATGTATTTTCGAGAACGGATTTTTCACAAATAGCGAAGAATTCACACGAGTATAGTACTCTTTCAGTTTCACTTTGTTCCATTGAACAATAGTTTCTCGTTTCTTAAGAGTTATCAGATACATCGCTTTCTTCGTAACAATGGAAATCTCTGGGAACAAAGCCATAAAACAGAACAAATTTTGTTTTTTTTTTCAAAAAGAAAAATTTCGATTTGTTACCATGGTGATGTTTTGTCACAGGAAACATTGTATTTAAGAAGCAATGGTCGGAAGGACTAGATGATATAAAAGAAGAAAAGTAATTCTGTACATTTCAAATGTTTCACTCTATTTGTTTCTGATGTTTGCTGCACTCAGAAATAATATCAACGATTTGACTTCCACTGAATGTGATAAATATGGAATAAAAGTCAAATATTTTCTCCCTCAGTAGAGTTCTTAAAGCCTTTGATTCAAAATTCCAACACATGTAATAAAGTGTTGCTAATTTTTTAAACTAAATAACAATTTAAATATCTTAATTGAATAAAAAAATATAATTGATTTCAAATTATGTAATAAAAACTGCAGATAAGACTTTGGAATTTTTAGTGTTAATGTTTGAGCAATTTTATAAATTTACACTTAAAAACATTAAAGTTTTATAAATATTAAAATTTACACTTAAAATTTTATAAATTTACTCTTAAAGTACTGAGAAGAATTCTTTTCAAACATTGACATTTTTTTTCCTTTTCATACTTATTTTGGGACTAGTTTTGAGAAGGTTAAAGAAAATAATAATTCATATACTTTAATTTTCCTATTTTTCAAAAATAGGAAAATTATTTTACCACTTTATTTTAGAACCACTTTGAATAAATATATTTTTTATACAAGTATTATGCTTAACAAATAAACAAGGATTTTAATGAATTATTATCTAACTTTATAAAAGCACACACATAATGTATGTAAATACATACTATTTGAAAATTAATTATGAATTGATGTGAAATTCAAAATCAAATTACCTAAAAAATCATTGTAAAATTCAAAAACAAAATATTGTGTACCTATACGAATACAAAACATCTTCCAAAGTAATTTAATACATCTTCTTTTAATTCATATTACCTTCTAGAAATTATAGTTTACTGGTATTACTGTAAAATTTTGTAAGAACTATTTTATACAAATTATAATATTTGCACTTATAAATAACCAAAACGATGACTTAAATGCAGAAAACATCACGGATTATGTATTTGTATTAAATTCACTTAAGCTAAAAGCAGATTGGAGAAAAATTTCTGTAAAACTTAAATATTCTTCTACTTTTTCATGTACTTCTTAAAAATTTTTTCTTCTTTAATTTTCAGAAAAACTAATCAGCCGAAGCTACTTTCAGCATTCTGTCTTGTCAACATAAATAATTTTCTCAACTGTAACTTCATTTTATTAATAAATAATTCATGTAAATCAAGAAATCAGAAGTTTCGAAGTTTGCTTCCGTACACTACGCAGAACTGAGTTGATAATCAATTCATTACCTGAAAATCCCTAAGGGGAATAATTTACTTGATAATGAAGTGTGTGGAATTTTTAATAAAACACAGCTCCAATTTGATGAGAATTTTCAAAAGTTATGAAAGTCTAAATATTTGGGTAGGAATATTTCCCAGTTTTATCCAACCAAATAAATGATTTCTATTTAAGGATAGGAAACTTTTCGTAAAACATTTTCTCCTAACCTATTATATATTTATAATTTAAAGAAATGAGGAAACATTTATAAGTTAAAAATTAAGGCGCAATATACAAAATAGTGTATCGTAGAAGCATGTCATTTTTTATAATTAAAATAATTAAATAAATAAATAATTTTTAATTAATGTAATTAAAATGATACTTATAAAAATTAGTAAAAAATATTCACATTAACTTTAAACTCAATTTATTGATGATGAATTTTTGTTAAGAGAGGCGCAAGAAATAGCTTCTACAAGAGTTAAACTGAATTAACTTCATAAACTTGAATTAATTGTTGGAACCTCCATTAAATATGGGAATGTTGTCTATAATTTTTAAAGATTTCCTGCAATTTTTTTTCTGATCAATTTTATTTAATTTTTTTTTTTGAATAAGCAATAAACATTATTTTAAAAATATGATATTGAATATGTTCATTTTATATAAATATTTGTACGCTAATATTAGATAAAATTATCAGAATTTTAATTGTATCATATTTCATGTGTTATTTTAGAAAACATTTTTGGATTTTTATTTTACTATTTTTACTGTAAACCTTGCTCCTTATCTTCATCTAAATATTTGATGCATATGTATTTGAATATTTTTGTATCTATAAAATAATGAATTATTTTCAACTGATTTTGAATACATTTTGAATGCAATGAATATTTTACATTCAAAATGTTGGCTACATATAATTATCCCCTTATAAATTTTAAAATTTATCTAGAAATTAATAGTAATATTCAAATGATTAATATATTATTTATTTGTTAAGTAACAACTAATTAGAAATTTAAACACGAAAATAAAATTATAACAAAATATATCGATATTCTTAAGTTGAAAATAATAGTCCTTTTTAAAATTTTTTATTGATGAAGATTTTAGAAATAGATGCTTAAATCCTAAAATTTCCCATTTATTTTTTTGTAAAAATGATAAATAAAAGTGTTTAAAAAATCCATTGTTTCAATGAATGGGGATTCAATTAACATTATTGTATTCCCTTATAAAATTCTTATAATTTCAGTAAAGAAATTTTTGGATGAAGTACAAGATTTATATTCATGATTTTGTAATCTAAATGTATGCATTATAATATTGTTTTTAATTATGAACTAGCTACTATACAGATAAGACATTTTATAAATTTTTAATCAGTTGAAATGCTAACGAAAAAAATAAGAGTTATAACTGAAAAATAAATAATAACACATTCATGAGATCCTTAAATCATGAATATTTCCATTTTAGTTAGAAGTTGAGTATACAGGAATGAAACACTTCATGAAAATAAACATGGATTGTTTTCTTAGGACTGTTTCTTCCATTTGTTTTCTTAATCTGTTGTTATTTATAATTAAATGAGTATTGAATTGTGGCATATTCATCGTGTAAAATGCTAACATTTAAAGTTAATATTTTGTTACAATCAAACGATTTGTGATGATTCTGAAATACATTTGATAATTATTTTTTTCAGAAGCTTATAAATTACTGCCTAATCTACTAGGACTCTTCATTTTTTTAAAACTAAGAAATTGACATGGCCAGTAAATTTAAAAATTACTTGAGGTTCAATTTTTAACCTTATTTAGTTATACTTTAACAAATAATATTCTTAATTGCATTAATAATTGTATTTTTAAAAGTTTCAAATAAATCTTGACATAACATATATAAAATTTTCTAAATAAATGTTTTTCGTTTTTTTAAATAGTTTGTTTTCGTGTTTAAATGTATTTAATATTTTTTTATGAATTCAATATTAATAGAAGTTTTAAGGAACACGTTCTTTTTCAATATTAAACAATTAAATTCTGTACTTGTATGTACTGTTCATGCATATTTTAAACTTTTACGCTTTTAAGTTCAATTTCACAGTTCAGTTTTCTGATTTTCGAAAAGTATAGGAAGCAATTTATTTTTTATAATTTTCTGACACTTCTAAAATTTTCTTTTATTCCAAATATTAGTTTGGGGAAAAAATTATCATTATTTTTTCGTTAGACGTCTGTAGTGATCGCTATCTCGTTGGGTATCTATCAAACAATTTCAGATTTATGCTCGTTGGAAAGGTGACATTTGACACTAAAATATCCTCTTGCGGTTTTTTGTTTGAATAATTCAGTTATGATTACATGGTTTCAAAAATGGAAGACAACAAACAGAAAATTCGATACATTTTCGTTTTTCTCTTGTAACGGCGAAAAAGATAGCCAGGTGGCTAAAATTGTGAAAAGTGTTTATCGTCCTATATAAGACTGTAACAACCAGTTACGTACAATTTTTGTTTCGTTGATTCCGTTTGGGTATTTGGATGCTAAAGATGCAACTCGCATGGATACAATATCGTCGAGAATGTCTATAAAATATCAAAAATTATCAAACTTGACAGCATGTCAGCAGTCGTAGCTTCGCACAAGACCTAAAAATCTACATGAAAACTGTTTTAAACCTTTTTACAAAGCGAATCTGAAAGAAGTTACAAAAAGTTCAAGTAAAAATAATGGATTTCTTTTCCCCCAACCTAATATTTAAAGATTATTTTATTTTATTAACTTAAAATATATAAAAATATTTATTTCTCTTTGAATATGAAATTGGTGAATACATTCAAATCTTAAAATATTTTTTTTTTAAAACGTCTTACTTAATTTATAAATTTGCCAACCAGCATGATTAAAAAATAGCAATAATAAAATGATAAAAATGATTACATTATAAAACTTACAAACTTTTTTAAACATATTTTCCACAAAATTATGTACTTAGAAAAATAAAATCTTAAATTGGGATTTCATTTGTTAATTTTTTATTGCCTTGCATTTTAATCCTTTTAGATGCCATGGAGCAAATCACTTTTTTCATTTCTCCAGACATTTGAAGAAAGTGAAACTGCGTATACTCATTAAAGAACTGCTGACGAAAATTTTATCTTAATATGCAAAAAATAATTGATAAAACTTTTTTTAAAATATGAGCTTAAGTGAGAATCATATTTTTACCACAGAATTACAAGGGATTAATTTTAGTGACTATAATAAAAATATCAATGGCAAACACAATTTTTAAAATTGTTTAAAATGTCAGAAATAAATAACTACTATTATTTAAAATATATAACTTATTCGATCAATATTTAAATGCATTTTATATAAGTTGTTAGTTAACTATATATGGACAATTTAATATTATCTAAACTTTTTATGAACCTACACTAATTTACATGTTTATAAAATCCAGTTTGATTATCCTGATTGCCAAATATTTATGTATGATACACATAATTCCTTTTAATAATAGTTTGTAACAATAGTAATATTTTAAAAGGTTGTTTCATGGAGGAAATAATTTAATTTGACATTTAAAACTAATTACTAAATATTAATTATTTAATCATACCATTAGTTATATATAAGTGTGTGTGTGAGAGAGAGAGAAGTTCTTTTCCACGCCGTTTTTCAATGTTTTTCTATGTATTTTCAGGTGAGAACATCCATATTTTATTCTTATGATTTATTACGTGTTGACAAAATTTAGTTTTAAGACAGAATGAAAAAAAAAAAAAAACTATTGGAATATTTTTAAACTATTGGTTCAAAACCTTTTCACAGCAGGAGTGAAAGCTACAAATCGCATTTATCGAATCTGATAATTAAATTACGAGGCTATTGGTTTTATTTAGAGTTTTCGATTGGCTATAATTAGGTATCGTAAAATGTTCTAATATATCCTCTTTTTGATTTGCCATTTGCAATATAATCTACAAAATTATTTCCAACAATATATATATATATATATATATATATATATATATATATATTAAACTGATGAGCACTGTTACAAGATACAAGATTGCCCATATCTAGTTTCCTGACCGAGAGCTTCCGAATTATATGCCTTTATAAGGCAATCAATCTAAAGCAAAAGTCCAAGTGCTTCATTCTCAACCACGCTCAGTTTCATCGACCCATCGAAAGGACGAAAAGCATAGTCAACCTTTTCAAATTAGAAGATAGAACCTCGGACATTGCCGAGAGATCAGAAAGATATACAGTGTATTCTAGAATTATATTTTGATCTTCTGTAAACTGAAACCTGAGTGTATACTATTTTTGCTTATATTTAATAATATACGCCACAACATTAAATAAGGTTTTGAATATGTTGCTGGAATATAATATACTGACTCAGAAAATAATTATAATATAATAGTGATTAATTTGTATCAACTAATAATATTTTAAAGAATTATATGCATATTTGTCGAAAAAGCTAAGATTTGTTGTAAATAAAATTTGATTGAAGGTAAAATGTCCAGACATAGGAATAAAAAAAATTGCTTTATAATTATTCATCATAACACTCAAGTAATTAATGCATTGCCCATTTAATGCACAGCAAATATTGCGGCAAAGTACTAACATGAATATTGTTTCTAATAAACAAATGGAATTTTCAGCAGTGATGTCAAATTTTAATTATGTATCAATGATATTTAGACAAAGGACACCATTAAACTATCATTCCAATATATTAAATTTCAGAAGATGTATAACGGATGAAAATGTGCTTTAGGTCCCCCGCTTGGCGCGTTTTCAAAAACGCCGATGCCAAGGCGAATTTTCTACCGCTATTTCAAAGAGAAACTTACTTAGTGACCAATGAATAGGCTAAAACAAAAGAGTAATTATTGAGCATGCACGAAAAAGCGCATCAAATTCGCGAGTTGGCGAAGAAGGGGACCTAAACCGCAATTTAACCTATATAATGTGTGATTTACGATAATCATATATTTATTTTTATTTTTTTCAAATTATCATAATTATTTTAGAATTTGAGTATAATAGTAATAACTTATTAATATTCCTTGAAGCAGTACTATTTTAATTGCTTAAAAGTAGAAATTTTCTGTTCTGTGAATTTCTGTTAATTTGTAAAAATATGTTCTCTTTCTTGCTATTTGTAAATAGTGTTTCTTTCTGATACTTTCCCATAAATTTGAAAATAGACCAATAAATAATATATGTCCAATTATACTAATAAAATAATAAAAAATGGGTTAGTTTTATTTAGTATTCATCACCAAATTACCAAGAGTTTCTTCAACAAATACATTGACTGTGTCCTATGCTTCTTACATAGATAGAGTGGAAAATCAAAATCATTTCTAAATTATACTGCTTACATATTCTAGAAATTGTTTTACTTATTTTAGTTTGTCACAATTAATCATATAATTTTATACGCATATTTAAAGTTTAAATTTAATTTCCAGCAAGCCTCTCCTTTTTTATTAATTAAACTCTCAAGAATGATGAAAAAAAAGTAGATATCGCAGTTATAATAAATGGAAATGACTTTAAAAATAATTAAAGCTTTAAAATATTTACTAGTAAGGTACTTTAAATTCAATACATTTATTTTGACGCAATTCTTCTTCTCGTCAAATATGAAAAGAATGTATCATTTTCCTTTATATTTTTTAGATATATCATTATATTTGATGATATAAAAGGATTATTATGTGTTACTGTCTAAGCTGTTTTGATTACTTTCAATTCTATTTTTGATCCTATTACGTATACTTTTAAACATCAAAGGCCCATTCCTTTAATCCTATTCCCTTTCTTAATTTAAAATGAAAGAGGAAACCGTCTCGAGACAGGGAAAATTTATGCAGGTACCGCTGAATTACTAAAGAATTCTGTTGAAGCATAAACGCTGTTTCTGAAGGTTATATGTTAATAGTTTTCTTTATGAATCAATGATATAAATCTTAATTAAATTACTTTATGTATTATGTATCCTAAATTTTTTTTCTGAATAGTATATTAAAAATAACATTTTTTAAAAAAATTTACATGAAATGAGTATTTTGTAAGCAGAAAAAATTTTGTTGAACTTTGGTTATGATTCAATAAATGAAGAACATCATTATTATCACTTTGTTAAGCTCAAATGTCAACACATGACTAATCAGCGGGAAAGGAAACGTTTTGAAAATGTGTATTATAAATGAAAAATAAAACGATAATAAATTCTAAGTTAAAGAATTTTTATTCGATTATTAATTATCATCAAATAATAAACATGGATATTTAGAAAAGTAAACTTAAATGCGTTAATAACAGGAAATAAATTGGTGTGCTACTTATATGTAAATAAATAATTTCAATTTTATGGTGATTTTAGTTAAGCGCATATGAATAAAAAATATATATTTGATTTCTAATTTTCAAAATTTCATTTACTTTTACATTTCCAACCATTAAAACAGACATTGCCACGCATAGAACAAATACCTTATAACTTTAATAATAATCAAAAGTTCATTAATTAATAAAAAGGTAATGAATTAATTTATTATATGAATTCTTTTAATAATATGTTTTCTCTTATTTATTGACGAAAATTTTTAACATAGTTTTCTACATTATTAATTTATAAAACAAGTACTTTCTTATAGTTAAACTATTTCTTTTCTTGAGTTACTTAAAATTTTATTATATTTACAATTAACTTTTTTATAATTTAATATTTTTATTGTCATTTTTAAATATTATAAGTACTTGATCATAATCGCATAAAAGAGCTGAAATATTTTTTCCATAAACTTTTTGGATTATGGATTAACAACAAGGATTTTGTGCAATAAGAAAAAAAATTAATATATTTTTTAAACATCAAAATAATATATTTCATGAAGAAATAAATTGTTTGAATCTTTTTAAAAGTCAGTTAAATTAGTTAAATTAATTAGTTAAAGATAATCTTAAATATTTATTATTTCTATTAAAACTATTAAGAAATGTAAAATATAAAATTATTTTATCATAAAATGTTCATAAATATGTAAAAATTGTCTTAGATAGTCTTCTTATATTAATGCACAGAGACGAACGAGTTAATACATAGCCTCATTCATTCTGCAATAAACCAATATTAAAATTCAGAATGAGTTTGTTTTACACTGAATAATTTAAGCAATTAAATTAAAAGTACAAAATAACTAAGCCTTTCTGTTCAAACAATTACTTTAAAGATTAATGAAGGCATATCCATAAATTTCAGTTATTTATTGACTTTTAAAACATATTTTAAAGAAGAATTTTTAAGAGAGAAATAATACAAACAGTTTACAATACTAGATAATT
>JAPDSC010041585.1:15377-49565 GCA_026290005.1 Latrodectus geometricus
AAAATTTTATTTCATTTAAACTAATCATCTTTATTTAGATAAAGTTAAGATTTTATCTAAATTGAAACTTATCAATAAAATTGAATTTATTTTACAGGAAATAACCAGAAATCAATTTATTGGTCATAGTCAACTATGTGTATTTTTAAAAATTGCTCAGAAATTCAGTATATTGTCTTTTGTTTATGACAATATCATATTTTACTTTTAGATTAAACTTGATTTGAAATATTTGGAAGTTTAGTTAATTTTATCATATTTCACTTAAAAAATTTACCCATTTTTTCTGACTCAAATTGAAATTAAAATATTCATAAAGATTCCAGGAATTTAGGGTTAAACTCTGAGAAAATCAAGCTTTTCCTCCTATAAATTGTGTATAAATATAATTTTTATAATCATGGAAAGCCAATTTTAAATAAATTGAAATAATTAAATATTAAGCTAAGTTAAAGAAATACAAAAGAATAATAACAAAATTAATATTTACTCATATATTTAACAATTGAATTTATGTTCTTAGAAATCAAACAAATGACAGATCTGAAATATTCTTTAGATGCATTTTACTTCAAATGGAATTTCAATAAACATTTGAACTTTATACAGAATATGTAAAAAAGACGAAGAAAAGATAAATCCTGTTATTTCCATTGAGGTTTCCATTTCTAAACTTGAAAATGTTGCAAGCAAAAGTGAATAAAAATGTAAAGTTATTTGTTGACTAAATATATTTTACTCCATTTTTCTTTTGTATACCAAATTCATAAATATCTTGAAGTAAGAATTCTTTTCTTATATTATATATCAATTCTTTTCCTATTTAAAAAACAGCAAATTACACTTTTCTAAATTTTATTTTAAAATACAATATTTTCTTTCTTACTTTTTCTACTTTCCTTGCCCGAAAGAAAAATTTCCACAGCTTATTATATGCTCAAACATAAAATATTATAAAAACATTCCTGATATTTTATACCCTAGAGCAATAAGGCATCACGCAACAAGGTAATTCAATTTTTCTGGTTTGACATTTTAGTAATAGGACTTTACTGACTGTTGCATTCTGACAAGTAAGCAAAACATCTTCAGAAAATCTGCTTATGAAGTGTTAGTAATAACTTTTCTTTTTAGTACAAAGTAACTGATTGTTTATAATGTTATAGAGATGTGTTTATTTTATAATATATTGAAAATAAATTTAAATGCATGTCTGATATTATTAATACAAAGACAAAATATAAGTATTTGCTCTTATATTTATATAGAGTTTCCACGCAGTTTCTAAGTATATGAAAAAATTATTTTGTGTGTTATTTTTAAATTTAAATTTATTGAATTAGTTAATAAATATTTGCGAATTTTTTAATAATAATTTAACATTTTTATTTCAAACTCCCTTTTGCTAATTTTTGCATAAAAAAACAACTTTTTGTTTCTTTAAATTAGAGTAAAAATTAGTTAAATGAATCCCATGGAAATTTCATAAATTGAAAACACGTGATCAATAGTTAAATACTAATTGACAGTCCGACTATTACTAACAGTAATAGTCAGCTATCATTGCACTTACAATGATTTGGACTTGTAATAATTGATGAATGCTTAGTCATCACAAAAATCTGTTATAGAGTCCATGGGAAGAAAATTTTCGCTCTTTCTGCTGTAATGAATGACTAAATATTTTTTGATCAAACTTTTTCTACTGATTTTTTATAAATTTTCTTTTTATGTAATTTGTATGGGATTAATTTTGATTAATACCTTGATTTTATATCTGGTGCAATAACTATAATGATTAGTATTGTATTTGATCAATATTATGGTTACTTCTAAAATCAATACATTGTTTAATTTTGTAATTACAATGAAAAACATTCACGTATAACTTAAAAAGAATCATATCCTTCTTGGAGTTAGTATTTTGAGTTAAAAAAAGTACATTTAATTTTTTTTTTTTTTTTTTTTTTTTGAAAACTATAAGTTTTATATCAAGAGAGATTTTCTTTTTTAGAAATAAATTCATTTCTTTTGTAATAAAAGTTATTCTTTTTTTATTTTTATGTATTATTTTCAATTTTGCTTCTTTTCTCTACCATTATTTTATGACACTATATTTGCAGCACAGTGCATATTATTCAGTTGGCTACATCATTTATTTTATGTAAAGCAAATTTATGCATAGAATGTTTGCTATATAGATTTCTAAGATGGTATACAAAATGTTATTAGAATTTAGATTGTTGTTTTGAATACATTATTTACATTTTGAAAGACTGATGAGATCCGCGAGGAAAAAATATCTATTTTTAGTTAGTATTTCTTACTACAAGATAACAAATGTTTCCTTTGATGTAGATTATTATCTTATTGTATCATCATGTAGAATTAAAAATGAAATACATTTATACAAAATTTTAAACTACGTTTTTATTAATTATGTTTCAATATTTTCTTTCAATTTGTTATTTTCACTATATTACATATTTCTTTCTTAATAGTTCTATATCATGAAAACACCTGATAATTATATTCACTAATATAACATTCCGTATGGTTATTTAAAGCAAGCCCTTCTATGAGTCATACGTTAAAGAAATATGCTGCTCTATTTTAAACCTTCATTATAAATTTTCCTTCAATATTTTTCCCTTTGTTCTAAAAATTAGTCTTTATGGTCTCTTAAATTATCTTCGTATTTGAGAATGTGAGATATTATTCAAATTTATTACCTAATTTTTCTAGCAAAAGTATTAAAATAACTTTTTGACATTTTGCATTTTAATACAAGGTTCACTCTGAAATTTTTGAGATACAACTATATTTTAAAAGTTATACTTACAAAATTTTAGGTGTGTTCAAAGTAGTCTCCTCCAGCATCAATGTACTTTTGTAGACGAATTTTCCACAGATTAAATGCCTCAAGCCATTCATTTCTTAATATAGATGAAAAAAATGCATTTATAGCCACATCGATCTTTTCTTCTGAGTGAAAACGACGTCCACGTAAGTTCTTTTTTCGATTAAAGAATAACCAAAAGTCGCACATAGCTAGATCAGGGGAATACGGCGGAGGTTCGATCACTTTAATTTGTTTTTGTTTAAGAAACTCAGCTGTTAATCCGGCTGTATGTCAAGATGCATTGTCATAGTGAAGCATTAGTCCCCTAACATTCAGTTCTTGTAGATATTCTGGAAGACATTTGGTGGTATACCAGGTTGCTGTTATTGTCTTCTGTCCTTCCAACTTGATAACTTTGACCAAACACGTACTTCTGAAGAAAACGGCATGCATCACTTTTTTCAGTGCGCGTTGTTTTTTCACCATTGTTGGCGTGGGATCATCTTCAAAGACCCATACTTTGCTTTCTTGACTTGTTGGAACGCTAAAAAACGGTATGTACGTTTCACCACCTGTTACAATTTTAGAAATGATGAGGTGGCCACCATCATTTAGCAATTTAAGATATTCTTTACTGATTTTGACACGCTTCTCCTTTTGGTGCTCAGTTAGATTATGGGGAACCCAACGGCAAACTACTTTTTTCATTTGTAATTCTTCATGAATGATTTTGTGTATGGCTGCGGATCCAATGTTAAGTTCCATCTGTATCATTTGATAGGTACAGCGATTATCATCCATTAACATTTATCGTATGGCAGACACATTATCCGGGATGACCGCGCCCTTTCTACATGTTCTTCATCCTGAAGAAAATTGTGACCTCTTCCAAATTCTCTAAACCATCTGAATACAGTAGCACGAGCTGAAGATTCATCACTAAATGCTAATTGCAACCGTTAAACGCATTCTTCTTGATTTAATCCTGCTTTAAAATCGTAGAAAACCATAGCGCCAAAATGATTTTGCGTCAAATCTATTTTCTCTTCTGTTTAAAATTTATTCTACGCTAAACAAGTTGAAGTAAGTCAGTAAAAAATCGTCTTCTGTGTTAAAATAATTTGTATTTTAAAATTAAATCATTATTTTTATTTTGTAAATTCTCGTCTGTGCGTATCTCAAAAATTTCAGAGTAACCCTCGTATAATAATTTTTATTCACGATAAGAAAAATTTTTTTTCAATAAGTACTTATTAATTTAATAACTGAAGAACAAAGAGATTTTACTGAGTAATGTAATAAATTAATAAAAAATTTTGCTAAATCATAATATATTTTTTCTAAAATTTATTTGAATAGATCTACACATTATATTTTACTTCATTTCTCTAAGAAAATATATTATCAGACAATATTAAACTTTATATTTTTAATAAGTGCTCTTGTTTTTACTACCAAATCAATATATTACTTCATGATGATGCATTCAATAAAATAAAAATAGATATAAAACAGATAAACTATCAATATTTCTGATTAATATTTCCATCATAAGTAGTTCTGGTGAAATATAATGTCTTATGCGCTTTGCTAGCATTTTAATAAAAAATGTCGCAATTAGAACTTCATAAAATTACAGAATGTTAATTCCTAAATGTTTTTAGTTAATTATAAATTTTATTAGTTTTATTTCATAAAAAATGTTTGAAAATTAAGAAAAGTATCATTTGTTGTAACATTACTTTTCACATTATTAAATAAATTTCTAGATTTATTTTTAGACTTTGTATCACTAAATTAATAAATACAAAAGTGCTATATTTGATATTATTTTAATTATTGATGACATATTTCGTTAAATAACAATATTCTAAAACGTATTTCATGTTTATATTTAACCGGTAAAAAATTGAAAAAATACAGTTATTTTTACAAATACAGTTATTTGCTTATAGATAATTCTCTCTGTTATTTAACAATTTCATTATCAATATTATTATAGTTCATGAGTTTATCATGGAATTTTTCTTAAACGTTTATTTTTAATTCTTATAAATGTTTATTAAATTCTCAAAAAAAATAATGGAAATGAGTTCTAAAAAATGTTCAATGAAATAACATATGAAAAGTTTGATATTTTTTATTGTTTATTTAATATTCGAAACGTTATTGAAACTAATACGTGATGTTTTATTAACAATTGTTTTATAGGGTGTGTATTATTCTTACAAATACGTGACAAGTATAAAAAAAATAGGTGGCAGTATTTACAATAACTTAGAAAGTTTCATTTTTATGTACAATAAAACGTAAAATTGAGTTATTCTGTTTGAATTTATAAAATAGTTTGGTTTATTATGAAATATTATTGTTACGCATTTATTTTTAATTCATTTATTTGTTTATCAAATTCTTAGAAGTAAAATTTGAAATCAGTTTTAAGGCAATGTGCAGCAGAATAACATATAAAAAGTATAATATTTTATTGTGGTTTTTTAACATTCAAAACGTCACTGAATACAATACGTGATGTTTAAATAACAACTGTTTTTTATAGGATGTGTATTATTCCTACAAATACGTGACACGTATAAAACTAAATTGTGTGTCAGTATTTCCAACAGCTTAGAAAGTTTGACTTTTAAGTATCAAGAAGAATAAAAATGAGACACACCATTTAAATCTAAACATTTAAAGTATAAAAATTTAAATATTTCAATTTTTCTTGATAACTGTAATGTCAAAATCATTTAATTTTATATTCGACATTAAAAATTGTCAATATTTGTTTCCTAAAATGAATATTTTTTTATATAAATAACATTATTATTAAAATATTCACTGAGATATATTTCACTATGTATATTAATAATAAGCATACAATTATTAATGTTGGCACACAGTGTTCTTAAATCTGTCTTCGGATGATAAGGAAGAAATATCGAATTTTAGATCTACCCATTTCTGATGCATAAATGATGACTCTTCTATATATCATGTGACATACATTAATTTTAAATGAATATTATGATACTTGCTAAACTAAAAGTAATAAAAATATTGTAAGAGTTAAGATCGTTTTCCACAAAAATCAATATTTGTATCCTGATCTATCTTTCCTAATATTTAGACCTAAACAAATATAATTATACAGTTAGTAGTCGGAAATTGAAAATTGTGTGAATATTCGTTCGTCGACATTAAAAAACGTTTTTAAAAGTTTAACCTCTAGTAATTTGTAGTTTTAATCATGTTACTGAATTTTCATTTACCTCAAGAATATGGGAAATATTTGTTGAAATGTTTATTTTACACTATCAGAGAGTTCCATTATATTTAATGAAAATTATATGTTTTATAATTTATGGTATATTTTGATATAATATAAACTCTTATTTCTGTTTCTGTATGTAAATATCTATCAAATATGCTTTGTGAATACTAATATAGTAACTACAGCACGCATCATGTCTACATATCAATATTCCAATCATTTTTGTTTTGCTGATTATAGTTCAGATACTTCGATAGCATTATTAGCAACTCTAAATGAAACTAATTAAATAACGAAACTTAAAGGAAAAAATGTAGTACGGGTTTCTCAATCCATTCATATTTCAATAACATGCACTTAGGTATAGGCGATCTTGGATTCAATAACATCCATTACTAAACCATTGTAGAATAGCGGGCATTCTTGCTTTTGGCGTCATATTAAGTTGATTACTTGGGAGTTCTTCGGATTTTATTCCTTGCATGAAATGAATATATACTCTTGTTTAAAAAAATCTTCTAGTTAAGCTTTTGAATTAAAGAAATGATGACAATTTCAATGAGTGATATATGTGGCATAATATAATTGATTCAATGAGGGCTATATAACATTTGTTCACAAATTATAGGTTGTCAACAAATTATAGTTTCTATCACACAACGTAATTGCTTCTTTAAAAAAATGATAGTACTGTATATATCATTTTAATTATGAAATGAAACATTTGTTACAATAAATCAGTAATTTAAGGTTTTTTTAAAGTTAATTTACAGCAAAAATGCAATTTACTAAAAAAAATATTGTAAATAAAAATAATTTAAAAAGAAGATTGAAGTTCATGCGGAATACACACAATTTTAAAATCATAAATACATGTTACCTCCGTATCCTATATTAAGTTTAAGGAACATAAAATTTTTAAATAGAATATGCTTACAGTAATTTATAACATAAACTTGCTTCATAAAAAAACTTGCTTCACAAAAAATCTAATAGAATTAAGACTAACACAACCGATTTCTAAAAAAATGAACGTTGCAAGATTTAATTTTCTCATTACATTAATTAATTAAACTTTAAATATAGCACATAAATGAAATGATAAAATGTGTGCTAAATGCAAATCTTTTATTCCTAACACGGTAAAGAAGCTATCACAAAAAGTGAAATGATTAAAACATTTTGAAACTCATTATTTTGTTAGCATTAGATCAATAATTCACTAAGTTTTCAATTCAAGAAATTATTATTAATTTTATATAATATACTTAATTTATTATATAAAATTAATAATAATTAATAATTTAAATAATAATTAATATAATTAATTTATATAATATAATTAATTTATAATAATATAATTAATTTTTCACAACATACAATAAATATGTCATTCTTGTATAAATAATACTTGACTTCTGACACAATGCATGTAAAGAACTTCCACTGTGATAAAATTAATAATAATAAATGCGTACTTATATTTGATTCAATAAATAAACATTCAATTCTCCGCAAATTCACACTAATTGCTGACACAAACAAAACGACGTTTTGACGTCATATTGTCTCGAGGTATAAAAAATAAATAGTAAAAATTATTTTTTGCTAAACCTATTTTATTGCTATAAAAATAAATAGTAGAAACCTTTTTTTTTTTTGCTAACCTATTTTTTCCTAAAAAAATAGATTTTAGAGTTAAAAAGTAAAATGATCAACAAAATGTATTAAAATCTCATTATGTGTCATGACAAAATAGTTTTTTCCACTAAAATATAAAAAACTAGCAATAAATATATCATCGTTTAAACTTTATTGATACCAATGGCTATAACCAGTTGTCCTACTATTAATCATGCAGCTCTGGTTCGATTCATTTTGACCAGTACTAACCCTGTGACTGCAATTCATGGAGCTGGTCTATCAAACAACCATGAGCTACTTGCCGTGGAAACAGAAAACCGACTTGGCCATCAGCGGCCAGGCAGTTTGTGTTTCCTGGGTTTTATCCTGTACATCCCATATTTAAGACATTGCATGTAAATAAAACATTTCTCAATGCATCAATTTAATGTAAAGCATGTGGATATGACATGGTTATAAATATTGTTTCAAAGTATTTTTGTAATAATTCACACCCTAAAATTTTAGGTTAAGACACAACTTCCTAGAATTATGAAAAGTTTAATATTTATTCGGAACGGAATAGTGCGAAGCATCATAAATATGCTCAACAAATATCATGGTCTGAGAATCTAAATGCCAATGAATGTGTCTAAAATGTGCAGCGAGGCCCAGAAATAATTCGGAAGAAGGTCTTAAAATATAGGGTGTCATACTGTCCATTCATTTGGTTTTATCCTAGTATTTTGTAATTTAAAAAACATAAAAAAAAAGAAAACTTCCTTAGAAACCTTAAAATTTTAATAATAAAAAAGAGCCATCAACTTTCAATTATGAATATCCATTATCTTCTTAAAGGAACTTATTTTGCTGATTGATTTAGTCAAAAAAACTACCTGTACACATACATTTTATTTTAAAAAATTTAAAATTAAAATATAGTTCATGAAATTGTATTGTTGTTATCACTCAACGCACTTACAATTAAGTATTGTTTTTAATTAGTTATAATAAAATAAAACTGGATACCATTTTAACAAATATATATAAAGGAGATTTTAAAAATTTCTGATTATTTTATTTCAATGCAATTTTGAAATTTTTCTTGGAAAGTTGTAAGTTTTATAAATTTATAGATATCAGTAGTTTCTTTAAACATAAATTGTGTAATTTTAAAATAAAAGAACATCAACAAATTAAATATTTAATTAATAAGCTTTCAATTAAAGTACTAGAGTATTCTACAAGAGGGTTTATTTTCTAATTTTATTGATAACATTAAATATTTACAACTATATATATTCCCGGGTGTTACGTTTAAAGATTAAATGACTTTTTAATCAAAATATAATAAACTAAATACTCATTAAGTTTATTATATTTTATTATATAATTAACATAAAAAATATTTCTCATTAAATTAATATGACAGTAAATTAATTACAATAATAATTTAAATAAATGTAACTGAATGGTATTTTATGAGACTTCAATTCTAAATATGGAAAACATTTAATAAATGAATCGTAATAAGCTTCCAACGATAAAAATGTTTACTCACGTGTTATAAACACAAAGTGCTATCAACCATAAACACGTAAAGCACTTATATGGAATAATATAAATATAACATGAACCATAATTCATATATTAAGGAATTTTTATTAAAGAAAGACTTTATGCAAATATCAATACTTGTATTTAGTCTTCTTGAAACTCAGTTAAAATTAGAGATTTTTTGGATAATACTCCAGTAATTAAATATGATAATTAATTATAATAATAAATTACTGTAAAAGAATAATATAATTTTAAATTTATTATTAAATAACTTTAAAAAATATAAATGTGAAAATGTAGATTAATTATACCAGGACTATAGACCACACAGGGTGTATATTTTATGATAATTTATGGTATCATGGAGGCGATTTCTGGAAATTATGATTTATGTTTCCTGTTTCTTAGCGTCAGTTCGGAGAAAAGGCTCTATCTCACCCACTATGATATATGAATTTTTGATTTGATATACATAGGTTTAAAAGTAACAAAGCTATTATTAAAGAAATTAAATTAAGAATTTGTTTTTTTCAGATATGAACATTTACTTTGCAATTAAAGGCAGTTACAGAGTAATTTCCTTATAAATAACTTTATAAATTACTTTCTTTAGTATTATCTTTACATAAGAACTTCCAATATTAAGTTACATTTATCAGTATTAAATGTTTTACAGATAATTTCTTAGATGGCAATAAATGAAAATATTTTATTTGGAGTATACTATAGTATTTAAATATGACAATTAATTATAGCAATCAATTACTGTAAAAGAATATTATAATTTTAAATAGAATATTAAATATCTTATATAAATGTGAAAATATAGATGAATTATACCTTGACCATAATCTTAAACTACAATTTTCTGAAAAGTATATTACTTTTTTTGCCTTTTGAGGAGAAGTTATTGTGAAATGTATTTTTTTAAATTATATTTTAGTTTATATAAGAATGTTTGTTTATTTTGTGTATTATGATAAATTTCAATACTCTCGGTTTTTTTAAAATATAAAATATGATATTTTAAAATGATTGCTTTTAACCAGTACAGGAATAAATTATAAGCCAGCCAAAGTGTCTAAAATATATATTAAAATATCATAAAGATTATGTCACCAAATCGATTCAATTAGTAATAAAAATCAAAAATTAACACGTTACTAAGCGTATAATTTCATCACATATATAAAAAATATTTTTATTAACATTTATTTTTATTTAATACATAAATATTACTGTATGTTTCTAAAAATTGTTAAATAAATATTTTTTAATTTTGAAAATGATCAATAGTTGTTCTTACAATAATTGAACACTATTAAAATAATGTTAATTTAGTGTAGAATAGAAATAAGAATAAAGAAACGTTAATGATCTTCACACTGCAAGAACATGTTACTATACTGTTGGCCATTAGCATCCATTAACACTTGTGTTAGATAAGGATAGAGTGGTTTTGGATATCTGCCAAATCATCATCCTTACGTTTCTATAAAATCTTTCTTATTTCTCCTTGACCCAAGAAATAAAAGTGTTAAATCTTAAAATAAGATCAAAGCTGAGGAGAAAGGTTTTTCAAAACATGTGTAAGAATTTACTTCAGAATTTTATTTTCTTGAAATATACGTATACATATTCTCACAGTCCTTAATCATGTTATAGTATCTATTTTTGTATTGTATTTAGATATGTTAAAATATTTTACAAAATATTTTAATATTAAAAACTATCAATAAATAATATAAATTAATTTATCGACTTTAATTGATAAATACTTTATTTAATTTTCTAGTTCTTCCTTAAGTTTTTATTTTATTTAAGTAGAACTCATAGTAATAATAGGCCATCAGAAGCCATAAAAATTTAATTTTATATATTTATAAAGTGAAATAGTACACTAATATTTTGGCCAAAAGAACTTGAAATAAAATTGGTTTCTTACTCAGTATTATATATTTCATTAAAGTTTAGTAAAATATTAAGTAATACTAACAATGAGAAGTAATCCAAAAATTTATACATTTATTAATAAATAAAAAGAACACAAATGTTTACTAGATTGAAAATTTTATCCCCACATATTTTGTAATATAAAATTTTAAGTTTATTGAATGTAATAATTAAAAACATATTTTTATTCAAAAAAACGTCATTGTATTCATTCTTAAGAACAATTTATTTCTGTGACATTCTGTTTTCTTTATATTTATGAGCATATATAAATGCTACTAACTCATTTATAATAAAAATGCAATTTTTTAGTCTAAAATTAGTTTGTTCGAATATTCAGAGGAGGAAGTTTTTATGAATATGACGCTCAAAAATGTACATGTCGTAATAGTTAGGAATAATTTTGTGGATTTGATCAAAAATAGTAATATCAGTTATTTTATTTACAACTTAGTAAAGAATAATATAATATAGTTCTAAAATGTCACCTTTTAGCCACAAGAAAACTTTTATTTAAAGGAAAATATTTTTTCAAATTTATTTAGTTTAGAAAAAGATATTTTAAAAATATTGTAATAAAAAAAATTAGTTTGCTAGATAAATAGAATCAATTTTGTCAAAACTATATTGTTAAGTTTACATGGACATGGTAAGTTCTACGCAGTGAAAATATTTTTTTAAAAATTTTCTTTGATAATAGATTACTTGAAAAGGATGAAATGAAATGCTTATACTTATTTTTGGACATCGTGAAAATGCGACTTTGCGTGTATCATGTCAAGAAAAATAAATTTTTCCATTTTTAATCTATTCATATGATCGTTTTTTAAAAATGTTATATGCATTTCCGGTCTATGGTTTGTCAAAGGAATGTTTATAATATACATTAAGTTTGTCAAAATCCTTTTATTAATTTGCAATAGACAATTGAAAGATGTATGAGTTATTGAAAGAAAAAGTATTCCCTAATACAATACGTACATAAACTGACTTATGTACGTTAAACGACAGTACGTTAAATCAAAAGGTGCATTAACTATAGAATTTAGTTTTATAAAATGCTTTATTAATTTGTATAATAAGAAATACTTAATATATTTTTTAAACGTCTTAATATGTTTAGAGATTTATATGTGTATGTTTAAAGGTAATAGCGTGAAAAAAGTTTTACTAAAAACTATATGGGAAATTTAATAGTTTTGATACTTATACATTTTGATAAGACTTTGGTATTTTCACATTCTTTAAGATTCTAATAAAGTCATGGTATCAAGTTAGTTATACAGCAGACATAAGCAAGGCTAACGAAAAATGCCTAAAGGCAAAATAAGAAATTTTTAGTTATAAACAACATGAATGAAATTTTTTAAGACAAAAATTCATTCATATATGAATTTAAGAATGTCAGAAAATCTCTTTGACTGAAAAGTTTTATTTTTCTAATCCATTTTCTTTTTTCATTTTTCTCATATTTTTTGTTACTTGAAGATAAGTTTTTCAGCATTTGCCCTTTAATAAATAGTCACGTTTTCCATGTTCCTGCTTCCATGACTTCTTGAATAATACCGCTGCCATTCCAGAAGAATGAATCAAGCATCCATGCTTTTATGGAAACGACGACTTTTTTCTTGAGGCATATCTTTTATTACAATGCAAGCATTTTTGCAAGAAAGAAAACTAGTTAATTTTTGTTTGGTGGATAAAAAAGCGCAAATTTCTGCATAAGACATACTTTAAATAGATGATAAAATTAGAAATATATCAAATCAGAAATGCTTCCATTAATAATCTACTTTTTTTAATAACATTATATTAATTTTTACAATAAACTAACATATAGCTCCTGTTAGCAATAAAATGAAATCTTATTTCGAAATTGGCAAATAAAATTAAAATTTATATGAATTTCTGGAATATCTCACAAGCTTATGATATTTATTAAACTAATAAAATTATAAATGTTTCTTAGATGCTAAGTAATCTTTGAGCAGTATTTAAACATATAAACAGGCTACATTGGCTTACAGTTTTACGGTTTATTTTGATTATGACAAAATATTTTTCAACCAACTTTTTATTCACAAAGGAACAAATCTATAAAATAATGTTTTTTAATAAAATAATATTTTATATATTCAAATATATTAGTATTTAAGATGAAAATTAATTGGCATAAACTCCAAGTATTTACTACGTTTCAACTTTGTTGATGTAAATAAATTCATGATGTCAATTTAAACATTTTATATTTTAACAGTTCTCAACTATACATTATAAATTGTATATGAATAAATCAATAAAAAGTTATAAACTGTGCAATGAAAATAATTTTCTTTTACATATTAGTGTTTCGAAGATTTAGTATGGAAAATTTGTATTTATATAGTTATGTTTATGTTTGAGTTTATGTTTATGTTTATGTTAATATATGTTTGAGACATTTCAAGTCCTAAGTAATTAGTGTTAATGTCTTATCTTTGAAAGAAAATTATGTTGTAACATATATAAATTTTTAAACAAGTTATTACTGTTTACAAAGAATTGTATGCTTTAAGAAAATAAAAACTTGTGGCTAAAATGATCATGGTTTTAGTTTTCTCGTATCTTGATTTTCGTTCTGATATGAGGAACGTGACAGTAACGTATACGTGATGCCTGAATAGCAACTTATTTTATAGCGTGTATATGTTTCTCTCACATACGTGACATGTATGCAGGAAACATTTTATCAACAAAATGGGTTTAACTTAAAAGAAACTATGATGGAAAACTAAAATCTGCTCTATCTTTCCAGTTTTGAGTAGTTATACTGGGAAGCGTTTCAATAAAAATCTGGATAAACCATGCATATAATTTTAAGATTCATTTTAAATATATGTTTGTTTGAAATACATTCATATATCATTATAACACACAGTTATTTATATAATTTATAAGTATAAGTAATTATTTTAGTAATGTGTTATTGTTGTCGATGTATTTATTTTTACAATTACTTATCATTAACACTATCTTCATTTATTCAATTTTTATCTTATTCTTGAATACGTTTAAATCTAGCGGAAAACATGATATAGTCTGAGGATTCTTTTAAAATAAATGGTCCTTCTCTGATTTTGCCTTTGATGCAACATTTACTCACATAGTTAAACTATCTAAATTTTAGAAAAGAGACAGTATTTTATAAATATTTTGTACTTTAAATTTTAAAATTCCTTATATATTCTCTCAATAGTTTTGAATATTATATTATGAGTGCAAGTAAGGGGAAATGCTGAAATACATTAATTGTTAATAAAATGATATTTTTTTTATTTTTTATATTGTATCTTGAAATGTAAAAATGTTTAGTAAATTCCTCATGAAATATTTATTCTGTTCAGTAAAATTCAATATTTTTAATTTTTTGTTAAATGCTCTGTCACATAAATTGTTTTCTTTAAATATAAATAAAGTAATAAAACATAATGATTTTAATAATTTGATTGAAAAACTATTTTAATAAAATAATATGGAAAATGTACTATTAGCTTTTTAAATTAATGATACATCTCCTGAAATGCTTAATTTATTTAATTGCATCTGTGTCAGTTTTTATAAATAAGTTTCATACTTTAAGAAACAAAACAATGAATCTCAAATTTTATGATCAAATTGAATCATTATTATCGCAACAAATGTAAAATAATCTTTTAAATATAGTTAAAGCAATACTTTTAGCATGACATTTTATCACGTGAAAATACTTATATATTTAATCATATTAAAAATAAAATATATTTTATTTATTGTTATCTAAGCAATTATTTGTAAAACATTTAATGTTTATAATTGTAACTTAATATTGGAAATTCTTGTATAAAAGATAATGTAAAAAATAATGTAAGTAACTTTAAAATTTATAATAAATTATTAAAGTTATTCTAAAATTTTTTCTGCATGTAAGTGTCAAGTAAATGTTCATATCTGAAAAAAATATATTCTAAAATCAATCTATTTAATAATCGCTTTGTATGTTTTAAACATATGTAAATCGAATCAACAATTCATTAATCATAGTGGGTGAGAGATAGAGCCTTTTCTCTGAACTAACGCCAAGAAACTGGAAACATAAATCATGATACTCAGAAATCGCATCCATGATACCATAAATTATCATAAAATATACACCTTATGCGGATTAGATCTTCTATATTCATAATAAATGAATTCCTTATTTTCTTAAATTCATAGAAATTATAGAATATGGAAATTAAACAGTCTATATAAATATTGATTTAATGCAAAATATTTGGAAAATAATATTAAGTGTTCACTTCTACTACTTTCATTCATGTATCTTTGAATAAAATAAATTAAATAAAAGAAAACTTTTATACAGGGAATTTTAGAGTATTTATTAGGTATCGTATTTATTGATCAGAATAATTAATTTAATGCTTAGGAACAAAATCTATGATGACTCAAAAGAGTATTAGTCATTTAATGTAAATATATTTTATTATTTTAAATATATTTTATTATCAAAATCATCGGTTCAAAAGCTATCAAAAATACTTGAAATAATTTAATAAAATGAGATATCTCTTTAATAAGTTAATTACTTCCTATTTATTTTTTACATTATTATAAAATGAAAAATCTTCAGTTTTACTTACATTTATTTTAAGAAATTTCTGAAGTTTGATAAATTCCTCCACAATTAAAATTTATATTATATTTGCTTTAATTTCCCGAGATATATATATATATATATATATATATATATATATATATATATATATATATATTAAATCAGTTAAAAATAAATACATATTATAGATTTAAAAGAAATATTTTATTTATTTACAGATATATCATCATTAGGTTAACATAATTTTATACAACATATTATCCTAATATCCTAAAAACAAAATTTAAACAAAAAGAAATCAGTACTATACACCTACACACATTAAGTAAATGCATGAGTCAGATAATTCATTAGGGAAAAAATTGCAAGAGAAGTTTATTATTAGATGAGGAAAATTTATTTCATGTATAAATTAATTTCAATTTTTTTCTTATCACATTAATTTTATTATTAAATTTTTAACTTCAACACTTTATGAATTGGCCTCTATTTCTAGAAAAAAAAGTTAAAAATTTTTCTAATCCATATGTCAAAAAGTAAATATATTTCTTACTTGTAACAAAAATATGATAACTCTAATTTAAAGTGAAGTATATAATAAAGTTAAAATGAATATTCCAACGTCTTATCAGCACTTTTTGTCGCTATCCTTTGTGAATAAAGATACGTGCCAAATATTCGTAAGTAATTGCTGAATTTCAGATTTTCTTTACAACACGTGTAATGTACTGTCAAGAACGTGACAGCCATAAAAGACGTTTATTGCAAAAATAAGTACTGATAATTCGGATATCTTTTGGGATAAAAGAAAAATTAAATTTTAACTTCGAATTTACTTATTTTTTCTTTTATTTTTTTAAACAGAAGAATTATTTTTTAAAAGAAAAACACATTTATTAAAATATTTTGAAATTCATTTGTCAGTAGGTTTTATTGAACTATCTTTATAATTTTCCAGTCTCATCTTAATTATATAGGGATGAATATTATTCATTTTTCAGCAAGGGTTTCGAGAAAAGATTTAACAATAAGAATTAGTTTGTTTTAATAAAAATTTTTGTGATTAATATATATAACATTAACAATCAAGTTACTTTCATTGTTATAATATAAATTATAATAATATTATTATGTAATAATATTAATGTAATTATATTGTTAGCCATATTTCAAGTATATTAAGAAAATTTGATTTTATTCCTGCATGCCATACATACCAGGTAAAGAAAGCCAATATAATTTAAAATTTCTCTAATGATAAATGATAATTCTTGTTTTCCCTATTACATTACTGAACCAAGTCAATTAAGTATTGATAAATTTAAGGGGAAAGTATGTGTGTCATACCTTAGTATTTCTTAACAAATATAAAAAGTATGAGCTCTGATTTTAACTTTTAAGAATTAGTTGTTTTCATCTCAAAATAAAGATTTGAAATTATAAATACATTTTTATATTGATTTAAATAAAATTCAAATATATATCTATATAGCATTAAAACTAAGGGAAAACTATATCATTATGTATTTAAATATTGTCATGGATTTTTTAAATTACATTGATTCTTACTAGGAACTTAATACTTTTGCTATTATAGAATGATATATTTAAGACTAAAACTTTCTTAGTTGTTTAAACAACCAATGTTCTTATAAATGATAAATTTTAATCTCGTGTTTTCTTGTTTAAAACATAGTATTATGTTGAGTTCATTTTATATTGTGTAGAAAGTTCTAAATGATATGCATCAATTGTTACTCTATTAAAATATTAGGAAAAACATTAAACAAATGTGTTTAGTTTCTTATTGTGCTTGAAAGGTTTGAAGATGACATTTTCAATAATTCAGATAATGTGACATATTCAGTATATTATTTAGTTTCAATATTATCCTAATATATTATTGAGAAATTGTAAACAATTTTCATTCTTTAAAAATGATACCACATGATTTAAATAAAGCAAATTACTTTCCTTTATTTTTATTGTAATAAAGCCTTTAAATTAAGTAAGTAATATCTAGTGCTTACTATCTTACCTATGTTTTTATCTTCACATTAAAATAAAATCAATAACTGCTTATAATTCAAGGCTTATACATTCGTATTCAAATGCTAAAAAAACTGACAAAAAGAATCAGAACCAAAATTAATCAGGAAATATTTTAATTTCGCTTATATAATATTTTTGTCTAATAAAAACATTCTAAAGTATCATTACTAAGTAGGAAATTTTAATATATTCTAGAATTATATACATAATTTTTAATTGCATCTTTTTGGAAAATAGAACAAGGGATTAATTTTTATATTTTTTTAAATTAGAAATAATTGTTTTATAATCAAGAAATGTATGTATTAATAATGTAATTAATAAGAAATTTCAATGTTAAAAGCAATTTAAGCGCTTTGAGTTTACATCTTTATCAAATTCAAATATAGACTCCCTTGACTTTTTCTAAACACTACACAAACATACTTAATATTAATTTAATTTTGTGTTTTTATATAGAATGATATAAAAGGTCACATCTAAATGGAAATGATTGTGTTAAGTCATTAGAAGTCAGAATTATACTGGGACAGGGAATCTGAAACGCAATCGTGACAGTGAAATTCCATCGAGACTGCCATTTAAAGAAAATATAAAAACACTGTAAAAACTTTATTTTACAGCAGAAAGTACCAAATAAATTATTCTATAACAAGTACTCAAAATTGGAGTCATCAGCTGCGATTCACCACATAGGATTGCCATGTTTACTAATTTCTATTGTAAAAAATGGCATGAATACTATTATTTATTCATATTTTATAGTGGAATATTCATATATAATTCACTTACAAATTTTCATTATTTTAGATTTAACGAAATAATGTATTTCTAAATAATAAGCATACGAGTATTTAAAATTTTTATTCCAATGTTTTAAAATTTCTCATGACTTAAAAAAGAAATATTGGCATATATTTACATAATAATGGCTGAAATATTAAATATAGTATTTTAAATCAAGGAAGTTACCATGTATTTTATTATTACCATATATCCATTAAATCATAATACATTATTCTAAAGTTTTGTAATTCAGCAAAATATTGTTTGATATATATTTTGAATTTGAAATGTAAAAGTTACTAGTGCATAAGTATACAATGACAAATATTAAAATAAGATCTAAGCAACATTTCTTAAAAGTTAGATACACACACACACAAAATGAAAAATCAGGATTTCATAATCACAAATGTAACTTTTTTTTAATTTTCAACTTTTGTTAGTGTATTCATTAACAATAGTCAGTGAGGTCCCAAAATGACTTAGACAAGAAAGACAGTATCTATATTCGTTAACGAGACAACTGGTTGGATTAATGCAAAATCGGATTTTTTATGCTGGGTGTCTTAATTTATGTTCCACCGTCACTGGAATCAATATCAAAAAAGAAAATAATATGGAATTAAAAAACGTGAACTTTATTGCCTTAATATTCAGTGTATTATTGTAAAAAGACTATTTAAGGAAAACTATGTTAATGTTCGTTTCATGTTAATACCCTAGGGATTTTAAACGGCATTAAATACAAAATAAATTAAAATTTAAATTATATTTTCTGTGTTGTGATTTTACTGATACATTTAATTTACAGAAAAATGTGTATACAGCATAAATTTATGATGATGATTTTTTCAAATGATTTTAGTATCTTCTCTTCATAATTTTTTACACCTTCTACCTTTTCTTCTTTTTGCAAATCAAAAATGTACAAGGGTATTTCAAAATCTTTGTTTTCTCTATAATTACGATAAAAAATTGCAAAAAAAATTTAAATTATATTTTAGGGAAAGTATTTAATACAAATATATATTTTTATATGAAATAATAAATATTTTATAAAATAAATTTCATAAACTATGAACTCCGTTACAAATTATGTTGAACATTTCACTTGATTTTTTTCTCGTCGCATATTATTGAAAAATTTAATGCGAAGGTGTAATTTTCGAGTTTATTAAAATAAATGTGCTTGCTCATTTAAAACAATTATTTTGAATGTCAATACTTTCAAACTTGAATAGCAATCAGTGTTTTTTTCTTTCATTTTTGGTAGATGCTTTAAAAAACAAATATTGGATATTTTTAACGGAAATATGTTAAGTTAGCGCACAGAAAAAAGGAATAAATGTCCTTAGTTCTTTTTATAAGGCAAGAACATGTTCCCACACTATTGGATATTACCATCCATTAGCACTTTGGTTCGATAAGGATCGAGTGGTTTTGGAAATCTGCCAAATTATCATGCTTAAGTCCCTATGAAATCTTTCTTAAAACAAGGAAAACAGATAAAAAAAAAAGTTATGTATCTTAAAAAAACCTCAATGAAATAAAAAAAAATTTTTTCTCGTATATGATTTTACTTAGTATATATAACAAAATATTTTAGTGTTGCATTTTAAATATTCGTAATTGCCTGAAAATTTAAATATTAGGTTGGGGAAAAAGTTATCCATTATTTTTTGGGTAGACGTCTGTAGTGATCGCTATCTCGTGAGGTATCAATCAAACAATTTCAAATGTATGCTCATTGGAAAGGTGACATTTGACACTAAAATATTTTCTTGTGGTTTTTTGTTTGATTAATTCAGTTATGAGTACAAGGTTTTAAAAATAGAAGACCACAAACAGAGAATTCGATACATTTTAGTTTTTCTTTTAAAATGGCGAAAATGCTCACCAGGTGGCTAAAATTGTTAAAGGTGTTTAGCGTCTTATATATGACTGTAACAACCAGTTACGCACAATTTTGGTTTCGTCGATTCCGTTTGTGTATTTGGATGCTAAAGATGCACCTCGCATAGATACAACATCGTCGAGAATGTCTATAAAATATCAAAAATTATCAAACTTGACAGCATGTCAGCAGTCGTAGCTTCGCACAAGACCTAAAAATCTACATGAAAACACTTTTAAGCCTTTTTACAAAACGAATCTGAAAGAAGTTACAAAAAGTTCACGTAAAAATAATGTATTTCTTTTTCTGCAACCTAATATATGTATATCATTTTAATTGATAATCCTTGAAATTTTTTTTGTTAATCTATAATTTATATATTTATCTGAATGGAACTTCTATCCATGTATTTCCATGAATTTTATAAATTCAATAATACAGTTTTATGTAAATAAAAATGTTTAAAAAAATAAATCGAAAACTTAGAGGTTATGAAATCGAAAGAAAATTAATGCATTACTTAGAATTATATGTTTTTTTTTTATTATTTCAGTATATCATCATGAAAAACTAATATTAATAATCTGCAGCAATAGAGAAAGGAAAATAATTAAAAATTTAATAGATTTACAATTAAGAAACTTTAATTCCCATAAATTTTCAAAAATACATTACATGTATTGTATAAAACATAGATTAAATTTTTATTCTTCTTGCGAAAAATTCTACTTTAGATTTCTATGAACAAATATATCAATTTTCTAATATCTATCTATCTATCTATATATATATATATATATATATATATATATATATATATATATTATCAGATAAAGTGGCCGCCCATTGTATCTAGTGGTTAGCGTACCTGACCTGGGTTCTAATCCTGGCTCGGACATAGATGTACTTTCTTTCTTTCTTGTCTTTGTCCTTTTTTTGTGTGTGTGTAAATGGTTGCCTACCCTTTAAACGGGTACCTATGGATGTGTGTACTAAGAAAGGTTGACTCCACACGAAATATGGTTCAGTTGGAAAAGTGGAGCAGCGCACCCCATATTGCCAGCCTGGCTGGCACACAACAACAGCAACATCAGATAAGGCTTTCAAATGCAAAAATGTTAAAGGTGGCATATTATTTAGTCAAAGTAAAAAATAAAATGTTAAATTTATTTTATGTCCGTGGTTTAATAAAATATTGTGTATGATATACATAATGATATATCTAAATTAACTTAAGCAAAATGAAATGGATCATTGAAATAAAAATAATTTTTAAGAATCAACGATTTTAAAAACAATTTTTCCTCATGAATAACTCTTATGCTTGAGGTAAATATTTAATAGGCATCATAATTACAGATTTTTTTTAATTTCTTTATTAATATTACATTTTAAAACAAATAAAAATTCTTAAGATATATATATTTGTATACCTAAAAGAATCAGGTTTATAAGATAGAAATATAAGTATGGAAGCTTTAAAATTAGTCCTACAGCAAATGTAGGTAACGCAAACCAAAAGTGCCTCAAGACAATATGTGGAATTTTTGTTATAAATAGCGTTACCAATTTTTTTTAAAAAATAGAAATTCGCTCATATGTGAATTTAAGAATGCCAAAAAAATCTTTTTAACGGTAAAAATTTCTTTTTTTTATCCATTTTCTTTTATTTTCTCAACGTTTTTTACTTACTAGAAGATAAATCTTTCAGCATTTATTCTTTAATAAATAGTCACGTTTTCGCTGTTCCTGCTTCCCTGGCTTCTTGAACAATATTGCTGCCATTCCAAAAGAATGAATCAAGCATCCATGCTTTTATGGAAAAGACGGTTTTTCCTGAGGCATATATTTTATGACAATGAAAGTATTTTTACAAAAAGAAAAACTAATGCTAATTTCGTTTTGAAGGATAAAAAAGGCAAATATTTCTGCATAAGAGATATTTTTCTACTTAAAGAGAAAATTAGAAGTATCTCAAATATTATATTTTTACATTAATATCCCAGTTTATTTTATAGTATAAAGTAATTTATGTATGGTAAAAAATGTTTTTGTTAGTTGAAAGTTACTTACAGATTTAGATTATAAATTTCAAAAGCACATTGAATTTTATTACCTATTAACTTAAGTGTTTACAACATTTGCTAAATAAATAGAAACATTATACTAAAGTATTTAATTATATTTAATATACAAGACCAATGTGTGTTATGGTATATATTATTATCAAGTATTCATTTTAATATAGTTTTAACTAATTTTAAATTAAACTAAATTTATCATTAAAAGTAACACTTTCTTGATTAAGGAATCCAATTTTTAAATAGATTTTAATAACTTTCCGATTACATAAAAATCCAGGAATATCTTTTTTGCTACTTTTATCTCTCAAAGTGTACTTATATTACGATCAATATCTTCCTTATCTCAAAACGTATACTCTCATATATTTTTAATGCGTACATAGACTTTCAATATGTATTGATCAGATATACTGTTACTATCTGGTAGGATTTATTATGAATTTAAATTATTGAGTTAACTACTTAAACAATAGTTCTTGATCGAGAATTGGATCTGATGATTGCAGTTTTGTTTCAGTATGCACATAAATTGGCATGAATACTTGAAAGAATTCTGAGTTTTCCCTTCGTGTAACAGACAAAAAATGTCCTACAATTAATTTATAAGTTATGATGATATGATATCGGTAAAAAGTGTTAAAATAAATTTAAATAATATAAACTGCAAATAATATTATTTAAGATTATCATGTATAAGAAAGTAATTTTTCACATCTTTCTATTTCAAAATACGAATTATTTTTAAGTTTTTCAAATAATAGCAGTAGCTTTCTTTACGTGTAGTGATCATCTAGGATACAAATAAGATAATAAATTGATATAAGCTAATGATGTTTACTTACAAATTAGAAACACTAATTCTTAAAGCATGATTAAATATTCTATATATATAACAAATTTTAACAAAATTTTGAAACATTTAAGTGAATAATATAGTAAAATTGCAATGAAATTATATAAATTTTATTGTTCAGGTGTAACATCACAAATATTTAACAAGTGTAATTTATATTTCAGGAAATAATAATATTCCTAAAATATATTTATTATAGAAATTTCAAAAGCAGTTACTAATTTTTTCTTCAATTAAATGTTCCTTAATGAGAATAAATTGAAGTATGCCTATAAAAATATGCATTCTTATTGCATAATTTGTATATTTAATAATATAAATGATGGTGAACTATTAGCAAATATTCACTCATGTATCACTAACTAAAATAATAATATTTAAAAGCTGAGGAATCTCTTTTTATAAAAATTACAGCAAAATATACAGTTCTTTGATCTGAGGACATTCTCAAGTTTCTCCAGTATGTATAATGGATGTATGATTTTGTACTATTGTTGTTATATCTATTTATCAATAACAATCTAATTCAAGGATAACTTTGTCTACTTTTCAAAGCATTCGTTAATTAAATATTAAAAACTGGATTTGCTCAAGAAATACTTTTCTAAAATTTCCCAAAAGTAAAAACCAATTATAAAACTGAAAATTAAGTTTCACAATTTTGACTCTGTAAAATTTAAATTCCATGGGGTATTTAATATCATATTCAATAATTGGGCTTTATTAATTGTAAAATTAATACATAATTGTGTAATTAAGGATTAAATTTATATAAAATAAAAATATTCATCTAAGGAAAATCCATTAAATAAATTAATAAAAAAAACTTTTTTTTACGTTAATGAAAAGATATTGTGAGTAAATCATACAACAAAATAAATTTAATTGATTTAAAATGTTTCGCTTGTATTAATAACTATTTCTTTTCTAAATTTGTTAAGTTAAACACTAAAAAAGTATACTATTATTATAATTGGTATTTCGGTCATTTTTTCACAATGAACATTCACAAAATTATGATTTAAATCGTTCTTTGAAGCGAATTAAGATAGTTAAGGACTTTTTGTGGGCTTATTTGGGCGTTTATATTTATGATCTTATAAATATTTATAAGTAAAACAATCAAGCAAGTATAGATTAATTTACTTTTTGTTTCAGAAATTCGTGGCAGTTTATTTAATATTAATCCCAGTAAGAAATAAATTTTTTCAAACATTAGTATTCTAAGGATGAATTATTATTCTATAGTATTATTTGTATGTGTGTGTGATTATTCAATGATCAGAAGTTAATATTCTCTTTTATTTTCAAAACACCGAAGATTTTTTTTGTTACATTTGTTAGTTCTTAATGTGTAAAACCGTAACTTTATATATATATATATATATATATATATTAAAACATATTACAGTTGTTTGTTGTAGGATTAAAAATTAAGTATAATAAATTATTGTTATTAAGTGAAATAAATTATATTTGCTTAATTAATGTTGCTTTAATTTTTACCATCACTTGCATTCCACATTCCTTTGTTTTATTTATTTCATTAATTATTTTGCAAAATAAATGCGCATGTAACGTATTTTAAATGAGATGATTAATTATTTAATTTCCATGCGCTTTGGATGACGTATTAATTTACAATAAGTCACTCCGATTTCATAAAATAACATCTTTCATTATTCCGTTTCAATTGTATATATCACTTTTCTATGCTAAACACACACATTTTGTGGTTGTAAGAAATATGACAATTTTTCGTTTTGAAAAATACTTTGGAAACTTATATTTTCTTTAATTTTTCTTTTTTAATTTTATAAAATTAGATTAAAATCATATATATGCATAATATTACAATCCGGTATTCCATTCAATGTTTAATATATTCTCAAATGAATTTTATTATTGATTTTATTTAGAACACATAATACTATCAATGGCATATATTTACAATTTATCAATTTTCAATAATAATAAAGCCTATTGTACTCATGATATATTGTTTTATATCTTATGGTATCACTTTCATTATATTGTAAAGTTATTATTTTTAATTGTGTTACTGGAATTTTTTTGTTTTTTTGCCACAAAAAATCTATTTTTTTCTAAAAAGATCCATGTAAAGATTAACTTAGATTACAAGTCATACATTTTTATTAAAATAATAATGTTTTGGAGATATTGATTTTTATCTAAAGATAGATTTAAGAATTTTATGGACATTAATATCATCCGTATATAACTGATTACATATTAGTAGACTGTACAACATCAATGGGTTTTTTTGTTTAAATCAATATGTATTTTACCAAGCAATTTCATATGTTTTCTTTAGTATAAATAGTAGGCCATACCAAAATAGTGTAAAACTACCTTATTTTTTTCTTTTTTCTTTTCATTTAAATGTGAACAACAAATTGTTTTAAAATGCAGTTTTTCGTATATGTAGCAATCTTAAAAATTAAACTGTGTCTATACTAGCTACTATATCTATGCATTAGTTTGGGGAAAAAGTTATCCATTATTTTTGGGTAGACGTCTGTAGTGATCGATATCTCGTGAGGTATCTATCAAACAATTTCAGATTTATGCTCGCTGGAAAGGTGACATTTGACACTAAAATATCCTCTTGCGGTTTTTTGTTTGATTAATTCAGTTACGAGTACAAGGTTTTAAAAATGGAAGACAATAAACAGAAAATTCGATACATTTTCGTTTTTCTCTTGTAACGGCGAAAAAGACAGCCGGGTGGCTAAAATTGTGAAAGATGTTTATCGTACTATATAAGACTGTAACAACCAGTTAAGTACAATTTTTGTTTCGCCGATTCCGTTCAGGTATTTTTGATCTTAGAGATGCACCTCACATGTGGATACAACATCATCGAAAATGTCTATAAGATATAAAAAATGAACGAAGTTAACTGCATGTCAGCAGTCGTAACACACAATACCTAAATATCTACATAAAAGCTGTTTTAAACCTTTTTACAAAGTGAATCCAAAAGAAGTTACATAAAGTTCTCGTAAAAATAATGGATTTCTTTTTCCCCAAACTAATATATATATGAAAGTAGCAAACTCAAAGTTTTATACACAGTAATCTTATTACAATTAATACTTATTTTGTAATACATTAAGTTGAATTCTTAAGAGCAGTATTCTCTTATCAAACAGTTCTTATTCACTCTTTACATATATATAAAACGTAATTATAAAATTCTTATATATAATTTTTTCTTTAATTTTCAATAAAGCTTACATTGAAAATAAAAATGTGAAAAAGTAGAAAAATAGCATTTCTAAATAGGATTTAAAATTAAAGCCCCAAGGGTGTTTTTGAAGTTGCAATGTAAGACAATTGACTTTTAAACAAGTTATGCAGCAGAGAAATGACAACTCCTTTATTTGCTTCAAGCAAATAACTAAACCAAAAAAGCGTTATTTTCAAAAAATTTCTAATTTGCCAAAGACAAACCAGCGTTTTCTTTTTTTCTTCGATTTGAATTATAACTTTGAAATCCTAACAGTTGAAACTTGAAACTTTTAAAGAGATTTTAATGACCATGTTCTATAGTAATGTAAATATATGTATAACAAAAAATCTTAGAATTACCAGATTTAAATAGTCCTAAGGTAGCTTATGAATATTGCATAAGCCGACTAAAATAGGCAATGTCATAAAGGTTGCGAATTTGGAATAAGACTAAATTATCATGATTACTTAAATACCAATTAACTATTCAGAGTGTCATACAATATAAATTTGTATGGACTCAAGTTCAACTAATAAGAGAACGAGTAAGACAAATGAAGATTCCAGTTTCAGGATTAGAAATTATGTTAGATTATTAACACCTCTTAATATGATATTAGCGGCTAAATAACTATTAAAATACAAATTAAAACTTGCTGCATAATAAGAAATCAGGGAAATATAATAGAGTAAAAGCAAAAAGAAATTTAGTTTTTATGGAAATGAACCAGAGAAATGAGGCTTAAATGGAGTTGGATTTATAATCATTAAGAACATAAAAGAGCGTTTCTTAATGCTAAAAATATTACTCCTTGTAACTAGACTTTGGCCCAGTTAACGAAAGAATATGCAGAATTAAGAGTGATACTACGGTTGTGTAGAATAACATTAGGCCACGGTGGCCTGGTTGGTTAGGGCGTCGTTCTCGTTACCAAAAGGTGGTAGGTTAGATTCCCGGCTTATCCGAAGATCCGTCGTGTTCACTAATGGCGACTGGGACACGTAAAATGTGTCGGGTCGCAATGTCCTCCATGTTTCCATTACAAATTAATACCTCTGGAGGTGGTTGGAGCCAGGCTTTGGATTTTCACTGGTTTCAATTTCTAAATTGGAAAATTCATATGGTGCTGCCATCTATGAGCCAAAAGTCGTACTTCCACCTTCGTATGAAGGTGCTCTTTTGAAAAACGGAAGATGCTCTCTCTAACTTCATTCGCCTAGTCTCTGACCGGCGGGTTTGGCGTTGCCAAGTGTCGTCAAAAATAACATTCATTATTTTTATACGCCTACTTACAATTCAGATAAAAAACGATTTTATTCGAAATCCAGCCGATTGTAAATTCAACAAATAAGGGAGGCTGTGTAATTGTTTCAGTAAAATGTATGTTCAAATTAACCAACAGTATGTCTAATCGTGATTTCGTGAACAGCGTGCAAGCGAATTCTAATGAAAATTATAAACCTGTAATCCAGATGTTCTATAACTAAATAGTGAGCATATTTTCACCTCATTAAACAATTTGCAGAAGAAATTGATTTCTAGAAATAAGACAGCATACCTGAAATTCATATAACTTTAAAATTACAATAAATGAAGAATAGTTATCACAATCACAGAAAAAAGAAAAGAAATTAGTTCAGTTCTATTTTGAACAAATTTTTACTTTTATTCAAATAGAATTTTATTATGCAGCATTGTTTTAATTTTATTATATTAAACTTTATGAATGATTGTTAATATTACATTTTGAAAAATTAATTTTTATAATTAAAATTATACTCAATTTATAATTATATAAAAAACACAGCTCATAATTTAGGATTTTAGAAATATTAAGAATATTTTCTATGTTCTTGCTTTTCATTTATATATAGAACAAAATTATTTATTTATTTATTTCGAAACATAAATTCTTAGATATTCTCTCTTTTGTAATCGCTTTGTTATTTTTATAATATGCAAATCGATTTAACATTACATTAATCAAAATGAATGAGATGGAGCAATTTCCCTGAACTGGCATCAAGAACTAGAAAGGAGCATAAATCATAATATCCAGAAGTCACATTCGTGAAATCTTGAATTTTCATAAAGTATACTCTTTGTATGGGTTAGAATATCTGTGTATTCCCAAAAAATGATCCTTTTATTTCTTTACATACATAGAAGTCAGATAATTTAAGAAACAAACAGTGTAGATAAGATTATAAAAATAAAAAAAAATTGAGAAATAATCTTTAATACTTCCATTTCAGTGTTCTTGAAATTTGAATAAAAGAAGATTTACGAACATAATTTTTGATTATTTATTCCATATCCTATAAATTGGCATAATATTTCTTCATTGAATACTTAGAAACAAAATTCATGATCATTATAATTACTATTATTTTAATTTTGATAAAAATTATCAAAAATAAAATAAGTTTTCCAAATTAATCATAATTTAATTCTTCCTAGAAATAACTCAAAATAATTTAGTTTTTATTATTATTTTTTAATATTAAAAAATATTTTTCATCAAACTTTAAAAAAAAGTTTAATGTCTTATAAATGAATAAAATTTTTGCAATTAATTTCTTGATATATTCATATTTATTTTCTAATTATTACAGTAAATACGATTCGAAAATACAATTTTTACTATAGAATTAAAAGTATTTTTATGTTAAAAATAGCAATTTCTTCCTAGTTGAATAGCAACAGTTAAATTGTTGAGAATTGATATTGTATATGCGTAGTTAAGAAAATTCACACGATTAAAAAAATTGAAGGGTTTTTTTTTTTTTTTTTACTTTAGCAGGTGGAAACAATAATATCTACAAATGAAATTCTTCATCTGTTACCGTATACCTATATGAGTTATTTTTTTTATTAAATTTTCAAATGTTTTTAATTGTTTCTATTAGAAGCTTTTTAATTGCTTGTATTTCTAGATTATTAGAAGAAATTAATTTAAGTAGAAACACACATATTTCAATTCATATGTCGATATTATTAAGAGATATATTACCCACTACGAATAAAATTATGATCATTTTAATTTAATCTGAGATATAAAATAAAGCTAAAAATAAAAATGTTTTCTTTTCTGAAGCAAATTTTATTGTAAATTTTTCTAAATTAAGGTTACGTACCGTAAATACTTATGTAATTCCAAATATTCAAATTTTTTAACATGTGTAATGGTTTGTTAAGATCGTGACAGCCATAAAAGAATTTTATTACAAAACTAAATAGTGATATTTAATAAATAGGATACCCTTTGAGATGAAAGAAATTTCTCTAACTTTAACGAGGAGTTTAATAATGATTTCTTTTCTTTTTTTAAATTGAATGATTTTTTGTAAAAAATATGTTTGTTAGAACATTTTATAGATTGATTCTAAATGTTAGTGGTTTTAATTGAATCCCTTTTTAATATTACACATGTTTTTACCTTTTTGAAATTAATATTTAGAAATGCATGTCATTCATTTGTAAATTAAATATCTTTGTAAAAACGATTCAACAAATGTAACTGTCATATCGAATCAATGAAATATATTGAAATATATTTGATCCAATGATTAATTTTAAAATTATTTTATCACAATAAATATAAACCCTTTCTTAAATAAACTAAACTGAATTTTTTAAAACTAATCTAATAAAGTAAAATATTGTTTTTCTTCATAAATTTATTGCCCATGAATTAAAAATGTTCCTTCTTCTTTTTCAAAATCCCCACAAAATATAAAAATTTTAATTTTGGTAAAGAAAACCATTATTATATATACGGAAGAGTGATACACATAAACTTAAATAACATAGAAATAATCTATTAATTATTCTTTGTAGAATAAGTGAAATGTTTGGTAGGAGTATAGAAAAGTCATTATAGATTTTACTTATACTTTGCGTTTTAAAATTAAAAGCTTCACTATTAATGTTTTTTTTTTCAAAATAAAATATATCTTTATTTTATTGCCTAATAATTATACATGTTTACTTTTAAGCATAAGTAGATTTTTTTTATTGGAACATAAAAATTATTTTCCTCAGATAATCAGAACGCATGGTTTCATTTAAGAAAATATTTTTCAAGATATTTGTTTATAACAATATTGAATTAAAATAGATTTTATGTTTAAAGTACAACATCATTCACGATTACAATTTCTAATAAAATCATACCCAGTTTCTTATTCTTTTCTTATATGTTTTTATAATTTTTCTTATTTAGTATTACTTTTATGAAATATTATTTATTATACATTCATGCTTTAAAGACTAGTAATAATTTGGGTTTTAGAGCATTTTGGAGAAAATGCTTAAAATATATTATATGTCTACTTAAAACTTTTGAAAATTTGCTTATTATTAAGTTGTATTAATATATATTAGGAAGATAAAATTTAAAATAAGGAAAAAGGTTAGAAAATGGTTTAATATATGTTAATAAAAAGGAATTATATTTTTAAAAATGTTAATATTGCTACATAATCAGAAGAAAAATTTAACTAACCTTAAAATTCTCAAATAAATCTATAAAAAATGTCAAATATTTTTACTAATCTATAAGTCAATTTATATTGTTTTTTTTAAATAAGGTTGGGACATATCATTTTATTGTGTGACTCATTGACTGAAAATACAAGACAAAATTAAAAAATATTAAAAAATCAACAAATATTTAGATTACAAAACTTTTAATTCAAATCTTATAATCAAAAACTAGCTTAAAAAGTTCAATTCTAAATTATTGAATTTTTTAAAATTTATTGTTCGTAAATTATATAAATAACATGAAGTATTAACAACATGAAGTTTTTTTTAAAAAAAAAGCAAACTTAAGCTATTGAGAACGCTTGATAAAAATTAAAATAATTTTAAAGCACGCATGATATCAGACATTTACTTACAAGATAAAGTTTTTTCACAACATTTTATCACTTATGTGGAAGTTCTCAGAAGCATAATTGTTGTAATTACAATATTTGCAATGATCGCATACATGTAAATAGTCTTTAAGAAAGTTCATCAAGTAACTTGTCATTAGCTTAGTATTTAAAATTGTTCTAATTTCATCGTGATAGCAATATAGAAAGCGAAATATAATAAATGTTTAAATAAATTTACTGTTAACTGTTATTAAACTTATTAATCAATGTATCCTAACTGGGGTAAATTAATAAGCCTCTTGACAGATACAAATGTATTTCCAATGTTATATGCAATCCATTAATATGCAAATTCAGTCAAATCATGTATTTGAGAATAATCTGTCTCTATTCACTTAGAAATCTGTAACGTTCATTTATGTGATAAGGGTGCTGCATAATTACTATTTAACGCATATTCAGCTTGTCATTATTATTGATTACAATTGAGAAACCATTCTATTCTAATTAAAAGTTTAGTAGATATCGGCTAATATTACTCAAGGTTATTTCGTTAATTATTCGCATATATTAAACATACATTTGTTTTTGCTTAGAATCATATTTCGCATCTGTAATTACCATTGTGAAGAAAATAATTCATTATATCCAATAGTTCTATAAATGAAATTTATTTGAAAAGTTTCCTAAGGGTATATAATTAACTTCATCTGGACTACATTCGCAGAATCTGAATTGTACTCGTTAATTAAGTTTATTTCCTTCTAAGTATGCATATGAAGATTTCATGTTAACTGCCTAAATATTCTTTTCACAGTGCTTAAAGATTTTATATAAATAAACGAATTAGGTTGATCACACCATTTTTTCCTACAGTCAAAAATGTAAAAATGGACGCCATTGATGCGTAATTGAATTTAATTCAACTTTACAAGCAATTAATAAAATTTAAACCTTAAAACTAAATAAAATGTTAGGTATTTAAATAATTTCTATCTTGAATTCAAAAATTGTATTTTATAGAGAAGATATGTTTTGAAACATATTGTAGAGTTTCAAACGCAATTATATGAAGTTTATCAAGAAATAGATTTTTGAGTTTTATTTGAAGATTATTAATTATTTGAGTTTTATCAATAAGTAAATTTTCTTATTCAGAAAATAAGTCACGTTTCAGTAAAAATATTCAAATCATATCAATTTTGAAGACTGTTTGAAGCAAATTAATTGCATCTTTCAATAAAAATAGGATATGATTAAAATATTTAATGAAATTTAATTAAGCAATAGAAATTTTGACATATTGACAATAGAGTTATAATACTGTCGCAAAATAAATTCATTAATATTTAGGATTTCATATTAAAATACAATCTAATTGAAATAACGCAAACACGATAATTGAAATAATTCAGTTTTGTTAAATCATATTATAAAGCAGAAAATTTTCAGTTTCTTTGCTAAAAAAAATGCAGATTATCCTTTCAAATAAAGTCCTTATAAAACTTCATTAGTTACGAAAGATTCAGGATAAATTCAAGAACTTTGCTTGCTTTGATTTGTATAATCCATTGTATACCAAGGAGAAAAATGCACTTTAGAAAATTAAAATTAATACAAATTAATTGTGAGACTTTGGAAAATAGTTAAAAGGAATATTTCAATCTTATAAAATGTCTCTTATTAAATTCAAGAAGCAAAAGTACTCTGAATCATTATATGTATTTTCACAGGAAAACTTTCTTTAGATGGAATTGCATTTTAAACAAAAGGTTCTCTTATATACGATATTTTTTAAAAAAAATATAGAAGACTTCTTTTTTGAATATCTTTTCTTCTTTTCTTTTAAATAAATGTTAAATTCTTTCTGTGTCAGGCATCCTACATAATATTGTTGTCATTTCAAAAGAAGGAATAAAGAAAGGAATGTTGCTTGAGAAAAAATGACTTGTCGTGAGGCTTACTTTCATCTGCATAGAAATATTTTTACGAGCAGAATGTGTTTTGTTCTTTCACTTCATAAAATGCTCATAGACGTATACAGCATATTAACATTACATGGCCTTTAGCTTAGAAAATATTAGTTTTAGAACATTCCTTTCAAAAACGAAAACCTTTAAAAAATGTAAACATTTTTATGGTGATATTCTTTAAGTATTGTAGAAAAATGTAAATTTATTAGAATTGTATGCTTTGTGACTTAAAATTTAGTAAGATAATATCATGTAAATTTATTAAAATTACAATAAGTTTTACTGGATGTTTGTTCCTTGCATTTACATAATCATCCATAGTTATTTATAGAATGTAACAAAAAGTTTGAATTTTACATTTTAATATTTGGCAGAAATATATTTTATGGGACACTTTGAACAGAAAATTTAAATTTGTGCATGAATTGATTAAATATAAGTATTTATTTCTAAATAATTTTAATGATGTTAAAGATTAAACTATTTATATATATATATATATATATATATATATATATATAT
>JAPDSC010041595.1:0-14531 GCA_026290005.1 Latrodectus geometricus
ATAATTTTGTTGTTGAATTCTATTCATTAGCACTTTTCCTGACTCTTTAAAATATTTAAGAAAAATCACAATTTACATTTAAAACATTGAAGTCCTCACATTCTTTTAACAAGTATATCTATTGAATTTATATTTATAACTCGGGAAAGTTGAAATATTTTCTATAAAGGAAAAAGGAAATAAAGCACTTTCTCTTACATATTTATCTGTTTTTTTAATATATTTAACTAATAATAATAATAATAAAAATATCAGTTTATAACTTCTTAGCCTAGAAAAGCGACTCATTATTGAATAAATTGCACAGCATTTATTTTGTGCCATTTATTTATCTGTCTTTTTTACACTATTTTTTGTTAAAAAAATGTTTGAACTTAAAAATATTAAAAAAGTAATAATAGTGTTCAAATACTAATTATCCTATCAACAAGCAAATTGTATAGATATGTATGTTTAAATTTGCTTATATAAAATTCTCTAATTTTATAATTGTCACGCCAAAATCTTTAAAAATAGTATGCATATCCCCAAAATTTCTCCTAGAAAACGTTTTCTGATTAATAACCTAAGTTAATAAGTAATTCAGTGATATGTTAGTTGGAAAGCGAAAGAAGCACTTTAAAACAAAATTACCTATCTTATTTTTGTTTCGAAACATTTAAGGAAATAATTATTAAAATAAATTCTTCAATAAAATTTATTTAATAAGAAATCATTAATAGGATTCGATTTTTATTGTAAATATCCTTACCGTCACGTGATTTTTCATGGGATTTTACACGTCACGTGAATCACAAGTATTAATACAACCAATACGACGCGTAATACGAAAACCGAACATTGGAATCGAATTATAAACTTTAGTAAGCAAAATTATTTGTATATAATAGCACTTGTTACATAAACAGAACTTTGTTTCTTCTGAGGTTCCATAATATTACATAAACTTTTCATATTACACATGAACTTTAACGTTAGGCCTATTGCAGACTTTCATGCTCTTTAATTGTATATTTTTTTCTTCTTATCTTTAATTCATGAAGGTTTGTGGATGCATCTCTGGATTTGCGCTGTCACAGTTGACGGACAGACATAATTAGATAACTCAGGAAAATTTTGAACACATTCCCCATTATTATAATTGTTATTACACATTCTTTATTTTAATTGAAACCCCTATTTTCATTAGCTATTGCTATTATTAACTTAATTTTGAAATAAATTTATTACGAAACAATCTTCGAGGCTATTGACTCTTAAAATTGAATATTTTCGGCATTTTATAATGAGAAGAACAGGCTGATTATATTATTATTTGCATTTTTTTCAATTTCTTTAATCTTTTTTTTGAAATTATGTGTTATATTTTTCTTTTCTTTCTTATATTTTAATTATATATTATTAGTTCTTTTTTCATTATATATTTATTTTTTTAATTATATGTTATATTTTATATTTGAGTATACATTATCACTTTCTTTTAGTAGGTGTGTTATTATTTTAATTTCTAATTTGTCATATTTTTGTTAAGTTTATATTTTATTAATTATTTTTATTTGGTTTAGAATTTGTCAAGGTATAAGGCAGAAGATGTTAAGGAAGTCCAGTCATCAATGCTCCTAATTATAGAAATTGCTGTCAACATGTATTGTTAGACTGTGCAATGTACGATAGCTAGTTGAATCGTATGCTCTTAGGCGACAGTATTATAATTATACACGGATTTTACAAGTTTACAGTTGTTGCTCTTTTTTCAACGGAACTTTGATTATACATTAACATGTAATTGCAATATTTTAATAAAAATTATTATTTTATGATTTTAAAGAGAATTAATTATTTTACTTTCTTAAATAATTTTCGAAAAATGCAATTTTTATAGCAGTTAATAAAGAGCATAAAACTTGCAAATAATCAATCTGCTTCATAAAATATTGCTACATATAAATTATAAAAGTTTCAAGAAATCGTTTTTTTTTCAAAGAATTTTTCTCTTCATATCTAATCAATCATCATCTAATCAAGGATTTGAGGACATTTCCAGAATATTTAGATGCATACTATAGCCATGCGGTTTCATATCAGATATAATTTTTGTTTTAATTTTAAACTCTCATTGATTTCATCTCTAAACTTTCATAAAGTTAAAGGTTAGGAGATGTTCCTTTATTCGATTATGTTGAAGATTATAGAAAACTACATTAACATTACTACATTAACAAAATTACATTAACGAAAGCTACATTTTTTTTAAGTTTTTATCACTTGATACATGTATAATTTATTTAACTATAAAAAGCTTTAAATTAAAGCGTTTTATCTATACAAATTAATATTCTAGTAAATCTCAGAGTTTTGAATATTTTTCTAAAAAAAAGTTAATAGAAGTTAAATTCTTACTAATCTTTAATAATTATGCTGGTAATTTTTATATATGTTAATTAATTTTTAATAATACTTCAAATTATTCATAAATTTAACTAATGACTGATATGAGAATTTTAGATATTTATTTCTTTAAGTTAAATCATTATTTTACATATTAACAAAATACTAAGAAAATTTAAATATTACTTATATATGGTATGGCTAGAGTACACTCAAAAAAATGAAAAACAAAGTAACTGAATAAGTTTTATTTCGCATAATTTAATAATTAATTACTTTTACATGTATTTTATTCACTTGACAAGAAATTTTCAATTAAAAATCTTTTAAATATTTAATAATAAATTGATATATTTATTGATGGCAAAAATGAGAACCATAGTCTTGGATTTGAGCTAAATAGAAGAAAAAAAATTTTTAACTTTATATGCCAGCTTATATATAATTTCATAGAAAAAGCTACAATATGACAATTCAAAAATATATTACTGTCTAAATAAATTTTAATGTATTTCACATTAAAGCAATTTTTTGTTTTAATATAAGTTATTTTAAAGCAATTTTTGGATTGAAAGATATGAATGTCTGTGCTTCAGATTTGTGTACTTGCTACCCTTTAGTGTTCATTTCCTGTTCACCTGGCTCGTTGCCACCGCTTTAGTTAAGTTCGATAATTTTATTTCTGAAATGGCATGTTCGACAAAAGAGATTCCCAGATAGATAACGCACAATCCGATAAATCGAATAAAAATAAAGTAAAAAAGGAATGAATCTAGAATAAAAGTAATCTCTAGAGATCAAATACCTACTGTTCGAAACCGTACTTGGCTGATTGAAAGATCGTTACATTGGACATTAGTTCATTTCTATTGCATGTTATAAATCATCCACCTCTTGTCAAAGGAGCTTTGTAAAATCTGCAATAATTGGAATATCGCTCAAATTAATCTACAATTAATATCTGTTAGGAAAACAAAATTTTTCATCATAACTTAAATACCAATATTAATTAAACTTTAACTTATCAATTTGCTTTAAAATAATAATTTACACTCTTAATGCATATTTGTCATAAGATTTAATATGCATGTATATCATTTTATGAGTTTAAGAACAAATTTTAGAAATATTCCTAAGTAGAAATAGTTCAAAATAATTAGGACAGAATTGATTTGAGTGATTATTTCAGTTTCTGACAATGAACATTAATGCTAAGTTTTTAAGTTTTTTTTCAACATATTTACTGTTTTTTTTTTTAAGTTTTTGAAATTTTTTAACTAATTTTATCTTTAAAAATAATTATGTTTATATAAACACAAAACAAATGTAACAAAAAGAAAATTGAATGAGTTTTTTATGAAATATTTATAAAGTGAAATGTAAATGAGATTTTTATCCTACAACTTTCACATGATTTATATTTTTTTAATTTATATTATTGGTGCTTAAGTATTGTTTTTTTGACTTATAAAATATTAGTATTTAATTTAGTTGAGAAATAAATATTTGATGGAAGATTTAATAACATTTTTTATCACATATCCATTACTTAATTATGAATAGCGTTTTCATTACTTTTGAATAATTTTATTTTAACAACACTTTCTCAATTATTATCTCTTTTTCCTTAGATACTTTATTTATATTAAATTAAAAATATAGCCTCATTTGAATGAATGAAATTTAATATTCTTTAAGTTATCAAATCAAAATTTCAAAGCTATATTTTGCTAACTATTTGAAGAGCCAAAAATTAAACATGATATGTATATCACAATTACATTTTTTAAATTCTATACTGTAACAGTCTATCGACATATTACTCATTAGTTCATTGTAATTTTTTGATATATATAATGGTAAATATCTGCAATTGGCGTCATTATTTAAGTTTTCTGTTAATTAAAAAAATAAAAACAAATAAAATATATTAACTTGAAAGGCTTGCTACATTTGATTTTTTAATTTGTTTTATGTGTTTTACAATGTAATTCTTTTTTCTTTACATTCTGCTCTGTTTTTTAAATTTTACTTAAAAAATAGTAAACATAAATACTCTGAGGCCAATAATACAAAAACCTTTCATAACCAGCAATTGAAATAACGAGTAGAAAAAAATGTAAAAAAATGATTCGCTTAACTAATATGTGTGTGTGTGTGTTTCTCATAACAAATGGAAGGAGAGGGGAAGTCTCCTGATTCTGCGTGTTTTACATTAGTCTGTGTTTCGCACACGTCGGAGGAACATCATAGTGTCGCTTGTAATTTACAAATTTTTCACGCTATGCGCACTACAAACTTACTTAATGATAATGTTGTGTCACATTTTCGTTAAATCTTGAAACGTCAGCAAAAACATATGTCTAGACACCCATTTAAAAAAATAATTAAGCATGTATCATATTTATTTTACTTTTTCTTTTGTTTTTCCGCAAGTTGAATTATTATTCCAGGTGGGTTTATTCCGCAGTGGTAAAATAGATAAAGACAATTCATTTTCCTTAACTATGTGTAACTAATTTTTTTTCGAAAAAATTGCTATGCGTAATATTCTGTTAAGTAATATTTCAACATGGAATGCATTATCGAATTTTACATTAGTTTGCAAGCGAAACATTGTTGCGAAAAGGATTCAGGAATGACTTATGCTCATTAACTGAAGTTCTCTACTGTAATTATAATACAAAATGTAAGTATTACACATAAAATCACAGTTTTTCTTAATATCAGAGTAAAAATTCCATTTGTTCCTCGTGTCGCAAAATATCATTCATTCACTAAGAAACTATGAATTAAAAATTTTTTTATATGTTTTATAAACAGATGTAATTAAACAAGCAATTGTGTCATTTTAAAAGTTGTAATTAAAATAATTTTAAATTGAAAGTGCGAATTAACAGGTTTTATTTATAAATCAATAGAAATTTTGAAAATTTTAAAATTTAAAATTTCTTTATGTATTTATATTAAAATAATATTTTAGCAAATGTTATTTTATTCTTGATTTGTTTTGTTTCAGAATTGAATAGAAAACATTTATAATAAAAATTTCACCAGAAAAAAAAATTGTAAAGCATGACATTGACAACATGACAGGAAAACATTTAAGTAAAATCCTGTGTTTAAAATATATCACATTTTCTTTTTATTGGTTTAAACTCGTTAGTTATAAATTATAATTTTATTAATTCTCAAGAAATAAGGTTTTCCTTTATTGTAAGTACAATTTGAGAATACAAATTACTATAGTTTTAGAATAATATATTTCTTCGAAGAAATAATTACAATTAATTAAGTATAACTATTGGTAAGAAGTATAAATTATAATCTATGTGTTATTTTAATAAATCTCGTGGCAAGATTTAAGTAATATTGTGCAATAATGTACTAATAAATTTAAAAATAATAATTGCAGTTCCTTTTAATGCGTCATTACATAATATATACAACTCATATTTTTATTCGTATACTAATCTGTGTAGTTTCATTTAAATGACAGCGGAAGAGAAGGCTTAGGGGGTAATGCCTACATTGTGAAGTAAACATCTCCATTTATATCCATTGGATGGCCAAACACCAAAAAGATAGCCCGGCTAACCATTAACATTTAATGAAGTCTGTCTCGCGTCTCGCTACAAGTTAGGCTCGGCCCACTTGTCACATGATCACTTCTAGCCCGTTAGCCGGACAGTAAGTAATGGATTATTTATTCATGCCAATGGCCGCCGCAAGAAGAAAAATGGATGTTTATCATAGGGAAAGATGCTGCTGTTTCCCAGATAACATGGAGTGAAAAATGTCCTGTGATGATGGAATGGGTTATTTATGACTGCGCTTCCTTTGTGGGATGGTTAGTTTTCGAATTGCATGCTTTTGCATTAGGAGGAAGTCAATTTGTAGCAACTAACTGTATTTTCAAAGGTTATTTTTGCTTCAATTCTTCTTTTCTACACTGCATTGTGTTTGCTTAAAATTTGATGTTGTTTATTTGTCAAGTTGGTCATTTGTATGAAATTATAAGATTATGTGTCACTAAAAAGGTGTACAACGTTTGGTCACTGTAAATCAATTATTAATGAAACGGTGTTTAAAGGGATGAAATCAAATGAACTTAGTAGAATCATAATCATTAAGACGAAGCAAAATGAACAGAAATTATGAGCTTGATTGTAATTAAATCATAAATTTTAATTAATAAATTATTGTTGATATCTATTTTTTATTTAAGTTTTAATTCATTATTTTTTTTTACATAATCTGTCGATCAATCAATTTATCAAAGAATAACTATACATTTTATGTTAAAATTCAGGTATTTTTAAATATTAGCAATTAACATAGGTTTTTAAAGATGTGATAAAGTAATCAGAATACTTCAACAAAATTCAATTAGGTATTTCTTAAAGATTCAAAATTTTGCCCCTTATTATTTCAAACTATAAGTTTATTTTATATATTTGTAAAATAATATCTTTCCATAAAATACTATTTTGAATCATTTAAGCAGACAAACAGAAAATCGAATTTTCTTAGTAGAATTACATTAACGTGGAGATTAAATTATACATTTTCTTTTATTTTTTATCAAAGAGCTGTAAGGTTAATAAAGAAAAATAGAACACACTACAGTATAAAAATTTAATTAAATAATGGATAAATGTTAATTTCATTTTATAATCCTAGAAATAATTTATTTAAAATGCATCCTTCTGATGATTACAACTTTTAATATTACCATAGTTCGACGAAAAAAAATTTTAAAATGACAAACCGTTGCAAGTAAATTCCTTATTTCCGTGAGAAATGTATTTTAGGCAACCGAAAATTTCTAATCTGAATAAATCTTGTTTAAGAAAATATCAAAATTCAATTATTTTCGAAATAAACTTGAAAATGTATGCTTCAAATAAATTGGGACTTTCCCATTACTCGATTTTTGCTAATAGATGGCACTACCTGCTCTGCACAGATGCTGTTTACATTTTTACGCGGTTTTCTTAATTCGGTTTCTATTTCTGAAATTATACTCAGAAACATTTTTAGGCACATTTTGATTATTTATTTTATTTTTGATATAGGAATGACACAATGCCTTTAAGTAGTTTGCTAAATAGAACTGGAATACGTTCAACAATCGGTTTAATCGTTGATTCAAAAATAAATGGTATTGGAAATAATGTAGTTATGCTTATCTGTACTAACAAATAGATATGTATGTGTGTATAGATATATATATAAATTTTTTGCTGGTGAACTAAACAGATATGAAATACAATTTTTGTATCTCCTTTTTGTTTTTAGAATTCTCTAGCTTACAGTAGTCTTCAAGAAGTGCTTATCGATTCAAAGTATATAAATTTGAACTTCTGAAAAGAAATTGAAATAAGAACGATAAATCATATTTTTATGGTGACATCCATCATTTTTTATTTTAATTTCATTAAGCGTACATATAGACCAAAATATTTTTAAACTAATACAAGAAGTACGGTCTTTAGAGGCATTAAAAAACTTTTTCGCTTGTTATTTTTAATGACATCTTGTTTAGAAATAAAATTTTTTTCTAGAAATATAATTTTATACTTCTCCTATTTGACCAAATTTACTTTAAGTTAATAAAAAATAACTTATGAAAATTTATTTTATAAAAAAGAATTTTAGGTGTACTTGTTCATTTCTACTCAGAGATTGCCTTTTCTGTAAGAAAAACTTAAAATAGTATTTTGATTATAATTATCACAATGCAAGATTTATTGATTACTGTTACAAATTTATTGTGTTATTACACAAATAAGTAATTTCTACATCATTTACATAAACTGAAAATATGTCAAAAAATGTCAACTATTGCGTTAAGTGAAACAATAAAAGTATAGTAAGCATATCAACAAATTTTTGTAAAGAATAATCTGAATGTCAAATCATATAGTTTAAACATCAAGTTTAATAAAGAAATATAATTTTATAAAATAAAAAGGAATTTCCTTTATATAATTTTAAGTTCAAGAAAAATTATCATTTTATATGACCATGAATTTAATCTAAAGATCAAATAATAAAAATAAATGAAGAAACAAATAAATATAATTACAGAAATAACACTTTCAAAGCCACTGCTCTGAAATAACGATTTATTCAAATCCTTACCCATTTCACTCTTGAATATGTAAATGTGAATTTCAAATCTTATAACTCTTATATTTATGTAATTTATAAGAAATTAAATTTCTTTGTATTTTTAATGGATTTTCATTGTTGTAAAGGTACAATCCCTACTTGAATGGAATACATCACACTGATGTATCTATAAGAAAAGCTCAATTTTCAGTTTCAATATTATATTTGTAAATACGAATGTACTCTGGGTCTTATTCTAACTTCATACCAGCCAAACTCATACCAAGTAGAATATTCATGAATATTTTCCCAAATCAATACTATATCATATTTGCCTCACTTCTAAATTGAAAAGGAAGATCGACAGAATTCTGTAAAGCAGAAACTAACTTAGTTTGCTTATAATGGCAGATTTCTTTGCTGCGAAATTTCTTAGAATTGTGGTCTCTATCCTCTACCGTTGCCTAGCAACGATTCCCAACGTCAAAGATCTACTCTCTCAAGTGTAACAACTTCGGTGGCGTAAACACTGCATCTACCTGCGAATACTCTTCTAAGAGACAAAAATAACGGGATTTTACTTAGAGGAAAAATGTGATGAAAATGGCTCTTTCAAAGCAAATTCTCTTCTTTTCATTTCATTTTTGGCACTTCCCTTTATTTTAGAAGTTCCAATAGGTTTTTCTTGTAAAAATAATTAAATGGACTTGTTCATCTTAACTTATTCAAATAAATTATACATAAAATGTAAACAAACGTATAATAGTTAAGAGCACTTTGAAAATTTAAATCTGCCAAGATTTGAAAGCCATGTCACTAAACAGTAAAGCAATTGTATTTAATTGATAGAAATTCTGTTTTGAAATTCGTTATCGAGTTTCTAAATATTATAATATTGTTTAACAAACATTGATTGGAAAACATATTTATGACATTTTGACTTATTTACAAAATGCATAGTAAATTTGTGAAACAATGAAAGCAGATATTAACAAATCAAATAATAATACAAAGTATGAACCAGGGGATATAGCAACGAACTTAAAATTTATATCTCCAACACTTAAAGCCTTAATTTTTATTTACAAATTATCCGATTCCTATCTATCATATCCTTTTTAGCTTATATTTTCTATTTCACTTAGCAATCAAAATGTAATTTAAAAAAGATCAAAGTTTTAACGATTATGATCTTTACCAAACACTTACATTGGCTATATAAAATACTTTTATGTTAATTATATAAGATTCTCATGAACACTTTTAGATAAGTCTATTGTAAAAACGTATTTCTGTATTAAAATATGTTTTAATTATTTGTAACCACTATAAAAATTACTTCGATGCTCATGTATTTTTGCTATTTAACATTTTAAATAAATTTTATGGCAAAATGTCTCTACTTTTAGAATTTAAAAATACAATTATTGCTGAAAAAAGCTAACATTTTATCGTTGTATTTAAATATTTTTTTAAGAAAAGTGTGACCTAAAGAAATTAGACAACAAATAAAATATTATTCAACAAGATACTTTTTGCGGGATTTTCTCTACTTTTAAATTTAACGATTATTAAAAAATATTCAAAAAATATTTTTAAAAATCATATAAAATGTTTCATTTTATTTTACGTGATATTTTTCATGCGATTTACACATTGAAATAAAAACGTTGAAAATGTATCATTTTATAGTGTCATAAACAAAAAAAGCTTAAAAATATGCTTAATTTGACTTTTAACACAATTTTAGATTTTAAATTTAGAAATCATATTTCAAAATTTTAAAATAATTTGCATTATTACGATACTCTTAAAATATGTAAAAATTTAAGATAAAAATTTATGAATCATCTGGTTAAATATTGGTGTGAAATAAAATTACGTATGTGGAAGCAAAATTAAATTGCAATTCCTAAAAATAAAAAAAAACAATTTAAAAAACTCTCAAGAATTATTTATCTTACTGGACACATTGAGATAAAATTCAATGGATTTAAATTATAGAAAAGAGAAGGATATTAGCTTTTTCTTAAGAATACTTAATTAGTATCAGCCCTATTTCTCATATTTACAGATACAGAATTTTTATTATGTAATAATAATACAAAGATCACTAGTACTGTTATTATATATTCTGAGGATGTAGTATTATTAAAGCACAAATCATTGGTATTATATTGCTGCAATATTTATCTTATTTATTATTATTTTTAAACTGTGATAGATAAGAATATCAGCTTTAGCTTACATCATTGAATAATTTATAGTAAAAAAGATTAAATTATTCAATGATTTGTTTAATATATAATAGATTGAAGGAATAATAATGAGTTATTTCAGGCTTACAGAGAAATTTTAAATAAATTTTGATTAGTTTTTTTTATTTAATTAAGGTAAGGTAACACAGCCCTTTGATTATTTGTATTCGCACAATTATTGGCAAAAACTGCTTTCATTTTTACCTTTCCTTGAGCATTAATCATTTCTTGAAAAAATTAAAACTGTCTTATTTGTTTAAGATTGAAAGAAATGGTTGCTGTTAATTATAACTTTCCGAAGAGCAGCACAAATAAGCGATATTAATGACGATAGTGGTATACCTTTGTGTGTGTGTGATTTACTTTGAAATTCTTTTTTCTACACCCTATTCCGGAAAAGTAAGGTGTTCACGTGCGTGCCAGGGAAAACACGCACATGAATTTTGATGACATTCTCAACAGAGACCCTGTCACGGAAACATAACAGTTTTTTGATTTCTTTTTCTTATCTTAATGATTACACAATGTTTCTTGTTTTTCGTCCACACAAGTCAACGAGAAAAATGATGTTGAGTTGAGTTGTATTGCGTGAGAGAAGGATGTTTGCGTACACAGTTATGTCTAACTGACAAGGAATGGGACACTTTTTAACATTCTGATTTCATACGTAATGATTGTGTCGCAAAATATATAGCTGACAGTGAAGGTGTCATCCACGTAAAATGACATTCAAATTGTAAAGGAAATTTAAAGATATTTGTGATACATTTTTATTAAGCTTTTGAAATTGTAATACAGACTTGTAGATTTAATTTTTTCCTTATTTCAAATGAAACAAAAAATAAATTGTGTTCACGTATTAAGATAAATAATATATTTTCAAATTTTTAAATAATGTATTATACTTCATGAATATAAATTTAGTGCATCGAGGTACAGAATTTTAAAATATTAGATCATACTACAGCAATGGTAGCTTCAATTGTTGTTTACTTATTTACTATCTTTAGACTGTAATAGATTTTTTAGCTGTCTTTTGTGTAAAAATAATTCAGTAATTTAATTTAAATTTTCAAAATAATATAGCGTAATGCTTTGCTTAAAATATTATTTTTTATTATCCTACTTTTTTACTATTAAAGTTATATTACTATTTCTAAAACGAATACACTCTGAGACAAACCAACACTCTTTATTTGAAATACTTTTACTTCATAGTTTAAGCACATTATTTCGCTAACTAATTTATTTTGTTGATCAGAAAATTTTAAATGTTTTAGCCAAATTACGTCCTTTTAGTTTTAATACCGACTATCCTTAACATATTATTCTTTTGTATGAGTGTTAGTTTGATTTTAATTCTGATAATCCTCAAATATATTATACAATTAAAAACACATGTTTCTTGACAAGTTTATTGTATAATATTTAAATTTATGTTTTTGTGTTTATAAATGCTATATATTGCTGTAATCAAAGATTTTGATAAAATGTATTTGTTGTCATAATTTAAAATAATAAAAATTGGAACCTGTTATTATTAACAATTTAAGTAAAGCTTACCTTATAACAAACCTTTAATTATAAACCATTAGCTTATAAGAGATGCAAATTTTGTAGATATATATTATTTGAAATACTAAATTTCAAGATTTAATATGAATAAAAAGATTCATTATAAGAGATTAAATTCTACAATTTAATAATTTTAGTTATGATAAATCGCTTTCTCTCTCTCTCTCTCTCTTTCAAATCGACTTATTTTATTAGTTTTATAAACATTATAAATTTATGAAAATTCTTGTTGCTGTTAAAAAATTAACAAAAATATTATCACATGATCACACCTATTAAACAAAAATTAGCTGTTAATAAAAAGATGGAATTAAAAAATAAAAACATCTCTTTTTGTTACTTTTTTATCACAAAAAGAATAACTTGTTGGTCTAATGTATTCTTCGGCTTAACTAAAAAAAAGAACCAAAAGTATTTGTCAAAAAAAGTGAAATTATATTTTTAAAGCAAGAAAATGAACATTCAAAATAAACTTATGTTATATCCAAAGGATTCCACATTTATTTCAATTACATTTCAAAAGAAAAATTTACAAGGGCACTAATTATGCAAATAACCTACATATTTTGTCAGCTATTTGACCTGATGTCGTGTAAAAAAATAAAGGAATTAACCCAAATGGAGCAGACAACTTTATGCCTTTTTTTCCTAAAAGATAACTCGCAGCTGACATTTGGCAAGCAACAACGCACATTTCAAACCAAATGTTGCTTCGTGAGAATATTTTATTTGAGGAAAAAAATGAGACTATCATTCCAGCTTTATGTAACAAAATTTTTTTTCGTCAGTACTTTCTAAAAAGAAAAAAAAATCCCCGTACCAGAAAAGGAGTAGGAATAAACTTCATTAATCAGCTATGAATAAGACAGTTCCATCGGGGAAATGAATAATAACAATAAAGTCCTAGTACATGAGAAGACATCAGAGTTTATGTATCTTCACTGAATTCCTTTGAGTTTTCTCTGTATCATATAGGGGCCGTGTACAAATTTTTATTATTGAAAGTTATCGAAGAAGTCTAAGAAACAATACAGTATGTTATAAAAATAACTTAAAGTATTTTCTGCCCTCAGTTTTTAACAAGATTTATTTCACTTTTGTAATCATGAAATCACTTGTTGTCGAAAGTTTATATGACCTGCATATAATTGTAACTGAAATATTGTCACAACTTCTTCCTCCTTCAGCATATTTTTCATTTTCAATAAAGAAAACGCTCACTGTCATGTAGTTTATAAGGAATTATAAGGACCACCCATGATTTCATAAATTATTATGTACTTATAAGAATGAAATTATGTATTTGATTAGGACTAATTCATTTTTAAGTTTCTATTTTTTGTTACCAAAAGATAGCATATAAAGTCAGTAGTTGTATGTCCTTTTTAAGAGATTAAATTATTTTCTTTATGTTTTATCAAACTTAAAATTGTTGATTTATGAGAAATACATTTAATCAGTTTGATTTAAGCAAGAGAGTAATTTGTATTATGAAAAAATTGTAAGAATTACAAATTTACTGTTTTTTAATATTGAAGTTTATTATCATACTTTAAAAACTGAGCTTTCAGGAATATAAACACCATTAAAACTGTGATTATGTATTATCTAATTTAATTTTATATTACTTTTAATTCATGCTGGATTAGATGATCTAGCCAATTTAGACAGTAACTATGTACATGACAGTATTTTAATCAGTTGCAAAGGAGCCAATTATTGATTAATAACTTATATGATTGACAACCTGTAGTACAAATTGGGTCAGAAATAGAATAAGTAACGGCAATTAACTCAGACCTGCGGAAGTAGATACCAAGATACTGACAAGAGCTAAACCTTGCAGGGAAGGGACAACTCGAAGGGCTGCACAACCTTGAAGATCAGGCTCATTACTCCTTTTCTTTGGTAGGCGAAAGGGGAGATAGGCAAGGAGTGCTCGACTGATCCTACCTATCACATCCCGTTTCTCTAACGAGCTCGACAGAGAAGAAAATTTCGTGAAGCGAAAAGGAAAATTGCTCCAGTTGGCGCTAACAAGTACCGAGTCGAGGATTGTTCGAAGAGGATATAAGGATGGAGTCCTTGTGCATTTTGTTTGTTTATTTGCTACGGCTCCTGAAAAGTTGTTGAAGGGAAAAAAGGCTGGTTGAGATTAGCTGGACGAGGTTGCTGCTTTTTCTTCCAACTTTT
>JAPDSC010041607.1:0-35632 GCA_026290005.1 Latrodectus geometricus
TTTTCTGTTCATTGAATATAAACTTTGGAAATAAGTCAGTGTTATTCATTGGTATTATTTTTCAAAGAAACTCTCTATGAAAAATAATATCAAGGAATAACATAATCTAAGAAATCAATGTGTATAATATAGAAATTTATATGAACAATCTCAATGCACTGGATGTATTTCATTTTTATTTTATGATTTGAAAACAATTTTACTTCTAGGGAGTAATAGGTAATCTAAAATGAAAATAAAAAAATTTTTTTTTTCATAACTGGAGTATACATTATGATCACACTTGGGTATTAATAGAAAATGTCCAAAAGTAGTGTAAAAATAAAAAATAGTCTATCATTCTGTTGTCAAAAATTTAAATTTTCATCAAGTTAATCTTGCTAGATTTTAATATACTATGCAATGTTTGTAGAGCCCAAGACTTGTTGAATATTTCTTGCACAAAGGAAATGTATCATTTAAAATTAAAATTAAATTTTTATTCTAAAATATAATTTAATTTTATTTTGGAACATTTTTTTAGTCAGCTAATGGAAATGGGATGAAAACCTGTTATTGTTTATGAATTTAAAATGTTTTTGTTTCTTCATATAATCAATCGTGAAATTGTAAAATTTGGAAATTAAGTCGATATTTTCAATTTTCTTATGTACAAAAGAAGTAAAAAAGTATTTCTTTTATGTTATATACTTTTAAACTTTTTACTCAAAAATTCTAAACTTTATAAAAATGAAAATTGGTGTTTGTGAAACTATAATAGTCTTCATTTAAATTTTTTTGTTTGTATTTGATTAAATTTTTATAGTTTATCTATTTTACCATTTAAATTTAGAAGTATTTATATAATTTTAATTAAATTGCTGACTTAATTAGGTATTATAAGTGAGTTCCTTAATAGAATTTCATTTACTCACAATACTTATGATTTGGGAATTTTTTGTTTGACTTTTAAATGAGCACAATAAAATATTTTCTCCTTAGAAAATGCAGAAAGCTATACAGGCAGCTAATGGGATTTGAATCGGTTATATGATCAATTGATTACTTTACAAAAGCAAGTTTTGTTTAGTAAAGTATCAATATTCACAAAAGGTAAAAGATCTTAAAATGATGTATAGTCTGAGGGACAAGATCAATTGAAATTTAGATGATAGATTATACTATAAGATATGGTTTCTGTAAATCCCTATCTCTGTGGAACTAATAGGAACTCAAGTGTATTTAAAACATCAGAATATTTCTACTGGTATGTCATTGCTTATCATCATGATGCATTGATATCTACTTCAGCAGGAGTATCTGTGAGCATTTTTCTAAATTGGGTAATTTTGATACTATTCAATATCAAAAACATCCAATTTAGAAAAAAATTACTGTTTCGGGTTACAGTGATCACCATAACCTTATTCCTTGTAAAATGCATTGAGTTCTGTTTTATAAAGAGATTATATGTCTACTAATAACTCAGAAAAGTAAAGTTGTTGCAGCATAACATTCTTTTATGGTCCCATGTTTTTTTAATATGTTGTCGATTGAGTATGTTTGAAATCGCATTCATTGCTGACTTGCTAGTACTATTTGTCAGACAAAGAATATTGCTTAATTTTGATGCTAGATAGAAACTATTTTGAATGTCAATTCTTGGTATATCATTCTAAATCTGCATAACTTGTCACTAAATGTAAGACTGGACAAATTCATCATTTTAATTTGAGGATATGCTCAGGCACTTTAGTATATCACCTGTTCAGAGTCTATAATAATTTGTAATCAGTTACCATTAGAAAACCGTGGTAAATGCTTCAGTCCCTTAAGTATTACTGTAAGATCTCGTCTGCTTTTCATCATGTTTCATGATTCCTACTGCCTCTTTAAAGACATTTTATTGTCCGTTCAATGAGCATTACAACCTTTCTTATGCAAAAAAAAAGCTGTGTTTTTTATTTTTGTGGTGTTTGGATTGAGTAAACTGACCAATTTGCTCATTCGCCTTGGTTGATCCAAAGATTATTTTTATTAATTCCTTCACTCAGTGTAAAAAAATGGAACACAAGTAATTTTTTTCAACAGCTCAATTAGTCTCATCATTGTCAGTGTGATTCCTACGCACCAGTATTCAAAAATTGCTCTGAAACAGCCAGACATGTTGATTACAGAACATTTGTTAACAATGTAACTCTTACTTACACCCTTCATCCACCTTGCTCCATCTGTATCTTGGAAGCCATGACTATCCATCACACTCCACAGCATGTGAATTCAGTTTGTGATAAAAAATTTTGCATGTAAACTGATAATTTAAATATTTTGAGAGTGTAGATAAACTATAATTTTACATGAGATCCTATTGTGTTGAAAATTTTACGAATTGTGTTGATATCTTTGTTGGTAAGGTTTATGAAATTTTATTTTGTTGGGTACCAAGCCATGTATCCCTTAATAAAAAGAGAGCAGATATAGTTGCTAAGATTACACCAAATCCAATTTTACCACCGTTTCTGCTCTCTGATGAGAAAAAGTTTTAAAATTTTTTTTCTATTTGGCAGGAATCATTTGAATATGCAGGTTGCCAATAAATAAAATACCATTTTTCCATTTGTCATCTCATTATCTTTTTTATTGTTATGAAGAGCTAATTTTTGACTCACCTTTGTACTGGACACACACATGGTCATTTATTTCTAAATGAATTAAATTCTTGGTATAAAATTTAATGAAAATGATGAATTGTGTAATTAATCTTATTCAATTTTTGAGTTTTAAAAAATACTTTCTTAAAATCTACGTTTTGGAACTGTTTGTTCTATTCTGAATCTTGCTCCACAAAACCCAATTAACCAGTCACAAAGTTAAAGGCTCTCATTGATCTTTTTTATGATTATTTAAGATATTGATTTTTGGTAATATTTTCTTAATCTTACTTTATAAATATTATGATATATTTATAGTTATTCAATACATTATATGCAGCATGGGACTTCATTTAAAGCCACATGGGATTGAAAAAATAAATATTACATTTGCCTGTAATATTAATTTTTTCATTACCAAGGAATAGTGAGCATTACTAATTTCTTCTACTTATGATTAGTTACTTAAATATATCACGAATAATTATGATAAAATATTCTAATTTGTTTATTTTAATGTATATTATGAACACTTTCTTAAAATTTCAATTTTATTTCATTCATTCTTTGCTTATTTTGAATTGCTTTTTTTAAACCATAATATTAAGATAAATTTTTTCCTATTTATCAGAGATCAATACAAGATGAAATTGAAAGAGGAAGTCATTCTGATCTTTTGACTGTTGCCATCAGTTACATTTTGATGTTTCTATACATTACAGTTTCTCTTGGAGAATTTCATGAATGCAAAACATTATTGGTAAATATGAACTATCTTATTCTAGTTTAATAGTTACTTGTAGGATATAAAATTTTTATTGTCTTATTCTAATAATTTTACAGAGATTTGTTATTTTATTGACCCATAATTATATAAATAATTAACAAAATTAAGTAAATTTAAACAAAATATTTTCTACTTTTTAATTACTACTAATAAATATTTGTGTGTTGAAAATTTGATAGTGACTATTGCTGTATACAAGTTTTTTATGTAAATTATTATGTTAGTAATAGGAATTTTGCAATGCCATTGTTAAGTCAAAAATTATATTACATTAAAAAAAAACCTTATCATAATTGGATTGTAATAAAGTCAAATTTTGACATTTTTTTATTTATAAAATTGTTTATTTTTAAAAGTAAAAGTTAAAGTAAAAAATTATGTAAAAGTGCACTAAAAATAAATTTTAAATATTTTTCATAAGTTTCATTTTAAGTCTGAGAAATTAAAAAAGGTCTGTTTACTAAAAAAGGTTTATTGAAATTTCTGAGGAAAAATATATCGTTATAAAAATAATGATTGTACTTCATTACCAAAATACTTTAAGTAGGATAAGACTGTAGTTTGCTTATTTTGTATCTTATGTTATTTATATTACCTATGTTATCTAAACTATTTACTGGCCAAAAGAACATTGATGTGATTAAGTTAAGAAATAATCACTTTTTAAATTAAATTTTTAATTAATAAAATAGCATAAAATTATTGCATAATACATAAGCAAAATTAAGAGTGATACAATTAGCTTATATGTAATGCAGAATGTTGTGGCATATTGATTATGGTAAAATTAAGTAATTTACATAAAGCATTACTTATGATATTTAATTTTGAAAAAAATTCAGAAACAAATATTTCATAACAAGTAAGTCATGCTGAAATAAACAAAGACAAATTTATAGTATTTCAGATATTAATACTGTATCATACACAGTATTAGTTTTTAAAATGAATGCTAAACAAATATCTTTCTTACCCTTTTTCTCAGAAATTTTTCCAATTCTGATAATATCCAAGAATATATTTTGTTGAAAATTTAATTAAGGAATAGTTATCCTAATAAAAATATTACAAATAACTGTGAAAATGTTACCTCAAACTTTAAATGTTTAAAAAATTACTCTAAAACTTTCAAATTACCAAATGAAGTCTCTATATTGTTTCACATCAATTTGTAGCTTGTAAAGATATTGGAATATACAGAAAACTCAGAATATCCATAAACTAAGTTGATCTGATCCTAGATTGAAAACATTATTATCAAATACAATAGATAAGCTGATATCTGAGCTATATATTTTTCTGTTACCACCATATGAATTCTCATCTTAATTCCATTCATTTCATAACTGTTTGAGCTAGGTAATTCTGATGTTATTTCATCTGGAAATTTTTTTTTTTTTTTTTTTTTTTTTTTTTTTTTGATAATGAAGTTAAATTTCATAAAATTAAAATTAAAAGATATTAATTTTATGCATAAAATTACAAAGATATTTTTTCAAGCTTATTGTAAGATATAATTATGGAGATTCTTTGTATAAAATGTATTTTTCATAACAATATATCTATGCTAATTTTTGTTATATAAAAAATAACAATGCTACAATTATTTATTTTCATCTTGTTTGAATGATAGAAACATGTTTTTTAAGTATAAGTAATTATTTTTTATATTATTAATTTAGGTTGAATCAAAATTTACTCTTGGCTTTTTTGGTGTTTTGATTGTACTTGTTTCTGTTATTTCTTCACTGGGAATTTTCAGCTTTTTGGGTGTCCCTGCAACTCTTATTATTGTTGAAGTGATTCCATTTCTAGTATTAGCTGTAGGAGTAGATAATATTTTTATACTTGTGCAAGCTTTTCAGGTATGTATTTTAATTTTTATTCATTTCATTTGAGAAAGTATTCAATTATGGAAAATAATTCATATGTATTTTATTATATCTTAATTTTATAAAAATGAAAAATCATATTGTATATGGATTTTTTTAAGTGAACTTATTGTTCGTATAGTTATTTTATGAAAAGCAAAATATGTTTCCAATTTTGACATTTAATCTTTAATTTTTAATTTTCATGTCAAAAGAAGTTGTTTTTACAATTAAATTCTTAAAACGAAGATCATTGAATGTAACTGAAATGTAATTACATAACTGGAATGTAATTTTTCTACATAGGGAAAAAGATATTTTTTAAGTTGAGTTGTCAGAATTGTAACATCTTGAAGTGTTGCATAAGGAAACATTAATAAAACTTATAAAAATAAATTAATATTTTTACTTAAAAGTATAATTTTGCTAAAATAAAAAATGAAATTAAGGAAAAACATGAAGTTACATAAGAAATGTTTAATTAGTCTAACACCTAAATTGTTTGTGAGTTCTTTACCAGCTGCAATTTCGATGATGCTATAAGAATTACTATTGATTATCACACTGCATTGTGTAAGTTGATGTTGAATTATTTGTCTCTTTCTTTCAATCGCTTTTATTTTGAGGAAACATATGAATCATTTTAAAAACTATTTATTATTAAAACTATTTAGTATTTTTATAATTCTGCACTATAATTTTTAAGTTGTTCTAAATGGAGTAATTTTGTTATTAGAGAGAAATGATTAATCAACTTTCGGTGAAAAGTTTTAGATTTTTATGGGATATGAATGGATATATTTTATTTGACAAAAATGTTGAGTTAAACCTGTTCAAATGCTGCTTATTTACAAAATATTATAGATTGAACTTTCCATTAAAATAGATTCCTATTTCTTTCCTACCTTATTTTGCATTTAATTTAATTAATTTAAATATGCTAAGTAAATTGTTCAGTAAAATTATTCAATTGGAGCTAGATAAATTTGTAAAAGCTATTAAACACCAGTGTACTGAATGATTATTTAGCATTTACTTCTGTGTGTGTAATTATAGCAAATGTTTTAATTAATGTTTCAGGGAACAATTTATGAGCTTTTTCATATTCAATTGCTAATTTATTTACCAATGATATGATAGGCTATATTAATATCTTTTGATTGCGGATTATGACGCTCCTACTGATGTTTGGAGAATTCTTATATGCAATAAGTTATTGTATTAAAATTATTATTTTAATTAAAATTATATAATACAATAATATTTTGACTTGTATTTAATTAACTTGTCTTTTGTGTGTGTGATTCTTTTATAATCATATTTAAAACTTATGAAGTATGAATACATCTGTATCCTTAATTAGTTTCATGAAAATTAATTTTATTGATCTAAAATTCAATTACTAAAATATTATTTTCGACTCTATACATAGTATCAGTTTATGTATGTATTTGATTATTATTTTTATTTTTTTTTTGCACACTTTAGGAATTTGCAGTATTTGCAAGCATTTATTTTTGTTTTAAATATTCAAATATTGAGTCCACAATTTGTTAGTTTGTCATAGTTACTACTTTAATGTTAAAAACATACCCAATCATATATGAAAAATATTACAGTATTATAAAATAATAAGTGTAATTGCTTGTATTTTATAATTAAACTAATATTAAAAGCAGTAAATATAAAAAAATTAATCTTTTCTATATCAGTTTTGCAAAAACATCATAATATAAGATTATGAAGTTTTTTCACTTTTCTCTGTTAAGCTTGTTACTAAGAATTTAAATAAATATTTTTCCTTCAGAGAGAAGAAAAGAAAGCTAATCAGACTTTAGATGAAAGAATTGGATGTGTTGTGGGAAAAGTTGCACCCAGCATGCTTCTATCAAGTGTATCAATGTCTAGTTGTTTTTTTATTGGTAACTGTCAATTTAAAATATATTTTATTATATTACTGAATATGATACTAAATTCAGTAGCATATCGCAAAAAATTATATGTGAATAAAAATGTATTGAACCTTTGTCCAATAAAACTAATTTTGTAAGAATATTTCTCAATATAATAATCTATAAGTTGTTTTAATTTTTTGAACTTACTTTTAAACTACAAATATTTTTTCAATTTTGTTAAAGAATTTCATGTTTTAATACAATTAAACATTTCACTTGGTACATATCAATTCTCTATCAGTAACTGCTAATATATGTGTGTGGAAATCAACATGAATTTACCCTTATCTGGCTCTGAATGCACTGCTGTGTATTAAAATTACTGCACCAAGTAATTTCCATGATAGAAAGAAGATGCTGCGATATGCAAATGATTAACTTTTTAATTCATTCATGTAAAATATAATATGTTAATTCAACATCTGTAATTCTAATGGAAGAAATAGTAGAAGAATTTTATGTAATAAATGTTTAAAGCAACAGTTGAAGTTTCAGCATTTATAAGAAATGTCAGGTTAGCTGGCATTGTTTCATCTATCTTAGCATTACATTACATACAAGTATCTTCAAAGGTTATAATCTACAATGAAACTGGAAGCAGGAATACTGTGATGTCATGATTTTGGACTAATATCATTTCTATTCCCAGTATCATGATGGTCCCATTCATGTTTGATGTCATTGTATAAAACACTTTGCCAGCTTACATTCATCATTATATGTATTCATTATTTGAAATGATATTCATGAATGTCATTGGATACCTATCTTGATCATTTCTTCCTCAAATTGCTGTCACTTTGAACTGTAACCAATACGTTTCTGCTGTATTAACACCCATGGCTCTTCTACTTATTAGTGCCTTGCAAAGTATTACATTTCAATGACAAAGCATGATCGCTTCAATAAGGTTTTACGGATCTCATTTTATACAAAAAATGCTCAATTACTACATTGATCATCACTTTTTTCAGATCTCTCAATCAATAAGAAATATCTTGTCAATGACTATATAGTGACTAGCTCATCCTCATATGCCAGTCATTGTAGTTGATATAACATTGTGTTTAAAGTCACTCTATTTGCCATCTAATAATTGTTTTAAAAATAAATACTGTTGTACCTAGCCCTGAATTGGCTAGGTATACCAGCATGCTTCCCTATACCTTGCCCTGAATTGGGCTGTACCAGTTATAATATGGAAGTAGCTGGATGGGATTATTGCTGCCACAAGTAATAGTTCTTGGTATTAATTTATTGATTTCTCAAGATATGTGATTCCAAATTTTTTAAAAATTTGATCATTCATTAATTTCAGTATAATATATTTATCTATCAATATTACTTTGTTATTTGCATTTCTTCTTGTGCCAGTTTTAATTTCCTGCTGTACATATGTATGTTTCAGCTTCTTTATATGGAGACTTTTCAGCCTCTTATATTCTTTCTACACTACTAATTTTTTAATTAATGCAGTATAAATATTTCAGGTTTAACATTAGTTAAGAAATCTGTTCACCCTTTACATTGATTGTTTACTGGAACATAATTTAAATTTGTGTTAAATAAATTATTATAGGTATATACTTTTATTCCTATAGTTTGATTCATAATTCTGGAGGAGTTAAACTTTTTTATACGAAACTTAGTATCTGTATTGCATTAACATTCATGAAATAATTAAAAAAATGCTACTGAAAATATTTTGAGCTAAATTATTGCTGTAATTGAGTACTTTCATTATTTAATTGGGAATCAATTGATTTTCATAATTTTTACCATTTGAATTATAAATTGCATTTTTTCTGACTAAACATTTTTAACCTATGAATTTTACTTTTTAATTATTTCTCAATCAAGTATGATATTTAAGAATATTTTTCTAATATTATTTAACTTTATCTACATTCAGAAATATAGCATTTGTCATGTAAAATTCTATTTAATAGTTTTTGAATTCTTTTCTTATAATTTTTCATATTTCTTAGGAACCCTGACAGAGATGCCAGCTGTTCGTCTTTTTGCATTATATGCTGGTGTTGCATTACTAGTAAATTTTTTTCTTCAAATGACTTGTTTCTTGGGACTTTTCATCTTGGATTCACGCAGACAAGAGGTATTATTTGTACTAATGACTATCATAGTAAAAAATATCAATCAAAATTTAAAAGTTTTTCTTAACTGAAAATTTATCTAAATAGTAAAATCGAAATATATTGTCTAAATATTTTGATAATTTTGGAAATTATTTTCCTTGTTTTTCCTATAAGTTTTTTCAAATAATAAATAGCATAAAATCATAATATTAAGTTTTTTTTAATATTAATTACAAAATTTTACTATTCAAGAAATAATTTATTATTATATATTTATGTTATTATATATATTCGTTATAATAAATACTGTATATGTATTATGTTAAATATTAACAATAAAAAATATATATGAGTGTTAACATGTATATATACTGGTTTTTGAAAGTTAATAAAAATGAAGAACTGATGGCATCTCAGAAAGTATGAAAGCAAATTGGATAAAATCGTTAGATAATTATCTATTGAAACTTGATAACATGAAATTACTATATGTATTTACAATTTTTGAAATTAATTAGAACGTAAATGCCCTTAATTTTTATTCTCAAATTAATTACAAAAAGAATCTAATTTTAAATATTGTATCTTAAAAAACAGTGGTCTCATAGTGGTGTCTTATGCTGTTGTTATATTGCCAACAAATTACATAGGCAATAATAACCATTGGTTATTTGAGTTCATAATTTAATGGTTACAACTCTTTTTTATTCTTTCTATACAATTTATGAGTTAAACTTCCTTGCCGCATGGTTATTTATAGAAGTTTTGAATCCACTGTAAACTATAGGTACTTGTCAAATCAGCTCATGTACTGAAAACTTAACAATTCATGTACATGTAAAAAATTCCTTAAATTAAGAGAGTTGAAAAAAACCATTAATATACTTCCTGAGTGCGTTTCACACAGATTAAATCAAATTGAGAGTTGGAAACATGCTGGTCATTGAATTTAGACTATAATTTGTCTTTCAAGATATAAGCAGATGAAGGAAAACATTATCTACTTACAATGGGAAAGAAAACATCTGCTTACAAAATAAAGGTATTGATAATTGCGATTATTTACAGGGAAATTTGTTTTTTGGAAATTAAATGATATTAATTAATTGGGAATTAATGTATAATTTTTTAAGAATAAGTTAAAATGCAATTTATCTAACATAATTTAATATTAATAAAATTTTGTATGTAGAGTCAAAGACTTGATGCCTGCTGCTGCCTGAAAGCTTCCAAGGGATCAAAATTGGCAACCGCTAGAGAAGGGCTAATGTATAAGAGCATCAAAAATCTGTATGCACCGTTTCTCATGAAAAATTCTGTTCGCTACTTTGTTGTAAGAATTTCATGAATATTTTTTAATGTAATTAAAATATGTTCTCATAAATTTTTACATTAATTTACTTACTTTTTTATACATTTAAATTTTAGCTGACAGTATTTACTGCTTGGCTTTGTTGCTCAGCTTCTGTGTTGGATAAAATTGAAATTGGATTTGATCAAAAATTATCTGTCCCTGAGGTACATTACATTATCAAAATAATTATTATTTCTGATTATTTTTTTTATATGAATCACTGTATTTAGTAATATATATCAATGAAATATTTAATTAATTGCTTTCATTAAAAACTCATTTCAAATACTGAGTTTGCATATTTATTCAACTTATATATTTAGATTTTTCCTATTTTTTTAATGTAAATATGTATTTTAAATCTTTATTATTGTTTTACAAATATATTATGTTTTATTGTTTTTAATGTACCATATTATCGTTTGTTTTCATTTTCTGAATATAATATTGTAAATTCTGCTTTTCACTCACAAGTTCATTTTATTCTGTAAATTGTTTCTGAAAATAAATTTATATATTTAAATATTTTTAGCTAAATTCGGGTAATTGTTAATATTTGACATTTTACTTAATTTATGTATCAGTTAATTTTCATATTGTTATAGAAATATCTGTTTTCTAAAATATATTTTATGATCGTTTGAATTCTTGAGAGAGATTTATTTTGAATACTTAAATTGAAATCATCATCTTTTATGCTAATTATTTTATTTGCTCCACATTAGCCTTTTTTATATTGATTTGATTTATTGACATGAACATTTTTGAATACTTTAATGTGGATAACTAAGCCTCTACTATCATCATACGATTCAATTTGTACTTTTTCAAAAGTAAAAATTATAATTAGGAAAGCTACACCAATAATTATAATTTATTTAATAACTTGTATAATACAAAAAGTATTTAAATGATTAAATATATGAGGGATAAATCAAAATAATACTACAAAATTATAAAAGTTAAATTATAAATATTGAGAAAGTGATTAGTCTCTTTATACAAAAGTGAGTTAATTTAAATGGAAACATAATAGGGGGAAAAAAAGAGGTTTGTAAAACCCTGAATTTAGTCTTTTTATATTGAAAACATAAATCTTGCATCATCCATAACATAAAGTTTTTCAAATATTGAATTTCTTTAAATAAATGTAAATTATAAATATTTTTGTCTTTAAAATGCTTGTCGCTTCAGACTTCCTATATTATTTTCGATACTTTCTATTTGAAAAAATCATTTCATATCTGAAAAACATAATGAGTTCTCACAACTAAAGACTCTTTGAATTAAAGAAATGTATCTAAATAATATCTTTGTATAATTTTGATTTAATTCCAAACCTAAGAGCAGATAAAAACAAAACAAATTCATGATTTTTTTTTTCTTTGCTAACATCTATAAATTTAAAAGAAGAAAATTATTATTTACATATAACATTTGTAACCTGTTTTATATACATTGTAGTTAAGCCATTTTGTGCCAAAAAGGGAATTTTTAATAGATTACAATAAAAAAGAAAATTTTAATAGATAAACTACAATTTGTGTAAGGAAAATTAGATGTTTACTTTCTTTTATAGTATTTTGTGTCCTGATGGGTATTTATATTTTTTTTAATAGGATTCCTATATGCTGAAATATTTTGATTATCTTGAGAAATATCTCTCTGTGGGTCCACCTGTTTATTTCATTATAAGTGATGGATACAATTATTCTAATTCAAGAGAACAAAATAAAATTTGCTCAGATCAATTGTCATGTGATATTGACTCTCTTACTTATCAATTAGCTAAGATGTCTATGGTAAAAAACAGGTAACTTCTGAAAATTACTTCTAAATATCAAATATCTTAAAATGTCAAATGTCTGCTACTAATCAAATATGCGTATTCTTATTATACATATAGATTGAATTACTTAATATTGTATTTGAAGAGTGGTTTGCAAAATATTTGTTTTATTAAATTTTTTACAAAAAAATAGTGAATTCTAATGAAGTTTTGATTAAATAAATATCTATTTAAATATTATACTTAAATTATTAATGTTTATAAATATGTTACATTTTTAAATTTTCTTTACCAGTTTTCATTGATTAGAAATAACTTTTTCAATTTAAACTTTTTTTTAACAATAATTTTTTATATTTAAATCAGCTGTTATATAAAATAAATTGAATTATAAAAGCTTCTATTTAAGTACAATTAACTTGAGTCATTTTTTTCTTATGGAAAATGTTTTTAAATGTGTTCCATATAAATTAATGTTAAAATTTGTCAAATAATTATTTAAGGTTTGTCTCGTTTAAAAAAATGCTTTTACTATATATTCAGAACTGAAGAATTTACAAATTTTCTTCCTACTTTTACTCCTGATTTTATTAATGTTTTTTATTTAAAGGAAAAATGTCCAAAAAAAAAAAAATAATTTTCTTACTTTTAACATTATTTTAAAAAATAAGTAAATATGATTCAAACAAATCAATTATCCATAGTTCTTAAGTAATAGATACTTTGCGTTATAACTGGACAATTTATGTATTTCCATAGTTAACATTTTTATTAATTGAGTTTTAATTGTATGTGTGAGTGTATATGTGTGGTTTTGGGTCGTATACATCATATCATCAGTTTAAAGGAATTCCTGTAGATATGAAATAAAAATTACTTGATACAATTGTGATTGTAAGGTATTCTTCAATACATGATCTATTGAGACAATAATAGAAAGATAATTTAAACAATACAAAAAAAAAAAAAGATTTATTTCTATTAGTTGTAGCACAGTTATGCATGAATTTTAATCGAGGATGTTAAAAAGAATAGCTATTTCTCAAGTGAATGTTTTTGTTCTGAAGGAAATAACATTAACCTTTGAGCTCTTCTAAAAAAATCTTTATTTAATAGCTTAATATTGGAGGAATCTTAATAGCTTAATGGTATTAAATAAAGTTTTGATTTTGCTATTCATATATTAAATTTCTCTTTTAATAGAAGAGTGCTTAAAAGTTGTACTTATCTCACATGGGATAATTTATTGAATAACTGAAAAATTATATGAAAAATTTGTCATAGCAGAGAATAAATATGCAAAGCAATTTAATAGAAACACGAAATTTCAGAAACACTGCATTTTTGTTATTTTTATGTGATTTTATTTGCTGTAAATTCTTATTTTGTATAAATCAAGTATCTCAGAAACAAAAGGGTCAATATTTTGGTTATTTATCAACCATAATAATATTTTAATGAGTCAAAAGTTTGAATTCAGATTAAATTTTAGAAAAATATATTTAAAAAGTAAAATATTTATATTTATTTTTGTTTCTAATTTACTGAAATATTATCTAATTGATAACTAATAAAGTATCTATTAGAAAAATAATAAAGTAATTTGATATTTATTATAAATATTTTTTTTCAGGACATATATTGCATTTCAGCCTGTGTCATGGATGGATAACTATATAGAGTTTTTAAAGTCTGACGGGTGTTGCTTTGAATTTAAAGAAAATTTAACACACTGTCCATCTTATATAGCTCACAATATGAAAGGTTTGCATATATTTGTTGTTGATAAATTAAAATTTTTAAATCTTTTATATATATGTATATATTTGATACATAATTATTTTTTTTAGATGCTTGTGTTTCTTGTCAAGTGAAGGATCCATCATCTATGTCTGAAGAAGAATTCATTAGAAAACTTAGCTTTTTCTTAGCTGATTCACCTTGGAACATGTGTCCAAAAGGGTATAAACATAACATTTACTGTTTCAGTAACTTTAATATATGGTTCAATTATATACTTTTATTTAGTAACTTAAAAACTAAAAGTAGTGGAATGTTTCCCAATACTCAACTCCAGGATTCTTTGAAATTTAATCAAAAACTTTTCAGATTGAGTTGAAAAGATTATAATTTCATGGTAAATTAAAGGCCATGTTGTAACTTCTGATTAAAATATGAATATTGAAAAAAATGAATATATAATAAAAATTTAGATGTAATGTTAAATACTCAATGGAAAACATAATTTACTTTTACCCTAAATAATATTTGAAAGCATGTTATATATCCTACCACACATAGATTTTTTGTAGCTGTGCTTTACTAAATGTTTACGAACTAAATTTGTGCAGCTATGCTATTTAGATTTATGAAAATAAGAAAATATATGTATTAAAAATAATGTTAATAAATACATTCATTAGCTTAAATGATTAGTATGCCTTTATGTTTACTTTTATATATTTAGTTTTAATCCACATTATTCCTATTTGTTTAGTGAAAATGTTTTAACTTTACATTTGATTTATTTGAATTTTTTTATGATGATATAATATAGAAAGATAAATCTTTTTGGTCCCTATTTCTTTGAAATTAAGTAAACTGAATCAACAATTTAATACTTTTATATTTTATAATTATTTATTCTCTGTTAATATAATAATTGTTCATATAGCCGTTTGGAATTATGCATGAAAAAATATTAATCTTATGTAATGTGTAGTTTTTCTCAAGGATGTTCCTTTTTTGATATTTGGAACCTTGCTTCATATGGAGAATGAAAATGGCCTGCTAAATCTTTAGGCCTTTTAACAAAAAATGATCGTTATAATTTAAAGGAATAATATTCCATTGCTCTGATCAGTTGCACAACAAAACAGCTATTTCATTTTTGATGGCAGTTGTGCTTAGGCTTGTAGAACCTACATTTATGGCTTCATTCTTGCTTTTCACATGATGCAATATACTGCTTCATATTAGAAATTCATACTATTTGCTTTAGTTTTTGACCACTCTTTACTAGAAATGATGAGTCATACATTTGTTAATTATCAATGTCATTTGTGTTGCCTCAAAAGAAATGTCTATAAAGAAAATATTTTTAAACATGTCTCTAGTTAGTTGCTCATAAAAATAGATTCACAACAATGTTTGCAACAAATTAAAGTGCTTCTTTAATCATCATAATCCTCACACTTAACCTTATTTTTCTTTTTAAAAGAATAATTTGTTGTGAAGAAGGATTTATGTTTAGTTGATCTAGTGCCATTTACAGTTTCTTTTGTCAGAAATGCCTAAAAATTTTATGAAGCATTGTAAACAGCCTTTGCTTGTAAATCATTTGTATTTATTCTTGTATGACTGTAAAAAATTCTATGTGTGATATATATTGTGTCTAGTTTTTTGTTAGCACAAACATGCATACAATATTTTTCTCAATTTTTAGTTTTAGTGTTGAGTAATATATTTATTAGTGATAGTTTATTATATGCCCTTTTAAATTTAAATGTAGAGAAAAATTAATGCATGGAATTTCTTTTCTAAAATTGTACACAAAAAATTTTTTTTTTTATTTTGAAAAATTGTTCTCCATTAATGATTTCATCACAAAAATATATAAAAACTGTAATTCAATGATCAACAGGTGATTATAATTTTTAAATCGCAGCATATTTTCTAATTTTCAGCTGTATTATATTATTGAATAAAAATAAAATTCTTTGATCAAGCTTATTTATTTCAGGAAAATGAATAAATAAATTTTAACTGTCCTTGAAGTTTAATGTTTATCGTGCATTGTTTGAAAATACTGTTAGTGACACTTCATCAATAAATTGTTATTTGCAAATAACATATTAAAAAAAAATTAAATAATTTTTCTTTTGATTTGCATGTTTATTACATTACATGATTTCAACTGAAGAGGAATTTCTTTTATTTTTTGATCGGTATAAACTTTATAAAAAAAATTGAGTGAAAAAGCATATTTTAATGTTTTTAAAATATATTGTTTTATTTGAAATTGAAATCAAAAGGATATGATAAATATAAACTTATTATCAATAATTTTAAAAATGGTGTGCTTGATTATGAAAAGTTTTGTGTCAAATTTCACAAATATTTTTATATTTAAATATATATATTATTTATTTTATAATTTAAAGAAAATTGTCTAAGATTCCAAATACTAATTCTATCGTATAATGCAGCAAAATATATGAATATGTCATAATCTTTAGCTCAGTAATCTCTGGTTTTAATTTAACAAGATTTAATTTTTAAAAAAATATTATTTTTAAAAAGCAATGATTTAAAGTATTGCCTTCAAAAAAGAGAATTAAATCAATTTTGCTTGAAAATTTAAAATTGTTAATCAGCCCTGTTTTGATGTATTTATTTTCCTCACTTGCCATTAATTATTTTCAAAGTTTATTTTGTTTTTGAAAAATTATTTTGAGATTACATTAATTGCTACTACTGAAATGGTTATATGTTCAAAATGTGTTTAAACTCTTAAACTAATTTATATTAGAGCCTAATGTTTTTTGTATTTAAAGAGGGAAAGCTATGTTTGGTTCTTCAGTAGAATTATTATATGATAATGGAACAAGAATTGGAGGTAAATGAATTTTTTTTTTTTTAAAGATGTGAATATATTCTAATGTAATTGATAATGATCACATTTTTATTATATTAATAAAATATTTTACAGCTACAAATTTCATGACATATCATACAACTTTGAAATCATCAAAAGATTTTTATGAAGCATTGGATTGGTCAAGAATTATATCAAAAAATATAACATTAACCCTTCAAAATGTGTCATCCAATCCTGATGTCAAAGTTTTTCCTTATAGGTAATATACATTTCTTACAATAATTTTCCAATAAAATTATTAAAAATGGATTGTAGTAATATTAAAATTTTTATGAAACATAAAATAATTTGAAATATTGTTAGAAGTATAAGCTGTACTGCTCAAATAAAAATAATATGAACTTAATTTTTAATTTACTCAATTTTACTTGTAAACTGTTAAGTTATTTTCTGTGCAAAGGCAAATTGTGTATTTCAAAAGTATGTTTTTAATTAGTATATTTTAGTAAAATTAGGAATGTTTTTTCGCAATTTATAGTGTTATAAAATGAGTTTCACTACATTCACTCAGGAAATAAACTTTATAGTAAGCAAAAGTGTGTTTTGAATTCAAAATATGACAGATAAGAATATAAAGGGGACAGCTAGGCTGTCTATTAAATGGTATAAAAATAATAAATATTTCTACTTCCGAAACTGAATGATAAAATTATTTCTAGTAACATATTGTGACAGGTTCATCAGTAGGCTGTAATTTTACTATTATTAATTATAAATGTTACATATTATTGTAAAATTTACTATAATTATAGTAGACATAATTAATTTATAATTCAGAATTTAATTTTTAATTCACTGTTATAGAATTATTCTCACATTTTAATTGGACATTAATCAAAATTTTAAGAGATTTTTAAGAGTAATTTAAGTTTTTGATATTTTAGTTGAAAATTAATGATTCATTATTTAAAATATTTTTCCCAATAGCATAGTGCATGTGTTTTATGAGCAATATCTAACAATGTGGTCTGACACCTTGAGGAGCTTAGGTCTGTCTATTGCAGCAGTATTCCTTGCTACATTCCTTTTAATTGGACTTGATATCCTTTCTGCTGCTATTGTGACAGTTACAGTTATTTCTATTGTTCTGAACATTATGGGTCTTATGTATTGGTGGAATATCTCATTAAATGCTGTGTCACTTGTCAATCTTGTGGTAGTAAGTTGATTTTGTTATTTTAGAATACTAGTTTGATTTTTTTAAGTCTGATTTTTTCAGACTGATTTTAATGGTTTATTGGAAATAATTATTTATAACTTTTTAGATCTGTTACATGATTTCAATTCTATGCTTAAATAAATATATCATTTTTACTGATAATGCTAACACATTTTTTTTTATAAAAGTCATTTAATTTTTATCAAATAATGGAAAGTATAGTAAAGTATTTAGTGAAAAAAATGTATGCAAAATAAGCAAAATGCAAAGTTTATAGCCATTTATAATGAGATTTCACTATCATAGTTATGTCAAGCCTGTTTGGGATCAAGCTAAAAATATGTTACTTATAAGATATAAGTACTAATCACGATTGTAATATTTTTTCTTCTAATTAAGAATTTGCTTTTCTGAAATTTCATAGATTCATTAATTATATTTAAGATAATGTGATCTGTAAATTTTTATTTGTTTGAATCAAGCTTATCAAATTCTGACATTTTTTGTACTGAAAATTGTTTTCATTGTTTTTATTTGTTTTCTTATAATCATGTTTAAAAAACTTGTGTATTCTCATCATGTTTTAGTAAGATATTAAGAATTCAGAGAATATAACAGCTATCTTTGTATTATTGATTTTGATATTTCTTTTATGTTTTTGCCAATTATTTTATTCCAAATCAAAAAAGAAAATACTGTCTTTGCTGAATTAATTATTTTAGGTTTGTTTTTAAGCCAACCAATGGCTGAGTGGTTGGCATTCCTGACTCCTAGGCTGTTGGTCCAGGGTTCGAATCATAGTCCAGGCATGGACGTTTCCTTTCTCTCTCTGCATATCTTTGTCCTTTCTTCTTTTGAGATGATGGGTAAATGTTGCTCCCTATTAAAGGGTTTGTAGTAATGTGACATGGACAATGCTACTCGTACCTCCGTGACTTGGTTCACTTGTGCCCACTGGGTAACGATAAAATGAATAGCAGTTTCTATCCTTGTTGTGGGCGATGGACCACTTCACTGGACAATCGCCCACTTCCCGCCATTGAGGAGAAAAAAAGGGACTGTTTTTAATAAAGAAGTTATATCAAGTTGAATCAGCAGAAAAGTTTGCATTAACTTAAGATGGAAATCATACTTACAATGTATTTAAAGATTTATTTTTTTTTATGTTTTAAAAAATTATCTTCTAAAAGTCAAGAAATGGATAGCTTCATTAAGTAAATGAATTTTAAATGGGAAAGTCATATCTGCAAAATTGAATAGCTCTAAAAAATTGAGGAAGAACAAAATATTGTATTTTCATAAGTGAATTTGAAATCTTATTGCAATAGATAATATTTAAAGAAATTTTCTAATACTTGTTGGCTTCTAAACTCAATGTATAACACAATATATTTGTTTTATATGTATCATTTATAAAAAAAAGTAATCCTCTGTAGACTTTTAAAAATATAGTTGGTGTTTTAGTTGATAAAAAAAATGAAAAGTAAATAAAAATTACCATAAGCAGTTTTAAAAGTTTTATTTTATTAAAAGCTTTTATTTTTTTACATGGTCCAAAATATTGTGCTTAAAATTTTGTGAATGACTACAAAATTTATATGTTAATATAAAAATACTATCCTTAAAACATATTATTTATGAATTTTAATATATTCTCATCGACATGTAGTCTTTTAATATATTTATTATATTTTTTTACAGGCTGTTGGAATATCTGTTGAGTTCTGTTCACACTTAACAAGAAGTTTTGCACTAAGTGATAAACAAACAAAGGTTTTAAGAGTGCAAGATGCACTGTGCCAAATGGGTACATCTGTAAGTAGCACTTTAAAATTAGTTTTTTGTTTTTATATGTTTTTTCTCATTTATGTGTAATGAAAGGAAAAAATTATCCAGAGAAATAAACCAAAGATGAAATTTTCTTATGTCTTATGTCATTTCATATTTACTTAATGTGTTTTAAGTTATATTTTGTTATTTTTAAAGTAAATCCTTCAGTATTAAAATTGATACTAATATAATTACATGCAGCAAATATTTTGTAAATGGTAAGCATGTTTTTCTCTTTAGTTTTAATCGTCTTTCTCCATAAAATGTATAAAAAGTTTAAAACTTATTTTTTACTTTTTACAGGTTCTTTCTGGTATTACCTTAACAGATTGTGGAATTTTAGTCTTGGCATTTGCCAAATCACAAATATTTCAAGTATTTTATTTCAGAATGTATCTTGGAATTATTGCATTTGGTACATTGCATGGCCTTATATTTTTGCCTGTGCTCTTAAGTATATTTGGTAAGTCTTTGCATGATTTAGTATAAATGTGAAATGAAATTTAGTATGAAATCATTAATATATAATTCTTTATGTAATTTTACGATAGTCTTAAACTGTGACAAAAGACTTCAATCCATTTCTTTAATTCTAAAAAAATTAATTTCTGATATTTTAATACAGGGATTAATACAGTGTTTTCAATTAAAATTGCTACCTATAAATCTAAAATTTGTCATGCTTATTCTTTTACAAAAAACTTTGTCCTTTTTGGAACTTTTTAACAATAACAATAATATATCAAAAAATTTCTTTGTTATACATTTTACTCAAATTTATTTAAAGAATCATTCCTCAATTCAGTAATCTTTATTTATTTCTTTAATGAACTCATACTTGTTAAAATATCTCTTGAAATATATCATAGCTTTATTATTATTTTTTTCTAGGCCCATCTGTTAGATGGAAGGAGCCAAAAAATACTTCAAATTTTGAATGCCAAATAGAAATGCCTTCTAATATTGAAATTTTTTATGAAGTGCCATTGCAGGCTAATGGAAAAGTTTGAATAAGACTGTGATAAAGGTAATTTAATTAGAATAAATTCAGTAGATTTTATATAGAAATTTTAAAATTTTAATTTTCACTTTTGTTGATGCTTTTATGACATGACAATATAAAAATTCATGCTTATACTAAAGCAGAAGCTTTAAACTAAAATAATAAAAAATCAAAATTTCAAGAAAAGAAAATTCTGATTATTTAACTTCAATCAAAATCATCTCATCATGCGAATAGTTAAAAATTTAATTGCTAGCTTGTAAATAGGTCTTATCTCTTTTTGAAATAGCTTTAAATTTTATATTTAAATATTTCTGAATTACTTCCATTTATTGAAAAGGTTTGAATTTACAGTTTTCTTTTAAAATCTGCAATAAGAGAGTAATGATTGAATAATGGTATCTATTTATAAACAACATCATTGTATGCAGTTAAATTTTTCTTAAAAAAAATGATATTTTCATATTTTATATAAATTTTATGTTTTAATTAAAATTTAATAAAATTAAATTTTGCAGAAAGAAATAAAAGTGTACAAATTTTATATTATTATTTATATTTATAAATTTAATCTGAATAAATTTAAACTGTTCTTAATATCACATATTTGTCTGATTAAGAAAAGTGATTTTACATTTAAAAGATATTGATTTATTTTTGTGCAGTAAAATTCTGTGATAGCTCTATTAATTTAATTTTTTTTTTTCAGGAACCTGAATTTTTATGGGTAAATGACAACTGTTCTTGAATAACTCCGAAGTGTTCAGAACTGCAACTTTTTCTCATTTTTTCAATAATTCTAGTTTTAAGGTTTCATTATGATAATAAATCATTTCATTGTTTATCATCTTATTGTGACATTTTATTTTTAAAAGTTGCATGAATTTTTATATTTTGAAAAAATCTTGCTTGATAGAAATGATTTTATGAATTCTTAATTAATAGTGACATATATATACTTTTTATGCATTTAAGTGCAAAATTTACTTGATTCATTTTTTAATATATTCTTGTATATTTTATCAGATTTTCTCATTTACTACAATAATGAGTAAATTTTATTTCCTTATATATATACAAAAATAAAAAAAATATGGTATTTAGTGGTATGGTATTAAATTATGGTACAAAATTTTTGTCCAAATGTATTTTTAATTTTTTTAAATAAAAATAATTAATATTTCAATGGTTTATTAAATTAATAATAATGCTGTTCAAGAATTATTATTCCAATAGTCATTTTTACTTTAGGTTTTTAAATTGCAATAGAAGCTATGAACTATATATGTCTTTTTTGTTTAATTTATTAAAGTTTTAATTTATCAATCAATTTAATTTCCTAATACAAGCTATTTATGGCATAATATGCATTATTTACCATTTAGATTATTTATGCAATTTAAAATACTCCTAAATATGTCTATATTGAACTCAATTTCACTTCTAAGATGATTCAAGTGTGAAATATTAATTATTAGCTATTAAAAAGAAAGGAAAATTAAGTTATTTTGTTCTATTTCTTTTATTGCTTATATTTATTTCTCATTTTATAAAATAATTTTTATGGCATTTTTATCTTTGGTATAGTGAAAATGTCCAGGTTACTTTCAGAAACCCTTTTGTATTACTGCTCTGTGATAAAAATATTTTTTTCAATTTTTTTATTCCACCTTGAATAATAAAAGATAATTAACATGTATTAGATCAATTCCCATAAAACATGAAATTTACCATTTTTTCCAGTAAAATGGAAGATATGCTTATAAAATGTCAAGGAATGACAGCAAGATAAATACAACTGTTAGCAAAAGTTTCCTTGATTTAACTGTATTGAAAATGTTTCAGAGTATGCCTTATAGAAAAGCTACAATCTAAAAATTAATCTTCAAATATGAGAGAGAAGCAATTCATAGTCAAGTTTTCTTTACTAAACTTTTCTAAAATATTTAATCAAAAATAAACTCTTCATGATATAACAATTATTAATTGTTATCTAATGATATGACTCAATTATTTAACTTAGACAATTTTCTACACAATATCTTTATTTCTGTTTCTTATAATGAAAAATTTTAACAGTTTAGTAAAAATTATAATTTAAATTAGGATTTTATAAAAGTTAATGTTCTTTAAAATATACATTGCTGTACTTTTAAGGCTTTATAATTAATCGAATAATTGTTAAATTATTTTTTAAAATAAAGTTAATACTTCTCTTAAGGTGTTTAAAGCCATGTTAAGAGAAGTATAAACTTTAGTAAAGACCAGTATTTAATAACTGAATTAGTTCAACTTTTGTTTGTTTTCAGTTCTTCCTGAAATTATTTAGATATACTAAACTAAAATGGAATTTTTTAAATTTTAGTTTAGTATATCTTTAAAACTACTGTAAAATTTTGTTTTACATCCTCTGTCATAAAAATATTGAAAACTTTCATATAAATAATTATGTCCTGTAAATAGTGCCTTATGTTTTTAATTTTTAAAACTTGATATTTATATTTCAAAAATTTGTTTAACAATATTGTAAATCCATTGTTATTTTAAAATTATATATTAGTATTTCTTCTCCAAAAAGAGTTTCTTCATACTTGAGGCTCAGATACTAAATGTTTAAAAATTATCTCAGTTATCAAAAGATAGTGATTAAAGATCAAATTAAATCATGGATTTGTATACTCTTCAAAAATTTAATATTGTTTGTGATATTAACTTTGAATATAACAGTTTAAATGTGTAGTTAGAAAATTTTACCATTTGCTTAATTTTTTTAAACTGTCCATAAATGTATATTACAATCCGTCCATTTATCAGGGAAAATAATGAATACTTAACTTTGCTAATGAATACTTTTCTTTGAAAAAAATGAGAGAATTTCCTCTGATACCAAAAGATGTTATAGAAAATATTCTGCATTATATTATAACTTCATTTTTATAAAATAGGTATATTAAAAACAACTATTATATTAATATTACATCCTTTTCATTAAAATCATGGTGAATGCATTACTATCTGTTATTATGAACAAATTGAATGACCAAGTTTAGTGCTTTTTTAAATTCCCTCCTGTTTCGGTTGTTACATGACCAGTAACTGTTCTGGTTTATTACGTTCATAAATTCAAAATATACCATAAAAATAAATGTAATTTTTTTAAAAAATTTCATTTATTATATGTTAAGTGATTATATAAATTACTTTAAATTCATATAAACATTACTTGTTTTGTAATTTGCAAGCTTGTTTTCTAATATACAAGCATTACTTGTTTTGTAATTTGTATAAAAGGATTGTATTTTTATTAATATATTTTATAATATTATAACATAACTTTTCAAACCAGGCAAAAATTTCATTAAATATTTCTCAAAAGGATTACTAGTTTATATAAAATTATACAAAATAATGTTTTAAGACCTATTTCATAATGTATGTTTGATATTTTCAATATATATTTGGGATTCACAATTACTATGACAAACTTTTGATAATTGTCAAAGATTAATTGTTATACAAGAAGTATATGAAGTGCACTTTAAGAACAGCATTTAGTTTCACTTAATTTATTGTCTCATGAAAATTAATTTAGGGTATAAATTATAATTTTGAAAACTTATTGCATTTGTTTTATTTATTTTCATACTAATTTATTTTTTAAAACGAATATGTTAAAAGCAAGACAATTTATTCTAAAATTAAATTAGAAATTTGTATTGCATAAAGCATAATTTCTCAATATTAAATGTTAAAATTTTGTGAAAAGAAATTAATAAAATTTAACAAAAGGACATGTCTATTAATAAATTTATATTTATGTATATGTAATAAATGTGCAAAATAGTATTTATTGTAAGTTTAGTGTGTACTATTCTACATAATGTTAGTTTGTACTATATTGTTGTATATGTTTATATTGTAGTTAAATTTCGAAACGATTTGTTTTGTAAATATTTATTGCTTTTTATGAAGTTAAATTTAACTAGTGTATAAAGGATTTCATTTAAATAAATTTTTTGACTTATTTATTTAAAACATATCAATTCCCTCCACATGATGTAAAATATTTTGTGTTATTTGGAAAGAAATAAAAATTCATAAAAAATTTTAGATTGAAGTATTTATTTATTATAAAGACTCACATATACATAATTTGCATTTGAATGTGGTTAATTTGTTACAAATACAATACTTTAATATAGTGTTATTTTATTTAGTAACTGAAAAATCTTTAATATAATCTTATTGTTATATTAATTACATTGCATTTAAAACTTATTCTCATTAAACTCAAAAAAGTTTTCAATAATTGCTTGTATTGTATAATTTATTGCATGGATATTTTAAATCAACTACTTATATTACATGAATTTTATCATGGAATTTAATTCTAAAGTTGGTTGGGTTTTGTGGTGTAAGGTCCAAAATAGGACAAGCTGCCTTAAACTTAGGTTTTAGATAGTTGGTTAGGTTTTGTGGTACAAGGTCTTGAACAAAAGATAAGATATGCCAAAAAAAAAAAATATAAAAATTGCACGAAAACTTTAGCAACTTTTAAAATCTAGTTAAAAATATAATTTTGTATAGTTAAAATCACAAAAGAAATAATATATATAAATTTGTATATATGTAAAAATATATTAAAAATTATAAAGATGCACTGTATAATTTAAATGAAATTTATAACACTAATTGATCTCTTAAAAGCAAAAAGATTGCCTTGGGAATGTTCCCCCAACAAATTATTTAAAGTTAAAAAGTTACTGTTAACAAAAGTAAAATGATGTTGAATAAAACCTACATGAAATTAAAATGATATATATAGTGTAAGGTTCATATGTTTCACAACATGGATTTAATTCAGTTAGATACATGTTAATGAATGAAACGTGTGCCTGATACTAAGTCTAGTTAGATTTAGGGTATGGTGGCTCTCTAAAAAAACCTTGCTCTGTGACCAAAGGTCTATTGTACTATATCCTAAAAAGAAAGACTTTATTTAAAGAGATTAGTAGCTGAAGCAAAATTCAGCAGACATTTAACAGAGATATTCTTCAGCATCAAAGGTTCAATTAAATGCTGACCCAGGTGTTCAAATCTTTATGCTGAAAAAGTTTCACATAAGTAATGAATCTTTCTCCATATTTTGACAGTTCCTGCAAATAGGATAATCTAATACTCCCATTATGGTGAGATATCTCTTAAGATGGCAGTGTCCCTTAAGAAGTCTCTGCCTTCCTTAAATAGTTTACTGATCTTTAGGATCTCTTTTTGTCTTTTATTTGGACAAGTATTTAATATCTTTTGCTTTTGATCACTGGTATTACACCATTTATTATATATACTTAAATATACCTAATTTTTTAAGTTATATGAAAAATGTGAAGTTTTCATATTATAAATACTTGTAATATTTCCACATACATAAAAAAACTAGTTAACCTTGCTGTTATTACTAGTATTTTTAAAATTTTTTATTTGCTGTTGCTCAAGTCACTTTTTGCTCATGAGACTTAATTCGACTGAGAATTTCGAACCACCCTCATATTAACGCCCGAGGTAAGAATTGAATCCATGAACTGTTAAAATGAAGTACAAAATCTTAGCAATTAAACTGTCGATTTAGTTTTAACCCAGTAAGATATGCGTATGAAACTCTGTTTTGTGCATCATAATTCAATAAAGTTTTCAGAATGAAATTCATTAGAAAATCATTCTTCTTAAAGCGGTACTCTTACAAAAATGTATCGCAGTTTACCAAACAATGTGAATTTTATGGTGTTTCACATTACTTTACCACGATAAGTACCAATTACGATGCTTTTATCATTAATCATCTAGGAGAGTGAGCCTCCTTTTACTCATATAATGATTTATAGAGCATTAATTTTCAAAGTAAATTGTGATGAGTAACTATTTCCTATTATTTTAATTCCTAAGATTTAACCGTAACATTAACAAAATGTCTGCAAATAATTTAAAGTAAAATAAGAGATTTTACGTCAATTCTTTGTTTTAATCTAAATTTGTGATTTTCAATAAAAAAAATTGCTAAATATGATTTATTTCTATAATTGTAATCTGTATGTTCCATTTATACTCAATTTTTAGTGGTACATTCATTTGAAGTCAAGGCATCAAAATGTCTTAGTTTTATACATTATTGCAGATTTTACGATTTTGGATTTATCGTTTGAACAGAATGTTCAATGTTGCTGGACGTAGTTGGTTGGTTGGTTGGATTTTATGGTGCAAGGTCCAAAAAGGACAAGCTGCGCCAATTGCTGGACGTAGAATGCTTATTTCACGATTTGCACGTGTTGATATCTTTGGGCAACACAGATGAATGTTCTCGGGCAGTCTAACTGCAACATCTGATCGTTTGAAGATTTTTTCTTGATATGCTATCACTATGTATGCTCTAGAACTTCCACTCACTGCAGAATGCTTTTTATATCGCTACGCACACAGTGGTTTTTGTTGATTAGGCGCCATTTTGTTGCTTGGCGAATCACAATAAAACGTAATTAAAAAATCTTAAATTCGCTCTTTTTAAATGATTAATAAAATTTTTTGGGTATTAAATATTTCTTCTATATAAAAACACTATAAATGGTTCTTAATCACCCTGTTCTCTTTCAGCGTGCTTGACTGTGGATAGGGAAATCTGGATTGGAATCCCAGTTCGGACATGGATTTTCTCTTTCTCTCTCCCCTGTCTGTCCTTTCCTTGTATGAATAAAGTGTGAATGGTTGCCTACCCTATAAACGGGTTCCTATGGCTTGTGTGTGTTTAATTGTATATAAAAACATCTTCAGTTAACCTCTTCAATGTGAGCTACAAGGATATTAGCATAGAGCTCTAAAACTGTCCGTCATAACTTAACCTAACCATGTTCTCTTAAAAGTTTTCATAAACAAATTAAAATAAGGCTCACCATGACCTAGTAGTAGATTGTGCTTTTTGAAACATATGTTTCCGGACTCGATCCTAATGGGAGATTGATGTTGGGCTTCTGCATGCAAATTTGTCAGAGTGAGTGGTTGAAAATTTGCCGGAGAAAATGCTTGAAAATTCTCCTAGCTTCTCACTTTGCGACACGTGAATATGGCCAACTATATGTTCCAATTTATGTTGTAGATATTAAAATTTCTTATACAAATCTTTTTGATTGGGCTGTCTGCTATGTGGTGTGCAAGTTCTATTCTTTATAGACTCACCATAATGGTAGAATAGTATTCTTCAGAGCAAAAGGTCTTGGATTCAACCCCAGCCATTTAAGATACTTCGCATTTTTGCATGTCCATCTGTTGAGATGGGTGCTTAGCAGTTTTCCTGGTTTCCTTCCATGCGGCACACGAATATGGCACAATATTAAAATTCCTCCTCGAGGTAATTTTCACGAAGAACATTAAAATGCATTAGGCTATTTCGTTGTTCACAATGTGGTGGGGTTGTACCAACATACTTCTTTGCAATTGGTCCTGAGCATTATGTGGTGTTAAAGTTATATAAATAGACTCACTGTGACCAAATGGTAGTACAACAGTTTTCAAATAAGCGAAAGATCTAGGATTCGATCCCATCTACAGTAGAAGAGATCTACGTTGCGCTTCCTTCTTCACTCACTTCAGAGGGAGTTTACCAGTTTCCTCCTTTGCAACATTTGAAAACGGCCCACTATCTTAATTCCCAGAAGGCAAGTTACTCGGTGGATAATAGAATGCCTTACAATGACATTCGGCTGTTAGGTTGTTCACTACGTAGTGTCAGAGTAAAATAGAATTGTCGCTTTAAACTATAGTTATCCTTATATTATCAACTGTATTTAGGTATCCAAGTATTGAAAAACTTTTCCTAACTTTTCATTGAATAAATTTTTATATTTAACTTTTAAAAATTTATAGTTTTTAAAGAAATATTTGGAAGTGGTTTAATTTTTTTATTATGATTGGCTTCTTAAAAGCTAATTTAAAATACTTTATATGTATTTTCAGATTGAATGTATTAAATATATACTTTTTTAATTGAAAATATTACTTTTATTTTTTAAATTATGTGAAATTTAATGGAGCAAAGTCCTGCCTAGGACAAACTTTGCCAAACTCATGTTAAATAAAATTTAGAATATTGTTATGTAATGCAAGATTTTATACAAAATGTAAATAATGTTAATAGCAAAATCACTATATACAATGTAGTAATTTAATAGAAAGTTAAAAAAACATACTTATTTTTCAGAATTATATTTTTCGACTTTCTAATCTGAAATTCTCAAACATTTTTAAGATAGACTATTTAGAATGGGAATCAAGATTATATTCAAACTAAAATTTAATTTCTGAAATCTAGTATACAATTTAAGAACTAAACGTTAAATATTAGGTTGGGGAAAAAAAATCCATTATTTTCACGTGAACTTTATGAAACTTCTTTTGGATTCACTTTGTAAAAAAGTTTAAAACAGTTTTCATGTAGATTTTTAGGTCTTGCGCGTTACTACTGCTGACTTGCGATCAACTTCGACCATTTTTGATATTTTACAGACATTTTCGACGATGCTGTATCCACATGCGAGGTGCATCTCTAACATCAAAAATACCAGAACGGAATCGACGAAACAAAAATTGTACGTAACTGGTTGTTACAGTCTTATATAGGACGATTAGCACCTTTCACAATTTTAGCCACCCGGCTATCTTTTTCGCCGTTACAAGAGAAAAACGAAAATGTATCGAATTTTCTGTTTGTTGTCTTCCATTTTTAAAACCTAGTATTCGTAACTGAATGAAACAAACAAAAAACCGCAAGAGGATATTTTAGTGTCAAATGTCACCTTTCCAACGAGCATAAATCTGAAATTGTTTGATAGATACCTCCCGAGATATCGATCACTACAGACGTCTACCGAAAAAATAATGGATTACTTTTCCCCCAACCTAATACTATTTATAGAAAATTGATTGTAGTACTAAATTAAAAATATGTTAATGTCATTGTAAGAAAAATCTAGATTTTTCACAAGGAAAATACAAATTAGTGTTTGAATTAACTTTAAGCAATTGTATACTTTTTATAGAAATTTCCTCATTCTTAAGCCTTAATTTAATCTGATAATGCTTATTTCATTACTAGTTTTTTTTATTGTTTGTATATGCGTAATTTTCAAGGTTAAACATTTCATTATCTATAATAATAAAAGCAAGTGTAATGTGTCTGTCCGTCTGACCGAGCTCTCCAGCCAAATCTATCGCACGCAGGGACCTGGAATTTTTTACACGGAAGCACAAGGGGGCTGGCCACCAGACCTCGAAGCCCGATTTTCGATTTTTGAATTAGAAAAATTTAAAAAAAAATTATTTATATAACTTCTTCCCGAGATCGCTGCTTGCCGATAGCTGATTCCGGGGTTATAGATAGATAATAAAAGCAAGTGTAATGTGTCTGTCTGTCTGTCTGTCCATTTGAAATTTGTTCGTTACCAATGTCAAATTATGGTAAAACTATACTTTAAGGTGGCCCCTTGGCAAACATGGCGATTTTTGTTTGGCTATCGTTTTTATTGGCGATTTTTGTTGGCACAGACAATGAATTCCCCTGTTGCTATCGGAATATGATTGGGGTTTGCCCGGCTTGGCGATCAATCGCGATTACAACTTTGCGAGAATCAAAGAGGCACCATAAAGTATATTCCTAATTTGAATGTTGTTAGCTTGGTTGTTTAAAAATGCCGCCATTTCCCCTATTTTTACATGATTGTTATTAACTGGAAAAAAAGAAATAAAAGTTTCATTCATTTAATGTAGCTGAATTCGGATAACTATTCCCTTTTTGACTAAAAATTTAGTCAAAGGCAACCTCTATGATTATAATGATTTCTTTTACTGAAATTCGGAAAGTTTTCATCATTCGCACTTACAATATGAAATAACTTTAATTTGAATCGAAGTTTATCTATAATGTAGTAAGTTTCATTGAATATAAATTAATGTTTTGATTGCTATCAATATTAAATCCGACATCAATTTTGAAACATGGAATATTATTGTATTAGTCTGCAATAATATAAACATGTAAGAAGTACAACAGCGGTAAGTTATGATAGGAACCATTTTCCTATTAACTGAGAAACTAGCGCCCTCTATTCCAAACTTTACAGAAATTTCTAGACGTTTCCAGAAGTAAAAATTGTTACAGTTATTTAAAACTGTAAAGGCTGGTTTGAACATCCACGTGAGAAGGTGCTACGTGGATATGATACGCGAGTGAAGTGAGACAATTTGCAGAATTTCACATTCTAATTTTGATTTGATAAGCTGCGTTACTGTATAGTTTACTTAAAGCAAAAAATTCATCACATATTTTCATTTGAGTATTTAATTCCCGTGGGAGAAGAAATGGATCCTAAAAAGCCTGAAGAGAAACCTGGTGAGAAAAAACCCGGACAGCCTGATGATAAAGGAGGAAAACCAGGATTGTATATTCTATAATTATATTAATTGTATAAAAATAGCGTACCGTACACTGGGATACAGCCAATAATTTCTTTTTATCCCTTTTAAGTTATAAGTATGATGCTTTTTGTTTTTCGTGTTTGGAATTTTATATTGTTAAACTGGCTGATTGTGTATGTGTGTATTATAAAATTAATTCCATATTCTTTTGTTGGTTAAATTGCACTTTAGTTCCCCTACTTCACCAACTCGCGAATTTGATGCGCTTTTTCACTCATGCTCATTAATTATCCTTTTGTTTTAGTCTTTTCATTGGTCGCTAATTAAGTTTCACTTTGAAATAGTTGTAGAATTTTCGCCATGGCATCGGCGATTTTGAAAACGCGCCAAGTAGGAGACCTAAAGCGCATTTTCACCTATTAAGGACTTTTTCTACAACGGATCTAGATATTCATTTGCATTATGTCGAAAAATTGTCATCAGTGTTTTGAATCTTAGGTTAAAATGTGCTTTAGGTCCTTGGCATGAATAATTTTAGTTGGTTATAAATTTTGTCATTCTTGGTAATCCTACTTTGATACACTAGATACGATAAACGTAACGATTTCTAGAATTCTTATTTTGCCATTTCGTTCTGCCTGGACGCTTTTTTTTCCCGTTTGTCACCAAAGGTATGGGACCTTTGGTGACAAATTGAATCCTGTCTCCTAGGATTGTACCATTAATTTAATTCATTTAAAGTTAATTGAAAATTTTATTTTGTAAAAATATTTTTTTTTATTTAAAATGTTTGGAAAAAACAGAAAGTTAATGATGGAAAAAGCAGAAATTTTGTGATTTTTTGTTACGCATAGTAATGCCATTTGGCGACTTTATAACTTGCACCGGTGAAATGAAGAAGTACCCATTTTCATACTATATTATTGACTCAATACATTCTTCAGGAAATTCTAATTATTATTCATTTTAGCACAAACGAATAGCAGTTTATTTATCATTCAAGTTTTCTCAAATTCTTGAAAGCAAATAAAAACTTTGAAGAATTAATTAGATACACTTAAACTTTTTAATAAGAAATCGTTAGGAAATCAAACTTACATCTAATTTTAATTTATATAAAATATTTCTAATTAAAATCATTAAACTAAATAAATATAGAAAATGAACAAAAATACTTGATTCCTTAAGCAAAGTTATTAAGAAAATCTACAAGGAATCAAACTTTTTTTTATTTGAATTAGAATAAAAATGAAAAACGAAAATCTGAAATCTTTCTATCACCAAAACCACAATAAGTGAAGTATTATACTCAACATTCGAATTACAAATGCCGAAGACTTCAAATTTGTCGATTCGATTTGATTTATCAAAATAAATACCATGTAAGCCATCGCAACGGACACGGTTTAACATAGCAACCAAAGGGGGGGAAAAAAAGAGATTGGTAAAAATTTACTGTACGGTCGCTCTTGGCGATTTTTTAAAAAATCGCCAAAAATCTTGCCAATTTCGCCAATCTGCACAAGTGAAGTCTGAAAATAAGTAAAATATTCCATTTTTCATTGGTTGGTTCCCAGTTTGTCAGAATCTCCCATTTTTTATTGGTTGGAATCCTTCATCTGCGATTAATCAGAATTGGTTGGATTGTCAGAAAATGTTATTTATCGCCAACTTTGGAAAATCGCGCCAAGAGCGACCGTACAGTAAATCTGAGCCAAGAGATTTTATTGTTTTTCTTAATTTTTGCAATGGGAACTACTTTGATATACTCCCCCCAAATCAGATATTTGGCGACTTTTTTTCTCGCCAAGCAAAATACCTGTTTTTGGCGCCTTTTTTTCTCGCTAAGATGGGGCTGGCCACCAGACCTCGAAGCCCGATTTTCGATTTTTGAATTAGAAAAATTTTAAAAAAATTATTTATAAAACTTCTTCTCGAGATCGCTACTCGCCGATAGCTGATTCCGGGGTTGTACCAGCTCCTTTTGAGAAACAATTCTGGCGACCATCTTTTGGAAAATTTTCCGTTTAAAATATTTAGGATATATTGTTCCTTTTTATCGACGGGGAATGTTGTGTGTGTGGGGGGGGGGAAGAGAGAGAGACAGTCTACGTGTCCTACACTACTATTCCTGCGCTATTCACTTATCTGCATTTTCTAAATGCACGGGCAATGCCGGGCGGGTACAGCTAGTTTGACATAAATGGTAATATTCGCAGATATCAAATTGCATTGTTCCTTGGTAACTCTTCTTCCATTATCAATAATAATTTGACAATACCTTAAATATTTTAGAAGTTGCTAATTTAAGGCAATTTTTTACTCTAAAATTCCAATTTCATTCGTTAGATTTTTACAAGTATAACCTCATTTTATATGAGGTATTTATATTCTTATATATTTTTTTAAAAAAAATAATGAATTAAATTTCTTTCTATCATGTAAAAAAATTTGCACTTTAATAGCCGCAATATATTTGCTGGAATGAAATATTAGTCTCGTTAATTACATTGTTATTAAAATATTTTAAATAGAAGTTTTCTAAATTAATTGTTTAATATTAAATTCATAGGAAATTTGATTTAAACATTCAATATAATTTGTAAAATCAAGAAATATTATATTTAATGTTAAATCAATTTAATAAAACTACACAAATTTTATATGAAGTAGACAAATTTAAAATATTTTCATTCATTAAATATTTGTTCATTTTTTTATACAATAGGTATAAAACTTATAATTTGAAATTTATGCATCGCTTAAAAGTAAAAAACACTCACTAATTTTTTTTTGTTTGTTTGAAAAAGTATTTTTGTAAATAAATCTTGAAATGAAAACAAAATAACTTAATTACAACCTGTAAAAAACCTTAAAATATAAATTTCTTTTTGCTGCAAAATAAGTGTTTTTTCTGTAAAATACATTAAAATACACCGAAAATTAAATATCTAGAGTATAAAAATATAAGACCGTAAAATCAAGGCAAACTAACTTATATTACTTAATATTTTTATTGATAAATATGATATACATAATTAGAGCTCAACATAGTCACCAACAATTAAATAATTTTAGCCCATATACAAATTTAAATTTCAATAGCTTTAAATTTCACATCATTATTTTTTTTTAAAATTTCTATTTAAATGTACGAAATTTTTTTCATATCAAAATAATGAATTTTTATGTACTTAACTTGGACTAATTCTATTTTACGGGTATTTTTCTCAAATAAATATAAATACTTGCTTGTTTCCAAGAACAAACTGAAAGTCATAGAAGTGCTTGTTAATCTGTGGTTCTTTCACCGAGTAAACTTTCGTGGAAATCTTTTTGTCCCATTTTAGAAATTATTACCTCAGGTCGATGAACCTTGAGCATCTGGATTATTTTTAAAGCTTCTTTTTCCAACTCCAACCAAGTGTCCTCAGTAAACTGATTGTTGTAACGATAACGCTGTATAAGTAAAGTTAAGGACCTCGACGCATAAGTAATAGCAAGGTCTTCTTCAAGATGGGTTTTGATAAAAAAGCATAAGCGAGCACAAAATCTCAGAAAATGTGCAGGATTAAAACCATGAAAATATTCTTTACGAATAGCGTCATCGATTATCATTTTTAATTGCTCAACAGTGCGTATCTTTGTATGGCTTACTATCGGGTTTGGGTCATTGGTAATTATAGACTTTATAACAACTTTCAAGCCAGAACTGAAAGGCCAATGACTGTCGCATGGTTGCTTATCGGTACTTGTCGATTCCACTATAACGAAGCGTATGATCTGATCAACAAATGAGTCTATTTGGATTCGAAATCTCTTCTCAGAAATTTGAGAGAGCACAGGGAAAAGACGTTTCAAATACATTAGTTATGTCTTAAACTCACCCGTATTTTATGCTTATTAGATATATATTACCGATTAAGCAGAGCATACATCAAACGAATCGAAACTATTGATTTCAACCAAACAACTAGCTGAATATATGATAAACCGCCGACTTTTAAGCAATTTCCGGTATTTTGAATCTTCACGTAGCAGTT
>JAPDSC010041610.1:0-16041 GCA_026290005.1 Latrodectus geometricus
CACACACACACACACACACACACACACACACACACACACACACACACCCGACTGGATATTATTGATCTAAGGAAAGGAAATTCTGTGTTTATACTCGTCACATGCAACATATTTTTTTCTTTAAAACTGTTTCAATATTAATGATGTTAAGAAAGTAATTGTAATTTGAATAGTAAAAACTAATTAATATTTTATCATTCAAATATACATCAAATTTTAAAAGTTTTTACTGTATGAAAATTCCACAATAAATCGCAATAAGTATTTTCAGTTATTTCAATTTATTCATAACATTTTGAAAGTAAACGCTCTGCATTTTACAGTTTTCATGATTTATTAAATCATGCATTTTTATCAATTCATATTTTCTGCAGTAAAGCTTGTACATTTAAAACGAGTCACATTATTTACTGAATGTTTCTTAAAATTGCAATGAAATTATTCTCTCTTCACAAAAAATTAAGTATAGAAACACTAGCTGAAAAATACTATTAATATTAAAATCACCGTTAGGAACGCAATTTAGATAAAACGACTATTTTTGAAGATAATTTTCTATCTTCAATTTGGGCAAACATTTTATATCTATGTATTTACAAATATATTACATGCTTCTTGTTTCTTTCTTTTATCTAATTAAAGGCAATTTTTCAAAATATATAAAAATAAAAATATTTTGAAACTTAAAACTGTTCTTTCAATTTTCCTATGTACATAAAATAATGTTTCTTCACCCTTAATTAAAAGTAATTATATATGTATCCCGTAACAAGTATATACCTTACTTTTGTACAGCCATTATAAAAACTTCTAAAGCAATCTTTTTAAACTTATGTATGTTTTTAACATAAAATTTCATAATTCTTGTGAAGGAATATTTTATCTATTAACATTTAAAAATTTTAAGACAAAGATTTCTATAACTATGTGTTATTAAAATCTTTGCATAACAGTTTAATTACTTATTGCAAATGATAAAATAATTATTAAAATATTTATAACTTAAATTTATTTTGTTGATTACTCATAGAATTTCACATCCAATCGCAGTTAGACAAACTCTGTAAAATTAATGTATTTATCTTTCAACTCACTTATGGACATGATGTTAGCAATACGTTTTAACTCATTAAATAGAGTAGATGCTGAAAAATGAGTGGTTTAGATTATACTAAGCTGTTGAAACTGATTAAATTTGAAATTATGTATGATAAGAAAATTCCATTATTTTTTAAATAAAATATTTAATTCACTAAAATGTATATTTCAAAGTCATATTTTGATATTTTCTCAAAATTTGACTGAGTACTAGAAATATGCCACTAAAATGTATATTTTATTGACTAACATCTTTTCAAATAATATGCAATCGATAGCTGAATTTTTTCGTATGGTTACTGTATTTGTTTGATTGGTATAAATTCATTTTCGCTTAATACAACATGTTATTTTTTACAGTAGATTCGGTTAATATTTTTAGAATCTATGTAGAAAGGTTATAATTTTCCCTTATTCATTATTATTAAACAAAGTGCAAATAATAAGTAGTAAAATTACATTTTGTACTTTTATTTCTAAATATGAAACTTAAAATAATGATCTAATCGAATTATTAGTCAAATTATCGAATTAAAAATTACAATTATCAAATTAAAAATTAATATTCAGATCATCTTTGATAAAAATCAAAGATGTCTGAATATTAATTTTTGAAATCCAAGAATCAATCAATAAAGAGTTATTTTTTAAAAAATTAAGGTTGTCTGAATACTTTCTTTTTGTTCAGATGACAATTGTATGATAATTTGACAAGAAATCATTTTAAATTATATTTGATATCACTCATCTGAATTTAAATGGAAAACCAATAAGTTGCTAAAATGCAATTCAAAATTCCTAATGTCGAGAATTTCTAACTATGATTGAATCAATTGTACTGTTATTAATGGATTTATAATCATCATTAAATGCTGCTCTTAGCGATCAAGTACTCCTAAGATTACACTTGGATACTTCAATTTTAGTTAATTAGTTGCATGAAAGGATTCGATATTTCAAGAGCAAATATTAATTTATTTGCCCATACAAAAATTCGGTAATTGACTTTTAATTTTACTTATTAATCAAATATTTCTGTACAAATATTTCTGGAAGGTTAATATTTTATAATAATTAAAAGGGTTAAATAATTATCATTTAAAAAAGGAATACTGCATTTACATTTTTATCTTAACCAATAAAATATTTTTAACCGATTGGATTTTTAAAACAAATTTCATTACAAATCCAAATGAGTTAAAATTATCCTTAAATTTACCTTTTTAATTTATTGTTGTCCTTTCAGTTTTTTTGTTTTAACAAACTTAAAATTGTAACTTTTCTTAAATTGAAATCAATAACTATTTATATGTGTTTTACATAAATATGAACTTTTCAAAAATATAAATTAGATTCGCTTTAGAATAACATAAATAATTTTGATAGGTAAGTTTTTAAATAGAAAACATTTTGTGTAACTGCTAGGTTCATTGTTAAATTCTTGAGTAAAATAATGGTTAAATTAAAATTATGTATTTCTTCTAATATACGATAGTTTATTGACTTCACTTCTAAGTAATATTAACTTCACTTCTAAGTTTTAATAAATTTATTAATAAAGATATAGCAATTTCATTGAACATTAATTTACATATTTATCAAAAAGTAAATAAATAAATGATCGGTAAAAATTAATTATGAGGGTTTTTATTTTTTGTAAATTAAATAAAGTTATCTAAAGGAATCTGAATTAACAAAACGAAATTGGATGACATATAATTACATAACATTTTAATATATGTATACTGAACGACAAGAAAATTTTTCTTTAAAACTTAGTTTTTAAATATTCGTTCTTGTTGTCGTGTACCAGCCAGGGTGGCAATATGGGGTGCGCTGTTCCACTTTTCCAACTGAACCATATTTGGTGTGGAATCCGACTTCCTCAGTACACACATGCCATAGGTACCCATTTAGAGGGTAGGCACACACAAAGAAAGGACAAGAAAGAGAAAGTACATCCATGCCCGATCCAGGATTCGAACCCAGGTCCCACCCATCTGTAGTCAGGTACGCTAACCACTAGACAGGTTGAGCGGCTAAGTATTCGTTTCTTCAGTTGAATGAATATAATTACATTTGCATATGTAACTAATATATACATATTTATCTTCAGTCGATTCAATTTTCATTTATCCAAAGAATAGTTTCATATGTATGCAGTCCTTGGAAAGTAAATTATTAAAATGAAACATTATAATGTAAGAGGTTTTTAATTTTTATTTATGTGCAAACTTGTTTTACAAGAAATGAGATTATTAAAATTTCAATCGTATGATTGCTACTTAAACACTCAAATTAATTCATTGAATACCATGAGAAGAGTTGTGTTCCAATTACGACGCAATCTTCTAAGTTTTCGCACCTATTGCTACATCCTGGAGTGTCTGCGTTGGATTCGGAGACACGTAAAAAAACTTACTTGGAAATAAGAATCAACATCATGAAAATAATTTAAAAGCACGTGTGTCCTGTGTAGAAACTCATATTTTTTTTAAAACATATCCAAGAAGGTGATTAATACTTATTGCTACTTGCCGAAAGGTGTTGTCAACATATGATTGATTTCTTAAATTTGTAAGAAGAATGGGAGAGAGAAATTTATTGAATTGTGATTATTTTCACCGGATTTCAATATGTTCATTATTTTTACATTTTTAATTTGAATTAATATTTTAAATTAAGATTATTTTAATTTCAATTTTTTCAGACTTTAATCATCCTTCACCCTTTTTCAAACAAGCATTTGTATTCATAAATTGAATGCTAGGAATATTGTTACCAGAATGGTTCAGTTAATGGTAAGTTATAATAAAAAGTTTTTACCTACAATTTTCTTTTTAGAAGTACTATGTTTATATATACTGCTGTTTGTTTGTTTGTATGTTTATAGTATATATGTTTAAATATACTTATATAACTGGTAGGCAAGAAAATTGCGGTATTATTTTCTCATTTTTTTAAATAAAAAAACCCACTTTCTTTTATTCAAATAAATATAAAAGTTCAAAACATGTAAGAAACCTTTTAAATTTTATATTTTTTTTTTACTTAAATTAGGATTAAACGTTGAATTTATTTAAAATTGAATTAAATATCTAATAAAAAATCATGAAAATAATATTAAATAAAATGCAAACATTTAAGATAGAGATTTTCTAACAAAAAAATGCTAAAATATTTAAATAAGTTTACTATTATTTTACAAATTTTCTATAAAATGAAAATTTGTAAAATAATTGAATTGTAACTTATCTATAAATGAAAAAGTGTATAGATCACAGAAATAAATGAAAATCTTAAGAAAGTTTCATTCGCTTAAAGATAAATATTTTAATTATTAAAAAGAACTACTTTATAACCATTTCATAATTAAAATTACATGAACCTTTGTGTGTGGTAATGTTTACCTATACTCTATAAATAGAGCACAATATCAAAGTTTTTATATATTAACTGAAAGGAAAGTGACTTAATATGAGGAATTTTATTTTATGAACATATTTGATTCCATTAAAATTTGACAAATAAAAGACATATTGGAGAAATTTTCCCATAAAAGCTCAACAACGTCAAGTTGACCAATCACTGATTTTATCATCGCCTTCCGATAACCCCCATCATCTAGGAGGAGGGAAACAAAGGCCCTCCCCCTCTGCGTCTTCCATTCTTTGTCGGAAATAGAAAGTGACTGCACACACAATCACAGCATATGAGGCGAAATACGGTATAAAGATAATTGAAAGATAATACCAGGTTCCCTTCGGTTAATACATCCCACAACCCACAAAATACCCGATGGAAGGGGGATCTGACTCTCTACTTAAGCACCCAACATGATTCTGGGGGACTGTCGAAGGGATGGGTGGGGGATAAAACGGCTATGGTGTGAAAACGGGCATTATGGACACCAAAGCAGTATCAGTTTACTGTTCTCACCATTCTTGCCTTTTTTTAGATGGGATTTAGTACAAGCTACGGCGGTTATCGTCGAAGTAGGGGGTCCGCCGGGGACCTCTGAAAATCACTCACCCACATCAAAGGTCTATGACGGAAAGTATTGGGGGAAGCAGTTGAGTATGAAAAGGGATCAAACTACTCCCTAAGCGTCATGGTTTGATACGTAGTAATGACTTTTGATAGATGTGAATGAATAAAAGTCTATAAGTTAGAAAGGGGGAGGTACTACGAGGGGCAAATGTATCATGACAGGGGGTCAGAGGGGGAGCGTAACCTCCTCAACGCTGTCAGTTTATCTACTTATGGGAAAAGTGTGGTATGAATTTGCGTAATTCAAAATCTCTGATCGGTAGGTCTGTGATGAAGGGAGGAGAATTTACTTTTCCGCACAACGCCCATGAATTAATCCTGATGATTCTTTGTTAACCATATTGTGGAGAGTGTATTTCAAGAGAGTTGAGAGGGTGCTATGAAGTGTATACTATTACATCAGTTATTCCCTATAAAAAAATGTCGTTTTTTTATTGAACTTCTCAATAACATTTTTTATTGAAGTAATCGAAACATTAAAGCATTGTATCAAGTTTAGAGTTACCTACTAACATTCATTTCGGTTGTTTTATAGTCAAAGAAAGATAAAATCTCTTTCTTGAAATATTGTTATTATTTAAGAGTAATTTGTTAAAATTTTGGTAATGATTTGTAATTTCTAATTTTATTATTTACAGTAAATATAATGTATATTGAAAGTATAAATTATTCAAAATTAATACTTTACCGAAAAAAAAGAGGAAAAGTTCTAAAAGATCTTCCATATATTTCTTTCTAACTGCAAAATTAATATTACTATTGAAATATTTCAAATCAGCGTGCATTTGCCTCCATTGTACTTTTCAAAGAGGTTTTCTAAATCTTGAAATTTTACATTTATTAGTTGCTTTCTTTTCCTAATGAAAGAATTTCTAAGAATATCCAAAATATTATTATAAGAAGTGACATTAAAATTGTCTAGTGCATCTAATGAGAAAATTTTTTAAAATATAAACATCTTTACTTTGATACACTGTTTGAAATAAAGACAATTGGAGTGGGAAAAAATAATATAATACATATGTGATGTTAAATTTGTAAAAATAATAAATTTTATTAAAGTTATGTTTAATAAAGTTTTATTTTATTATGTTTATTACTTTTATTAAGCAAATAATGGTACATACTACTTTATTATATTTCTCCCTCGAATTATCTCTATACATCATGGTCATTCTTTTTCGGGATCTCCAAACAACCCTTTTCCTTTTTATAAGGCTTTTACTTTTTCAGTTTGCACAATTTGCACTTTTTCAGTCTGCACCTGGTTTTTTGGTTTCATTTACCCATTGTTTTTAAAAACACACTTTAATGTTTTCGCCTTGCCAAAAAATGTTGCACGTACAATTGCAACACAACAAAAAACATTAATATCTCGTAGTGAGACCTGATAATTTGTGAGGCTTGACTATACTCACTTTGGAGAGAAACTTCACATGTAAGTTTAATTCCAAAATTAAAAATTTTATGCTTTTGTCGATGTCGTAGAACCAAGCACTCAATGTGCTGAGTTACATTTTTCATGTTCTTAAATTATATGCAGTGTATTAATAAGTTTTTATCAATTTACTAATATACTTTCTGAGTGATCAAAAGTTCCCTATTTCTTTCTTGATCTTTCGAAAATAGTATATATCATAAAATTTAAAGTTCCATTTCTAATGAAATAAAATAATGCTATTTGACTTTAAAAAAATTGTATTCCGTTTTAAATAGTTTATTGTTATTAGGACAGCTAATTTTAATTATTTTAGTTGATGAAAGCAATACTGTTTTAAAATAATCTAAATAATTATTAGTACTCTAAAATAATTTAAAGCATTCTCTAAATTGTGAATGCGTTAACATTCTATTTGTTTGTGTAAGCCTTAAAGTCTTATAAGTGAGTGAGACACATCGCATTATTCCGACCAATAAATATAGTTTATTCACAATACCATATATTTCTCATTAGATAAAATTCCTTTAAATAAATTTACTTCAGAAGTTTTGTTATTTATAACTTTAATAAATTTATTTCTTAATAGTTCTGCAATTAATTTTAAGGTGTTTCTCGTCTATATGAAATTTTAACTGAAATAATATGTTAAAGGCATGTAAATATTAATTCCTGTGCAATCATTAACTCTTTTTTATGGCAGTAGAAATTAGAAAATATTTTTTAAATTTTGGCTATAAATTTTTCCTTTTAAATTTTATGGAGTCTTATAACATCTGTAAAGATTGTTGCCTTAAATTCAGAAACGAATTTGAAAAATGTTCTTATTTGCTTTAAGTAAACAATTTTTGTAATTAAGGCAAATTTAATAAAAAAAAAATGGGTTTTAAATAGATTTAACAATTTTCAGCATGCACAATTTCAATTACAAAAAATGAAATAACCTGTTAATTACATGTATTTATAGTTTTCTTAATTTAACTCTTACAATATTGAAATTTTTACAATTATTTCAGACTTATAGATTTATTCGAAATTTTCACGATTTACAATATTTTCATTTAACCAGAGTTCTAAACAGATTATTCAGTTCCTAATTATACGTTAGTCAGATATAAATATAAAAATCAAAATTGAGTTAATAGGATATAACAAATTAAGTGAGGAACTTTCATATTCTAATGTTGGAATAATTAATCTGTTGAGTTAGCTACATTCATAAGAAAAAGCACTTATCAAAGTAAAATGGATTTTTTAAATTTTCTCCTTCTTTACTCACATTTAAAACGCTTAGAGTTTTTCTTAGAATTTTTTTTTTTTTTTAGAACGTTATATCATAAATATATCTTCCATTCTTATCATTCTTTACTTTACTTAAGAACAAGAGATTGTTTTAAGGAACCATTATTTCTTCATAAACCTGTTTGAAAGTTTTATATATCCTAACTTTAACCTGCAAAATAAATTTTAAACTTTTATTGGATGAATTATCTGTAGAAACATAAAACTGAAATGAATGTTATTTGATACATTACACTTTTTTCATTTTCATAATAATTCCAATAAAATTATCGATACATCAAGATTTTAATATATTACAGTTATTGAAACATTATAGTTTCAGGAAATTTTATTTATTTCAAAACTTGTATTACATAAACACTAAAATTAAATATCTTAATAAATTTAATATTGTTTTTAAAAAATATTATTTTGTAAAATAAATTCTCTCTAATTAAATAATATTTTGTAAAATAAATTCTCTCTGATTGCGTAACAGAACTTAATAAGTAAAACCGAACAGTAATAATAATAATAATAATAACAGAAATAAGTAAACTCAGCAGCTTACATTTACTTAATTGAAAAATTGCTATTTTTATAAAATTAAACTGATTTTTTTTTGTGATACCATTATTAGTGTGTATATTATAAATTGTATCGACGCGGTTCACACACATAATCTGTAATTGTTTTCAATTTGTTTCAAATTTTCAATTTTTATTTCAAAGTTAAATGTTTCAGATTAACTATTTTAATGTTTGTTTTCTTAAGCATATAACTCAAGGTTTTAGAATCTTTTATTTCCTTTGGATTTCCATTCAAAAATTTCTCTCTTATCAAATCTTAAAGTCAAAGTATTTTTATTTTTAATTAGTTAGATTAAAATATATCTAATTTTCATATTTAATATAGCATACATATATATTTAGAATTACATTTGTAAAGAAAATGCTTTTAAAAAAACCATTCTTATTTACATATATATAAAAATTACTTTTCAAAACTTTTGTCATCAACTTTCAGCAAATACTTAATCTTAATCAGAGCTTTATATCATGTCAATTATTTTCCTTTTGTAACCTCAGTAAGCGAAATCAGATCACATACAAGCATATCATATTAGTAAAGGCTCTCAACATACCAAGTGTTAAGGCGTGAATTGTTTATTACCCCTACAGGAACATCTCATAGAGAAGAGGAAGTTGCTAATTACTTGTCGGCCAGAAGCCCGAATTTCCCTGGTCAGGCAAATGCATGGCAAAGTGCTACTTCCACCAGAAAGTGACAGCTCAATTCAAGCAAGTCCACGTGCCTAGAATGGACGAAAGCATTTTTCTTGCAACTAAGATGTATGCATCGTGAACAATGCTGTCACATGTCACGCGATCTTACGTTACGACTCACGCTTTAGTGCCAGAAAATTAGTCGCCACCGTGATCCACGTTTCCTATTTCGCTTGCAAACGCAATTATGTCCCTTTTTCCCCCCATAATTTTTTTACTTTTTTTCCCTTTTTGATGAGTTTTTACTTGCGATGAATATAGAGGCGTGAGGACTGCAAATTGGTTGCCCCCCAGAGGTGCGAAATATATATCGTAGGCAGATCTGTCTTTTGTAAGCCCGGTATGTGAGAAATTTTAATTCTTTTTCTTCTTCATTCCCTTTTCGTTTCGTTCACGAAGTCTTTTCATTATTTATTTAACTCTTCAGTTTTTTGAATAATTGTGAATGAGGGTGTATGTTAGAGTTTAGTTGTCAACTTCCTGCCTATAGAAGGCTAAAATAAGAATGACCTATGAATGTCGTGCCAAATGCTTATCAATCACATTTTTTTATTTTCTGAAGGTTTTCATAAAATTTGAGGTATGTAATTTGCCAATGTAAAGAAGCATCTTTTTTCATCAAGTTGAATCCTTCTAAAATTCTGTCACAGAAAGAAATCTTATAAATAAATATTTTATATCTTCTATGTTGCTCTAGCATACATAGATATATAATCACAAATATATATAGAACACATTGCGAAATCATTAGTACATAGGAAACACATTAACAGCTATTTGAGGAATATTGATTGCAATTTTAAAAATGGTAGTGGGAATAATTCGGCACCATAATTGTTTTTGTGGTATCTTATTTCCCGGAAACTAATTAGCAGAATTACTCCGTTGCAAAGTGCTACTAATTAAGTGCAAAAAGCAATTAATAAATTAATACATTTAAGCCATTCGAATTGTGTTGAAAACCAATTCCTCTATTTTTCATTCAAAAATTCAATACTTTCATCAATTGATCGACAGTGAACTTTTACATATTTTTAATTCTGCTTAATTAAACTTCATATTTCAAATGTTTCATTTAACTGAAAATATCATATTAAAAATTATGTTATTGGAATTATAATTATTATTCGAACTTTACAGTCGCAATTATAAATCCTTTAATTAAGTTTAGAAAATAATTTTTAAAGAAATAAGATTTAACAGTTTTAAAGAATCAAATAATTTTACCGTTCCTATTTTATTTCTAACAATTGATATTATTAAAATTATTTACAGCTATTTTAGCACAATTAATAGCAATAAAAATTATAATAAAGTTATTAATATTGTAATAAATACTTATTTACAAGCATTGAATACACAGTTAAAAATATAATTAAAGAATTTTTAAATATGAAGAGTATTTAGATAAATTTAGTAAGTTTATTTCTAAAAATTTTCTCTCACTGGTATTTATCTCTGTAATATCATTTGTTGAAAATAAAATAACATTTTTATATTTCACTATGGTTTTTAAAAAATATTTTAAAATGAAATCAGATGTTTTTAAAGTTTAACACTGTAAGAATTTATGTTATAAAATTTTATTGCTTCATACATTAAACACATTTTAGGTTAAATCGAAAATAACTAAAACGAGCATTGCATGTCATAATGTGAGACATTATTCCATTATGCAGAGCTTTCAAATCTAAATATTAAAAACTGAAGTTTTTTAGCATCATCATAATTAACATTAGAATCAATAGAAACGAGATCTAAAGCAGTCGATTTCAGACTTTAACGTAACTTCCTGTATTTTGTGGATGAACAGCATAATATATTATTTAAAATGAAATGCTATGATGCACTAAGAACTTTAATTAATAAGAAATTTTCTAATTTCCAACTGATTTTCCTCATGTTCAAATACCAAAAACTAAATTTTTTTTCACAAGTACTATTTTACTTTTATTAACAAAATGATTCAAATAAGTTCTATAACCTTATATTTTTATTTACAGGTAAAAGATCTTCTCTTTACAAAAATAATCATTAATAGTATTAATAATTTATAAAAAGATAATCCTTTACAATTTGTGAGAGATTGAATTTCAAACTTAAGTGTAGTTTCAAATTAAAGATCAAATGAATATTCAGGTGAATATATAGATTATTTTATAGAATAAACTATATTAATTTTATGGGGGGAAAACTTAATATTTTAAGCCATTGAATATTTTTGTAACACTCTTAAATGGTTAATAAAAAGGATTACAAATTTAAGGTAACCATCAAAGTTCTTGTGTTTGCATGATGTGAGAATAGATAAACAAATTAGTGCATCACGTGGTTTAAAACTTATCTGCTGCGAAAAATGTACCAGTGTTATGAAAACAGATCAACCAAGCACAGAATCAATCGTAATTTGTGCAGTAGCAGAGATAAATGAAAGTGTCCCAGGACCTTATTCTGTGTTTTTTTTATTTAAGACTTTAAAATAGGCTTGTTTGCCGCTGCGCAAAGTCATCGAATATGTCAAGAGCTTGGAGATAATACTGGAAATGAATGCAATACGAAGTATTGGTTTCAGAAGATCAAATCGGAAGATTCTGAGAAAGAAGCGGAATTTCGCCAACTACTCTCAGATTTTTTTCTATTAAAACACCAGAGCTTACCATAAATGGATTTCATTACTGGATATACGATAATAAAAGTTGTTGCCGGCTGATGGAGATTATTTCAATGATTAACAATAGACTCACCTTTCGTAAATTAATGGGTATTTTATAAAAGTTTTACTTTTTCTTTAATTTTTGATTTTCATGGTAAATAAAAAAATCGCATTATTAATTAAAGTTTAAAGCATATAAATAAAAGTTTAAAACAAATATATAGTTTTTACGAAATATATTGTAACATTTTATTTTATCTTTTGTTCATTTTATATATAATATAAGAAGATATAAAAGCGTCCACATCCTTTAATGCTTCATAAGGTTGTGTAAAATGAAACCTTTTTCATTAGAGCTCTGCAAATAATTGCTAGCAACCATATATAGGATACCTATTGAAATCCACGTAGTGGCATTGAATCAAATCTTGATTTATTTAATTCAATGAAAACTTTTCATTTATAATATGTTCATATTTAATATAGCAAAACATTATTGACTTAATTGATATTAATGCCAGACTATAATTGAAATATTTATGATTTCGATTGGTATGCTAACTTTTAAGTATATAGAACAAAATAAAATAAATTTGAACCACTTTAAATAAAGTTAAGTTATTAATCAGAAATAATGAATATTAATAATATTATGATAGGTTTTTATTGGAATTAATCCAATAAAAACAATAACATATTATACCATGAAAGGACAGAACTGTAAGGAGTAGTCATGAAATATTAAATTTAAAGACATGAATAATCAAATATTTAATTAAATGATAAATGAAATTTATTTTAAAAAATGACTTTAAATACGACAATAATTGAATAAAGCTATACGTTTTTACATTTACCTAAACTATAAAAGAAATTACACAGAAACATATAGCATATTTCTATAAATTTTATACAAAAACTAAATAAAGTCTGATAAAATATATTTTAAATTTGTAAATCAATGAAAAATGTTTTACCAACTACAAAAATTAGATTAAGATTCTATTTAATGTATATAAGCACTATAATTATGGTATATTAAGAACAAACAATTTTATTTAATCATAAGTATTGAAATCGTGTTATTTTCGTAATTTAACCAGCAAAAATATATAGTTCAAATAAATTTTTAAAAATTAATCAGAAGTAAGAAGTTGTATTCAATACATAGAGGATCTAGAATATTTTTAAAAATTAAGAGATTATTTTGCCAATATTTTATATAAATTAATTTATGATAATAAAGACAGATATTTCTAATATTACAAAGACAGTAAACCATGTTCCACAGCAAAAGTAGCTTGAGAAAACTTTTATAAACAAGAGAAAGCAATTCTCTCTGTTCATTTATTTTGAAAATAAATTCTTGCTTACTTTTATCAAGATTGAATACATCAGAGAATTTTATTCTTTAATTTTGTTCCCTGGTATAATCCCAGTACCCCTTTCTATTACAATCCAAGGCACAAAATTAATAAAATGATAGCTGTATTCTGTGTAAATATCAAGAAATTTGTACGAAGCTGAAACTCGGATAAAAAAAAAAAATTCAGCAAATCAGATAACAGTGTTCGCTCAACTAATTATTATACGAAAGTTTTCAAATGAGTTTGTTATCTATGACTTTATATGCTGATTTTGTTTTTCAGATACTGCTTTGACAAAGCAATCCTACAAAAGCATTGACAACTAGTTTGATTAGAAATGTTCGTGGCATTATGAACGAGAAAAAGAGCCGCGAATATTTATGATGTATATAAATATTTAATAATTCTCGTTACGTTTCTGTGATGTCTATGATCCTTATCACTATCATGTAATAAAATACTCAAGACCCTCTATTAGCATAAGCTTAGAATTCGAAATTCTCCCCATAAGTAAGCAAACGAATAAAAATAATTTCCTCATTACCACTTCTTCGCATTTGTAAAACGAAATCCTACCCATTTGCATTTGTAAAGTACGAACAAGAGTTTGTATTTGAAGGTGGCATCATTTAAAAATTTAAGCCACCTCGGAATTGAAGAACATCATAATCGATTAAGATTACGATCCCCTTATCTAACGATAAAATCCCCACCATCGATTCAGAAAGGAATAGCGAAGAAAATCTGTCTCCTTTTCAGATCCTGTAAAGAAAAGCTATAATGCTTTTTGAATAATGCATCGCTCTCTCCCGATATGTGCCCAACGCCTTTCCTTCCCCCTTTTAGAGACAGGCGGAGACAAAAGAAAACGCCGTTCCCGCCCCCTGGTGGTGGAAAAGAGCAAAAAGAGAGTCGACGACATCGATCGAGCCCTGGCACTGTCAAAGCCTCGTTTTAATAATGGCTTTATCTGAAGGCACTGTTGAAGTACTTAATGTGCCCGTTCCGATGCCAAAGTGATTTGAATTTAATTAACACCCGATGAGCGGGGGCTCCCAAGAGAGGGCGCCACCCGCGATGGATGCATCTAATTATACGCTCGCGTGCCGGGGCATTCGGTGCAGCTATTTAACCTCCCTTAAGGGAATGCCGCCCTCAGAAAGTAAATGAGCGTGTTTAGGGAAATTTGTGGTGACGTTTCAGCCACTCCGATGATAAAGGCCTCTAATACAGAGAGGCATGGCTTAATATAAGCTTAAACTGCTTGGAAAGAGTGGAGGGTGTAGAGGTCGGTCGTCCAACAATTACCAAATGTGCTTCCTAGGGGGTGCTTGGCGATTATTAAATGAAAGCAGAATTAGGTTATGACTGAAATTCTATGAGGTTCTATTAAAGGATTGCATGTTGGGGGAAATATTATAGATGAGCAGAGGAATATTAGATTATTAAATTACGAAACGATAATCAACATGACGTTTATTACTTGTGATTTGCGTTTTAGTTTATTCAAACTAATGAAATGTCATTTCTTAATCACTTCAGCCCAAATGTTACAGGCAAATTAATTTGAGTAAATATGTATGCATCATCAGAAATTATTATTTGCGTCAATTCGAAAGAAATTAAGATACAATTGTATTTATTTCTATATTGTATTAGGAAACAATTAAGCATGTTTTTCTGTTCAATTTCATATTTAATTTAAATATTTACATGAAAGACTTTTTAATTGATTATATAATAAAATAGTGAGATTTTTAATAAAAGCTATAAGTTTAATTTTTTTTTTTTTTTTTTTTTTTTTTTTTCAAATTTACCTTATACTGTTTTAACAGCGTAGTTAATTTCCTTTTCATCATATAATGAAATAAAAAGAATATTCATCAAAAATATATTCCAATTTGCAGACTCTGCTTCCAAATTATTGTAATCTATGTTATTCATAAAAGTGACGGCAATTTTGAATCAATCATAAAAATGTCCCTTAATAAATGAGCAAAAATAGTGAAATAAGACTTTGATTGTTATAGATTTTATATAAGAAATTACATGATAAAATCATTGTACGAAATCAATTATTTCGCAAACTAATCACTTTTTTTAAAATTATTGACAGAAATGATAAAATTATTCAGACCAAACTTACTTCAAATTAAGTTTCATGAAATTATTCCTCAGCAATTATGTTTGAAATAAAATTTATGTCTATATGTTTATTACGAATTATCTGATAATTACACATATTAGAAAAAGTAAAATGTATGCATATTTAGTATATTTTTGTATATTATAATTTGTAAAGATTATAAATTACATTTAAATTATAATAAATAAAAGAACAAAGATAAGCAATTATTATCAGAAAGAAAGCAAATTAAATCAAACGGCAACTTTTGTTTCTCTTTTTACGATTTCATTTATTGTACAAATGTCTTATAAAAGAATTATAAAATAATTTGATTAATTTTTCGTTATAAACATGCAACATCTACGTTTATCGCGTTGAGGAGGAACCTGTAAAAGTGTTTCACTGCTACTATATAGCTTCTTTAAAAAACAACCTTAAGAATCTTTTACGAAACGCGTGTTTCTTTAGGAATAATAAATCGTTTTAGATGTACCTACCTGCAAAGTGAAATTCATTTTGTTCACTTTCATAAAAAGTGAATAAAATAAAAACAAAATAAAATTTATTTTTAAGAATGAGAAATCTTTAAAAAAATTTAAAATAACCCAAAAATGTAAAATTAAATAAAAATATTTAAAAAGAAACTTAAAATTATTTGATGAGGTATTCGTCAAAAATGTTTTGCTTTTTTAAATTATATATATATATATATATATATATATATATATATATATATATAT
>JAPDSC010041610.1:23418-41992 GCA_026290005.1 Latrodectus geometricus
TGTGTGTGTGTGTGTGTTCGTGTGTGCTCTTCAGAAATAATTTAAATTTAAAACTGGTTGCAGAAAGTATATAAAAATGTGTAAATATTTACTTTTAATGTGATGAATGAGAATAATCAAAACCCAAGAATTTTAATAAAATCAGAAAATTGATTGAAATTAATGAAACTAAATTAAATAATAAAATAATGCTCAGCATTTGAATTACTCATCTACATTTCAGTAGTTTCTAAATAAAAAAACTCTAATTCGAAAAATTTATAGTTCAGATGAATGTTGTTATTTTTTTATTAATGTTAAAAAGATAATTTTTTTCAATAAATTAATTTTATTGTTCAATTTTTCTTAAATTTTAATTAATTGTTTATTTTTTCATACTTTTTTATTTGAATAAACTTAAATAGTATAGTGCATTTTGGACATACTTAATATAAAATTGGCTATAATTTTTAATATTGAATAGATAATTACCAAAACGATTTATTTGAACAAAATTTACTTAGAGTGTGTGGATTTTATGCAGTAGATCTTTGAATTATCAGATAGATAATGTTGAAATCAAAATAGCATTTCCAATAGTAAACTGATTTTAATCAATTTAAGGATAATTTTAAAGGTATCTTTAATATAATGATAATTGTATGTTATATCAAGAAAACTATATTTTCATAAGGAAATGTTTCTGTAATTTTTTATATTTAGTATTTTGAAAAAATTATTTATTTCCTTAAAGTTAAAATAAATCAACATTTATAATTTGAATGCATTTACATTTAGATGTTCTAAATACTTAATAACTTTAATGGTGTGAAAAATTTGTGATTTTGTTTAAAATTTAATTAAAATTATAAGTATGGAACTTTTGTTCGAAACAATTTCTTAGAAAAAAATAATGTGTTCCTATTCCTTGATTTTTAAAACAATAAAGGTATTGAAATATCGATATATAACTTTAAAGAAATACTTGTTTGAAATTTTTTAGATCTTTTAATATGCTATCATATTTAAATAAAATACACTTAAAATCTCAAATTTATTAAAATAAAAATTTTAAAATTAAGAATTAGTAAAATTTTCTTATTTTTAATCGATAATACAAGACCGATTAATTATACAGAAATATCATTTAAGAAAATCACAACATATGATTTTTAAAAACCTTAAAGATATTTTGTCTGTTTTAAAGTTGTAACGTATTGTAGTAATAACGATAAATCAAAATTTTAAAGAATTTTATACAACTTAGAGGCTCTATGTCCAATATTAATATAAAGTTTTATTATTAATAATTTATTATAGTTTTTAAATAACATGAATATTCTTCTGAGATGTAACTTTGATTGAAAGTGATAATTGTTCCTAGTTTTTTTTTATATCTTTAAGAATAATTCCTAGATTGTATTTTTTGAAAACGAAATTACTATTATTCTGTTTATTAACACAAGTAGTTGCAATATTCATTTGAAAATACTCAGATATTTTTTCTTAGTTATATAAAGGTGATAAGAAAGAACTCAAATTATTAAATGCTTTATTAATAAAAGTTTAAATAATTAAAAAACATGAAAAATAAATTTTGAAATGATAAATAGGGTTGATTACATTTAATGAAAGCTAACTGAATGTAGTTGAATGAATAATTTAAAAATAGTTTTTCAAAATCATTAATTATCTCTGCATATTTGTAACATAAAATTACTTTTCCAAAATTTAAGGAAGGGTTTCAAAATTATGATAAAAAATTAGTAGAAGGGATAATTTATACTTAAATTTATAGTTTATCAAAGAAATTGGAAAATAATAAATTTAAGTAATCGCATCTCCTATTAGTTTTATTTTTTTATATTTAATAGTTTTAAACTAGTTATCAATTTTAAAAAGTTTTAAATTAGAATTATATATATACACAATTAAAAATGTTTGTATGAATAAAATCATCACAAACATAAGCATTTTTTACTTATAAAATATTACCTCTATAATTTTATGAAATATAACTCCATTTAGAGAAATATTTTTAAAAGAGCAACAAAATAGCAGATATCTTAATACCAATATTCTTTAATATGAAACAAATTAAAAGCTAAATTGATATGCATTCAAATTTCTAGAAAATAATTAATGGCCTTAAAACTTAAAATAATGCGTTTGAGTATTGTAGAGTGTCTTATTTAATGAAATGAAAAATCAGCAGTAGTAAAATAATAATCATAAATAATTCGAGATGATAATTTAAAAATACTAGTGTGTTCTTGTTATAATTTTAAATTTCAGTATATTTATGTATTATAGTATGCAAAATTACTAAAAATATCAAATATAATTACTAAAAATATTAAAATGATTACAATTTGTCTCTTTAAAAATTTAATCCTTATATTTATGTAATTTATAAAACTAAATTATTTATTTTTAATTTTTAACATATGACGACAGCAATAAAATTTATTCCAAGTGTGAAATAAATATTAACACAATTTTTTCAAATCAAACGGAGAAAGTCGTCGGATATAGAAAAGCCTTTATATAGAAATGCGTATTTTTAATTAATCTCTTTAAACACATACTTGAAAACATGAAAAATATCAACTATTGTTGATATTTTTGAGTCTGTAGTTGATAAATTGAGTCTGTATACAGACTCAATTTATTACAACAATAACTAATTTATTTTATGTTTTAAACAATTTAATATAATAGATTTTTTAAATACATAAAAGCAAATAATTATTTGAAAAAGAGTAAAGAATAATGCTTAGACATTTGTAAGCTCATTGTGGTTAATGGTAGACTTATGCTCTTTGGGGTGGGAAATCCGATATTTGAATTAAGACAAGGTTGAACATTGGAAGCTGAATAATGTTGAATGAACGTCATGAACGTTTATTAGAGAGATTGCTTGAGAGTTTTGAATGTTTTCTACACCATGATTCACGAATGTTTCTATTAATTTACAAAGAGTGCTCTAAGTAGTCGGTAATATGTTTTGGATATCAGAAGGAATTATTGAAACAATCAAGTTAGGTGATGATAAAACTTTGTGATACTGATATTAAAAAAAAGTACTTTAAGACATATAATATTTTATAAAACACAGTTAAATGTAGCACATTGATCCCATTTGAATTAAATGAAATTATTAAAAACAAAATGCGAATCAAAAATATTTTATAAGTTTGTCTTTTTGTTACATTAATTATAAAAATACATAAACTTTTTTATTGGAGTTACAGACTCAACTATTTGAAATGATATCTGAGTGACTAAAGATAATGTAATCAAATTTATCCTGCTGCCTCAAATTAAAAATATTTCATTTTAAATTAGGATAAAAGTCCCATTTTATCCATCTATTAGCCTTACCTGATAAAAACAAATACTTCCTTCAATGTTTACTTTACTATTTAACGATGCACTTCCGACTGAAATTTGTCAAAATCTCTTTTCATCACTCTGCTAAAAATTACCATGGATTTGCAGCCGAAACTGCCACCGATACCATCAAAACAGCTTCGCTTTATTATTTGTCTGAAACCTTGTTGACTCGGTTTTCCACGAAAGCCTCTCGGGCTCGGGACAGTAACTAATGGCCGTATAAGCCTTGAAATTATAATCCTACAAGTCTCGCCACTTCACAGTATAGAATATATATTTATAAATTCCATATTTTGCGGAGTTTAAAATGGGTACATTTGACCCTCGAGTCTTTCGCCCATTAATCACTCGGTATTATCTAATTGTTATTCACATTATCGCGGGTCTTCCCCCAAAGGAGATTACCTCCATTCATCATTTCTGAATCTGGTGTCACGTGGCTTCCGGTTTACTTGTAGTATCCTTTTCATTCATAATTTTGTATGCGAATGTGGAGTGAAGAGCGTTATGTAGTGCTTATGCATGGAGAGTTGGCGTTATGGAAAATATCCTTTTGATCTCGTTTCTCTCTGTTAGTAACTGGAGTGCCGTCCCCATTCAGAGGCATAAATTATAAGATTATTCTTCTCTAGACTTGTATAAAACCAGTAGAATGTCAATCCTGGTAAAATGGGAGTTGGCAAATATTGTAACATTTTACATATGAGATGGATAGAAAGGTTGATCTGTAATGACTAGAATACGTAAAATTGTGAATCTTTTAAATTTAAATTATTATTTTAAGAAAGTGAAATATTATTTTTTCAAAAATGATATAAGTAATATTTAAAATTGCATCTTACCTTAATTAGAAATATTTTCATATGTATCAACTAATGATTTACATTAGTAATAAAAACTCACTGTTTTTAGTAATTAATTAATTAAAATTAATGTTACTTTTCGTTTTTTTGTTTTTCAAATAATTGAAAAAGCTTTTTATTAAGATATTGGTTGCAGTTAATTCGCTTTAAAATGTGATAAATATGCAAAACAGTATAGAGAATAATTTAAATTACTGCGAAATAAAATCATGTGTATAATTTTAATTACAATTTCTATTTCAATGAGGTCAAAATATCCAAATATTTTCTAAATTAAGTTAGAAAAAAATATAAATAAAATCTTACATTGACAATAATCCATAAGAGCTAGATGATTGTAAAATGATTGCTGGCTGATCATATGAAGCACGATTAAAGCAGAGGTGACTGATTGATTAGGGCATTATCGGAAAATAGTGAGTTTGAATCCTGGTTCAGCTAAAGATCCATCATGTTCACAAAGAGCGGCAGAGGCGCATTTAATATATCTTGGTTGCAATTTCCTCCATATGAAACGATACCTCTGCTTTGTCCCTGCTACTAAATTTTGACGACTCCACTAAAATCAACAAGAATTTTTGTGTTAGTGCTTAGAATACTTTCGCCAGCTGATCCACTGAACCAGCGAATGTGATTCTTGGCGTGATCATACAAACTGTGTATTTTACGACTTGGGGACGTCACACTGCGAACTCACCAACCTACCCAAACACAGAGACGCGCCGATGTACTAAATGTCTCTATTTACGGAAATGATGACACGGCAAAATTCACCGTTTTTAAGGAGGTGGACTGCAGCTCTCCTTGTTCCAGCAGAAGAGATGATACTCAGCTCGTTTGTTTGTTTGTTGGTTTTTATGGCGCAAGGTCCAAAAAGGACAAGCTGCGCCAGATACTCAGCTCATGGTGGGTGCTAGAGATTTTCTAGGTTTTCCTCAAGTTGCACGTGAATACAGCCTACTTTCCCACAGAGCCCCCTAGAGGGCATTCCTTCTCAGCCCGCACATGTAAAAGTGACTCTCACTGCGTTGCGTAGGCCTCACTTCGCGCTCGGGTTTTATCATGTTATTATGTTTATTAGAGCTAAATAAACTAGGGAAGTGAGGCATACACGTTGTGTTAGTGGGGTGGTTCGTCTGGTTTGTTCCGTTATCGAAACTACCATCTTCTGAAGGATTGGCCATACTAACGTCTTAGTGGAGTAATGACTCATCTGATGAGGTTACTGGGTGCTGGAACGGTTGTGTTTTCCTTGCCTGGCTATAGACTCGGTGTCTCCCAGTGATGGGTTGATTACTCAGTCGACTCTATAGGGCCTTACACTCGCTTCGCGAGTAGGACGCTCGCCTGCGGTGTCTAACACTCCACTGGATATTTGTTCTTTCATTAGCCCTCTTGGTTCCTCGTTCAACTGAATTTGCACATTATTTTTAGCCGTTGACCAGTGCTCTCATACTATGGGATCTGTTCATCTTGCTGTAGACTTTACTGCACCAAAAGGAAAAGTATCATAAGCACTATTTTAGCTTTTAAGAATTGGTGGTAGGGTTCAAATATGACGCAGATCGCATGATACTGTGATCACAAAGAGACAACCAATATTGTGTGAGATAATGCTACAGTTGAATTTGTTATTTTAAATAGAATATTTTAGAAGATCTCAATCAATATAACTAAAATAGATATTTTCTGTTCCTTGAAAGATTTTTAAATCAGTTTAATGAATTCATTTAACAAAATATCTTTGAAATTTTTCCGGCTGATAATATACTTTAACAATAAACAAAAAAATTGTCCAGTTGATTTGAGAAACATTCTCGGCAGTGAAGCATTTAGTCATAGAGTGGCAATCACGAGTACCGTAAGATACATGTAGAGCATGATGGAAAAATTTAGTGCACAAACGCGAATCGTTCACAAAATAAATAAGGAAGCAAAGATAATGTCTTACAGAAATTGAGATGTCTTACAATTTCTTTGAGGGTTCAAGATTAAATTTCATTGATCCTTGAATCTATTCAGTTTCAAATTTCTTCAATCAAAAAATATTTGAGGAAAAAAAAGTTTGAGATATATCTTTGATTATTGCCACTTAAATAAATATAGATATTTATAGCAAATAGAAATAATGTGTTCCATTTTTGCATTTTTATTTATTATTTACCATTTACAATATAAAATCGAATCTATAATCAAAAGAAGATATTGGAGTTTAATTCTCAACTAATCATTTTAATGTCAATGTGACAATGAAAACCGAATAGTGGAATTCAATTCAAATGGTGGTTGGCTTCTCAACTCTCTATTTTCAATTCATAAGTTTGTGGATTCGATTCTACAAATGAACATAAATTAAGTAAACTGTTATTCAGCATTAGCGTGAAACTATAGAAATGGCCAATTCAACCTCCCTCTCCAATGCAATTTTACAAAAAACCATCGATGTTAACTTTATAAACTTTATAATCTACATTGCTAGTTCTAGAGAATATGTATGTGTATTGATTTTAAAATCTAAATGTTTAAATTTTTCCATGATCATTCTAAAAAAATTAAATTCCAACTATCATATTGATAACTTGCAATTCAAATTATATCAGCTAGCCAGAAAACTTTTCATAGATGATGTAAAAAATAGAATTTGTAAGGCTGAAAGATTTGAAAATAATCAATGCTTTGATAAAATTCATTAAAATTTTTCTCAATTAGCAGAAAATATCAAATGTAAATGTATAAATTTGTATACAATGGGTTATGGGCTAAATCGTATACTTTAATTGTAATTACCTTACATTTATTTTTAACAAATTCAATATTTAATCATCTTTTTCTACCAAATTAAACCTTTAATATTAGGTGAAATGCCTTCCGATAATTTTTTTTCATTAATCACTTTCCGTGAAATTATAAATGCGAAAATAATTCTCCATAGCATATCGCGCATTGCAACAATGTTTATATCAAACCTTTTATTCTAAAACGCTATGGACATTTACGATAAAAGCATTAAAAACTTATCGCGAATTGCGAAGTAGTATCGCTTATCAGCGTTATCACCTATCCTCCCCCTCGAACCATACTATTTAATGAGCACTTTATTATCTGGTTTTACTTGTTCACGCTAAGCTAAACAAGCAGAAAGATGTCCCCGGCAATAGCAAACCATTATAGGCATAACAGGCTTCTGCAAAATATTTAATGGTTGTCGTTAAGCGTCGTATTATCGCGTAAAATAAAAGTACTCATTATTATCACATTCAGAAAAAAACCCGTAAAAAAAACCTTTAAAAATAACGTTTTTATCGGCTTCAGCAAATTACTAACGCTTCATTCGTAAAATATTTTTTCTAAAAGAAAAAGAAAAGACTTCAGCTTTAAAAAAATTAGAAGAGGGGGGGGGGGAGAATGTAATGTTTTAGTCTTCTGGTGCAAACTACTCATTTACGAAGAAAATATTAGGTTGGGTAGGAAAGGGGGTAAGCTCTCTAACTTCAAAGCAGTAAAAAAAAATTTAAAGGCAACGCACAACCGTTTTGTAAGTGTTTTAAAGTATTCATTCTTGCATAATTGCACCTGATATATCATTATGTATTTTTCCTTTAATGAATATAGCCATCATCATTAACTGCTTTTATAGATGAAAACGTAAAGAGGGATTTTTTTTTATAAATGGATTTTTTGCATACATTTTTTAGTTTATTGAAAGTGCTTAAAATGGAAGCAAAACTCTTCCATTTTATTCTAAAAGGGGGCTTAATTGCCGTAACGTATAATTTTCTGGTAATGACTCTACGTTTTTCCAGACCGTTTTCCTATTATTCTTTTGCATTTTAAAAAGCAGAAAGTAAGAGAATGTATAATAACAATAACAATAATAATAAAATATAAAAAAGTAACGAGAAGGAATTGGGGGAAAAAATCTTCCCTACAGTCGATAATAAAAAGAAGAGTGATAAAAGGAAAGGGGAAAAAATTACCGAAGAAAAAAATAATCTTTCTTTTTTCTCCTAATTGCATTATTTTTATCTCACTCAAAACCATTAAATTGAAAATGAGTAAAATAGGGGGAAATGAAAACTTCGGAAGCGTTAGAGTAAATTTTCTCTTCTTTTCTCGGCAGAGGGAAATAAGAGATAAAAAAATAAATAAATGAATAAGCTTGAGCGCCGTTTGATGTTTTTTAAATGGGGATTTTCCCCCATTTAGGGTTGGCTTTATCGACTAGAGAATTTAATTGATTGGCCTAAGCGGATCGAAAAAATACATTTGAAAAAAACTAACACACAGCCGTGATTTAAATATTTTCCTTCAATATTTTCTAAGGGAAATTTAACATGATATTAATCTTTTCAATTTCAGATTATTTTGAGAATAGATATTTAAAACTGGCTTTGTTTATGGAAACTACTTCAGTAAAAACTTTAAATATCTTTCAAACATCTTTTACGAAATAAGTTCATTTCATAGACCACTTATGGTTATTTTTAAAAAAGTGATTAAATCAACTAAATTATAAGGACTGCTTTTATTTTAAGATTGTATCATGCAAAACTAAATTGAAAGCATTTTCGAAACTAATTTCATAAGAATGTGGAAATTCTCATTGCGTTAAAAATGCTTCAAAATGGGCACTGCAATTATTTTGGACCCATTTATACAATTGCATATATGATAATATATATGATCAACAAAATTAATTTAATCTTATGTTATATTTATACATTGTAATTGTTTATATTTTATAAGTGAATAAAATTATTAGGAAGAATTTTAGTACTTTTTAATATCCAAAACTGTGCAAAAACAAAGAAAAAAAATTGAGTTCACAAAAGTAAATTGCTTAAATTTGCTCACCCTCAGTCAAGAAAGCAGATATGGCCACTGTAGACCTTAGTCCCATAGTTTTTCTAACATGCCAATGGTAAATGTATTTTTTAAGTATGAAAAGAGTAATTTATATTTGTCAATTTAAATAACTAAGTATGCCTATTATTTAAAGTGCAGTCTAAGGTTAAGAAAATAAGGAGATCACATATTTTAATGTTTATAATTTATTTATAATATTCCTTTTTATAGGTGAAGAAGAAGTTTAGATATAGCAAATGATTTTAATGGTTATTAGTGTTATTATTGATGTTTATGTAAAAATATTTTGAAAAGAAGATGAGAAGGTAGCAAATTGGCTTACCATTATGTTCTGAGGAACTGAGCACTATACTTCAGATGGTGAAAATTCTTCAACAGTTTCGTGACTTAAGTTATTTACTAAAGAATAATCAATTATCTTTTTTTTATAAATAAACTATCTACTATGTGGTTAAAACTTAACTTCTTTCATAAGCGTCCTACAGCTAAAGTGGGATCTATTTATCCAATTTCATTTATCGATAATGCATGCAATTGTTTTAAGCTGGTTTGAAGATTATTATCAAAGAGAAGACGATAATTATAGCAAAAGAGATGACTAACACAAAAGGAATAAAAAAATTTCCTCAGTTCAACATAGAATTCAAAAGTAGATGTGCATAAAAATGGCAAAAATAAAGTAAAAAGGGAAATTATTACTTAAGATTCAGAAAAGCTCTTCATCAGAATATCAACACAGAAAAGTGAAACATAAAAGAGAGGAAAAATTCTTTGTTGTAGCAAAATAATTTAAATTTTATCAAGTTGAGAGTCTTTTATGTAGACACACTGAAATGTTCATTCTAAACTAATTTATGTTTAGATAATAAAAATGCTAACGGTTCCACATCCCATTCTATTACGATATGTTAAATAGCGTAAATATATTTTGCTATTGTTATAAAAAAAGAGCAATATTGTTTTTAACCATCGCTTATACAAAGTAACATGATTCCACATACTTTACTTCTATAAAAGCACTCTTGCATCAAAATTTTAAGAAAAAGCACTAAATAGTTGCTCTTTTAGTAATCCATGCTCAATTTGTTAATCGAATTTGACTTTATGCGAATTTTTGTTATGAATATAATGTGTGAATTTAATATATTATTGATAAGTTATGATATTTGGTAACACGCAGCGGATACTTAACATCTAAAGATTGCTGTAAGACATTTAGATATTCAATGTGTTTACCTTCCAAAAGTAATTTTATAGTATATCCAATTGCTTCAAGAGAAAACGTCCGGAAAATTCTGACTAACGTATATGCGGAAAGCAAAAACGTCATCTAATCTACCATTGTACAATACTATATTGAAGGGTGCTTTCTTATCACTAAATAACAGTGAGCTTTAATATTGAGGCATTTAACGTGACAGAAGGGTTACTCTAACAGCTGAAAACTGCTGTAAAGTATATGAATGAATATCATGTATTTATAACCAAGAAGATTGGTTTCATTAATATAGAACCACATTCACTTGTTACAAGAAAGAAAAGCCTGAAAGTTACCAGTCACTCATCTCAACAGAAGTATAACATGTGTAGAACATGCTTCTTTGGGATGTTTAATAAATGGAAATTTCATGTGGACCTAATTAATGATAAATGGCCTTGTTAAAAATGCGCATTGGCCTAAAATATATTTAGGCAAAATGTTAAATATTTTAATATAAAAAAATTAAAAAAATAGTTATTTTTATAAAAAAGAAGTTATTTTAACTAAACTTAATAAAATGTTAATAATTTTTTTATGCTTAAAGTAATAGCACCTTAGTAGCCAATTATGTATAAAAGAAATTTATCATTACGGTAATATAAGTTACCTAATTAGCCTATTTCCTCATTCATAGCAATATTTTTAGGAATATGACTTATTAAATTGCTTAGTATTGAAAAAAGCCAAGTATTAAGAGTTTCTTCTTTATTAATTTAAAAAAAAAATTTAGGAATAAATTTCTGTGAAAAATTGACAGCTTCTAAATAAATAAATGAGGGAAAAATTGATTAGTAAAAAATATTGCTTGACACACATAAGCTCATTAAAAATAAAAAAGAAGAGGAGGAAAGAAAAACCTTCTAATGCATGGTAAAAAAAAATGCATAACGAAATTATCTTCTATATTATATTTGCTTTGTTAGCACATCAGGATCACCTAGGAAGAAAAAAAACGTTGCCAGACGTGAAAACAACGGTATTTAAAACGCCAAAAAGTCGAGACATTACGAAAACCTATTAGAAAAGGAGACCAAGGAGCGAAGGAAATGACTATTAGTGTACAATAATAAAGGTGATTTAGATTAATTGACTTTGAAGCGGGCTTATCACGTCATAAATTACAGACTCCCGGTTCTCGGGGTTCTGTGTGTTATCGAAAGTGAGCGGTGGGTGGTGGTGGGGGCATCTCTGATATTCCCCACCCCTTTTAAATGGTTTACCCCTTATCACAGGCAATTATGATAACGAAAACGAGGCAGTTTGTTCATTAAAAGAGACGAAAAATGCTATACTTTGCTGACATGCGTTTCAGCAGAAGACAATGCGCGAACAAAAGGGCTGGTGATTAATTTGGAGCGATAAACAGAAAATTATCCAGGGGGACCCTCTTGGTCTGTGAGCGTATGTGCAGTTAAAAGAGCGTCATTAAAATTTTGTGTGGTAAAAGGCAACGAGACGCAGTTTAGTACTTGACATATTATTTTAATTACTGAAAGTCGGCTTCTCCTGCGACAGCTAAAATCGTCCACAATCTGAGCAGCGGATCGCTAAGAGCTAGAAAATGGCCGGATAATATTTTAGAATCGGAGTGTGTTTCACCGAGTGTGAATTTATTCGAAATAAATCTCTCCCTTTGAAAACGAGGGTGAGTTTATACTTTTGCATTGTCTCTGCTAGAAGATATATCAAGAGGCAATTGTTTCGTTTCATGGTGATGTGGGACCTTCTATTCGTGAATCCGTTCTGGAATAAAACTTTTCATTATCAGTTCGTTATTTTGTTTCGTATCACCAATTATGAATTCATTCTTCCTCGTTTCCGTTAATCAGGAAGCCAATATATAAATCAGAATGTTTATTATATGCTGAAATATACTTTTTATCCGTATTTAAGTGTGAGAAAATTTATAAATAAAGAACATTTTATTATGGAAATGAATATTTCTTAAATGCTAAAATTCTAGAAAAATTTAATCCAAGCCAATTCTAATTTATTATATAAAAAGAGAAATAAATGTTTATTTTGTAACATAACTTTTTTATTAAATACCACAATACGTTGAATTCTAATTTAAATTTTAACTAATTTAAATTTTCACTTTATCGTTGCAAAGAAAACAAATAAAAAAAACTTGCATAAATTCGTAGACATGCTAAAAGCCGAAGGATTAGATCTCGGCCCCTCAATTCAGCGGCTTCTGGGTTCAGCTCTCACATCACGCTTGTGAGTTTTTAGTGGTTCAGAACCTATTTTAAACTTGGCTTGGTCCAATTACACTTCATGTGCATTGAAAGACTATTGATTGTTTAACAAACCAAACCATCTGTAAGCCATTCAATAGAATGATGTGATATAGACAATATCATGATGTGATAATATGTGATATAGACAATATAATGCTGTCAATAGAATGACAGATACGTTTGTAGAATAATGAGGAAAATTTTTTTTCTCTCATATAGTGAATGTTATTTAATTACTCTACTTGTACAAGTAAACATTGGTTTTTGCTTCAATTATTTTTTTTCAAATTTTTTCCTATATGTCTACGGAAAATTCATGGAGAAGAATCATAGTAGATGATAATTTACGTGATTTTATAATCATAAATTAATTTGAATATAACCATCATTGAAAAATAATTCTACTAAACGAAATTCCAAGAAAATTTTAATTTAAATTACTTGTAATGTTGAAATATATAGTTACTTTAATTTCATTCTTGTAATTTTGCATAATAATAATGAATAGGAATATATGTTACTTATTGAGAAAGAATGTGAAATTATTTCAACTCAATTTTTATCTATATTCCATTATTAAAAACTTAAACAATACCTACAACAACTAGGCTAATTTTTACTATAAAAGTTCCTTGTTTGTTAAACTACAGTTATTTTTTGCATGTTTTAATTCGGCTGAAATGTATGGTTTAAAAATAATTCCAAGCAACTGAAAAATTTGCGTTCAAGATGATTGATACCTGGTATTTGAAGCGTTATACTAGAAATAGTTTCTTTTTTTAATGCGATCAGATGAATTTTTAAACCCTTAGATAAAACTTAAAGATATGAATATATTGACACACACACATAATAAAGATTGTAATAATTATAATTATTCCATAGGCTTATATAAAAAAATCTAAAATTTGAATAAATTATGAATTTTACATTATTTGAAATCATTATGCATGATGAATATAATAAATATTGGCAAATAGAAGCATTCGCATGATTATATTCATTTTAATCATAAAAAAATAAAATTATTGTTTACTGATTTGTTTTTACTTTTTATATTAGGTTGTAAAGTGTACACACTTTCTTTATCTATAAGCATGTCAACGAAATGAATGATTAATTTTAGAGCGTGAAAGGCAAGTAGAAACTTATAATCTGTTTTGACACGTATTAAAATAGTCTTTACTGGTGGTATTCCTTAAAACGGACTTTAATATATTATTTTGTATTTGTTATGTTCCAAAATATATTTGATTTTTTTTCCTTTTGATTGAAAATAATTCACATTTTTCTCGAAGTATATTTGAAATCAGCTCACATCATGACAGGACTTGAATTTCGTATAAAATGTTAATAAAAACATCTTCGTATAATATATGTTAATGAAACACAACCTTCTAATAAATTCCATAATGTTATGATTGATAAATATTAGCTTAATTCAGTAAATTTTATTAAATTTCTCAGAAAGTGTACAGCGGTTTTTTAAATTTACGTTTGTATATTAGAAAGTGTTATTTGCAGAAGCTAATAGTAAATTAAAAAAAAATGTTCACGAGAACCTAAAAATATCAAGAAAGCTAAACAATTAAAAAATTTATTCTTACACAACCCAAAGGGCAATTTTCTTTTAGAAATAATTTTTTTATTAAATAAAATATGAAAAAAGCATTTAAACATCGAAAACAAAACCTCACTAGTCTGTTAATTTAAAAAAAAAACTAATATATAACATTCTAAATGCATGCATTAGTGATAGGGTTTAAATCTGCAATTATCCGTGTCAAATTCACACTCCTTATTCATAAAGCGTTAATAACGATGGATGTAACGCAATAACAATTTATTAATACAGTAATGACTAAAATGCAAAAGTCCCATGATATAAATGTATATACGTAAAAATTTGAACGTGGGGTAACAAATGTTTTCTTGTGTATGTAAAGCAATAGTAAATTTTAAGTAAAAACATGTTTTGAATGGTGGACACTTATAAAAATTAAACACAAAAATTTTCTCATGATACAATTAAAGTAATTTATATTTATGTATTGGCATCGCTCTCTATTAAATAGTCTCGTCATTGATATATTTAAATAACTCTGTGTATGTTCATTTGATGCGAATGATGTTTTATATTTCTTCGCTTACAATGGGCATTTGATCAGAGATACTGTACTAAACGTATACAAGTAAAATCTCTTATGTCTATCCAATCAAAGTAACATTCTAGAGAAAATAGAGTTAAGGCGCCTCTCCCGCGCAAGGACTCTCGAACCTACAATCTATAGATTTGAAATCAAATACTTTATCCATTAGGCAATGCAACGGATTGCAATTAACACTAAAACTACCGAAAGGGGTCATTTGACCCATTTTCCCATTAATTTTGCCAAATAAAAAAAATCCCCGGTATGTTTAGTGTTAAGGATTTTTATGAATGCAAATTTAATAACCAATTGCAATTAAGATCTTTATATCAAGGATTAGAACCCAATGTTGTCATGATATAAATATACACCAATAAAATATTTATTAACGAAATAAAAGAATATAATTTTTTAATTTGTGTGTAAATTTAACAAGAATTCATTTTATATATTTATACTCATATATTTAAACAAATTTTTTCATTTTGAATTCTAAGGTAATCTGAAAAAAAGTAAAACGTGTTGTCTCATTGAATAAGAGAAATATTCACTATCAAAAAAGAATGTTATGCTCATTTCACAATTGTTTTAAATTTAATGTATGTTTGTTGATCCACATTGAGAGAGAAAGAAATATATCGATGTATGAATAAGGAAAAGGAAGAAATAGGGAAAAAAAACTTATCGTCTGACTTGTGCTCTAGAGGAAAAATGTTCTGGAATAGAAGGTCGATCAATTTTAGAAAACAAATAATGACAGTTATGCTTAATACGTTTTGTTTTATTCCATCGAATCATCTCTCGAAAAAAAAACATACATTTAAAAAAAAAAAGTCTTTTATTTATGATATGTAAAAGAATTCACACATTTAGATTACCGTTTTACAACACAATCCCTCTTTTCTTTTTCACACCACTGTTCTTTTTTCCAGCTCGAGCGATTATGACTTCCTTCTAGGTATTGTGGTTATGGATACCAAAAAACGGTTTTCGATGTTATGAAATAACTCCAACACATGTTGTAGAATTACAACATGTGTTGTACTGTACCCTATACCACGTATGTGTATTAATTAACTTATTTGTTATAGAATAATTATTATAAGAGAAGAGTAAATTAAAATAAAATGTATTTGCTGAGACCGAAGTCTAACACGACTTACATAAAAATTTTTCCTCTGCCATTTTAACGATGATCCTTTTCCTTTTATAATTATTTTCATGATAAAATACGATAAATATTTTAATCATATAAAATATAAAAATATCACTAGATAGGAAATTAAAAAAAAAATAGCCAGAACAGATCTATTAATTAGACGAACATTTTTCTATACGCGACCTTACAATAAGAATTTGCAGTGATTAAATTCAATGTCAAATGCCTTACATAATAATGCAAATTAAAAAATGTCGCAGTAAATAAATAAAAACTAATTGTTTGATTCATCAAAGATTAACACAAACACTTCGTAATATATAAATGTATGTAACATTCATTTTTATTTACGAGAGCAAAATTAATTATTAATTTAAATTTTTTATGAATATAAATAGATATCCATTAAAACTATATTTTTGACATTGTTTAAATTACATACTTTGTTTGTTTTGATTTATTTTCACACATAAAAATCTTTCAAAGATTTTTAAAAAGTGGGGAAGAAGTGGAATAAGTTTTTATATGTTCGAAACTTAACTCATTGATCATTATTCGTTAAAAGCAATTTTAAAAAGTGTTTCCGAAGATTGAAATCTTTCACAAAATAAAAATTAAAATTTTCCTCTTCCATTTTAATACAATGTGCAGTTCTTTTACAAAGATAATTTAGAATATTCTGTGATTTAAGTTAAAAATTATCAGTTTAAAGTATTGGCTGCTCTTTCTCTAAAAATGTCTCGCCGCAAATTTAAATCGGATGTGTACGTATTTATTTCGACTGACATTTTTCACTTCCATGTTAAGGACAACATCATAGTATCTGTACTGTATGAAAGCGACTAACATCTCTCACTAACAATATATGCTAATTAACTTGTTTTAATAAGAGTACCAAATACTACAGCAGAATGTTAAGTCAAATCAACCATCACAGGAGTCGAACCCATAACCTTCTGATTCGACACCAGACGTTTTAAATGTTATGCCACTTGGTCGGCAAAGATAGAGACAATATCATTTAATAGAGTAGTACATTAAAGACTAACATTCAAAATTCTCACGTTATAAATGTATTTCTAACTAACATTAATTAACGAATGTACAAAAATTAATTGGCAAAAATTTAACTAGAGTTCTTTTTTTATTTTATTTCACGTGTATAGAAAATTACTATAATATTAAAAGTCAAATTCATAAAAGAATTTTAAACTGGAGGGATTAATTTTCTTCATACATTATAAATGTTAATTAATAAAATAATCTTAAACTAACGAAAAAAAATATTTTGTCCAAAATCCAATACAATTATATAAATAAAATTAATTTCTTCTCTTTATACAATAAGCATTTAAAATTCAGTAAATTCAGAAATTAAAATATTTTCTTTTAAACATAAAAAATATAAAGCGAACTATGATTGAAAATAAAAAAGCCATTAACTAGTAATTTTTATATAAATCAAATATTTATACTAAGAATCATGAAAGCACACATGTGTTTGATTGAAACAGCAAACGACTTTGAACAACATCAAATTACACACATTTACCGTAAAGGCACAGTCACAGTGAAGATAATCCTTATAGAAACCAAATGATAGGTACACGAAAGACTCACAAATTGCTATAGATATAAATGTATATAAAATTAAGAAAGTGCAAAATTAGGCATTTCTTCAATTTTTATAAATTAAAATACATATTAATAAATATTTCATTCGTGATTTTTAAAAATTTCCTGATATTCCTAAATAAAAGTAACCTAAATATTTCTTAATGCAATTGTGTATGTTTATTTCTGTAAACCTCTAAATAAATTTAATCCTTAGTTAAAAGCATTTAAAAATGTTTATTAAGTTTGAAAGCGACGCAGTTAAATACACTTAAAATCTCTCTCTCAGTTTGAATTACAGAAAAGAAATTTACTATATAAATAATTAAGGAAATTTTATATTTATAAATACTTTTGTATCTCTTTTCAAATATTATGTCATTTATTTAAATTGTCCGTATACGCAACTGTTCCTATTGATAATTTTCATTCCCACATGAAAATAATCACACTTTGTACTAAACGAATCCACGATTAAAAACTCTCACCAGTCATTTATGCTTACTCTATCATGAAAAAAAAAAAAAAAAAAAAAAAAAAAAAAAACATCTTAAGTAAAATGGAGAAACACAGTGAAAGATCAGTGACAAAAATTGAACCTGCTTCCAAATCGAATACAGAAAAATTATTCATTAAAAGAAGAAGAAAGAGTAGTCATGCATCATAGCGTTTAATAGACCCCTGAATTGAAGGCTAGCAAACACAGCATAAAGTTAAGTAATATATTTTAACGTTTATATATTTATGTAAAATATGTTAACATTCGCGGGTTAATATACATTTATATATTACAAACATAAATCAAAAAGAAAATATAGAATTATATAGAAGAAAATATGAATTGTCCGATATCTAAAATATGTAAAAGCAATTTATTTCCATTAATACTTATCATATTTTGAATCATTAATAATTAAAACAAAACATCTAAAAGCTGAATTAAAATTTTGAGAAGTTTGAAACCTATCACAATTGAGTTTTATATTTTTCTCCATCATTTTAGGAGGTTTTATTCAGTGGTAGTTTAGAATGAGATAACATTC
>JAPDSC010041637.1:0-11423 GCA_026290005.1 Latrodectus geometricus
AATTTTGTTAATACATGCAACAGATTCTTCCCCTATGCTTAAATTGGGGCATAATATCGGATAATGTTTTTTAGTACAGACTATGCATCGAAGGCTCATTGTACATTTATCAGCGCGGCAATTAATTCTTAAACAAGATAAACATCTCTTTGCCCTAAGTACCTTGTCCCTTCTTTCCTTTAATGTAAACTTTTGAGCGGTGAAGCAGTCACTACTTCTATGCGTGGTCTTATCGCAGAATAAGCAATATAACTCAGCCCTGTTACGTCTATCATAGCCTCTTCGGGCATCTGTTTTAGTTTGAGTTGTTAATGCAGCTGCAGTCGGGACAAGAGGCGCCGAATTTATTTTACGATCGGATTCAGTTTTATTTATTTTATCTACTTTGGTTTTATCCATTGAGCAAAACCCCTTAGCTATTCGAATCCGTTCACTGCCTATTACTTCATTCCGAAGAAACTGCATGAGTAATTCAAGGTCATTATTCATATTTCCTGATCGGGAAGTTGAATTCCTCTCTCTCTCCCATGCAATCAAAATATTTTCAGGAATAGAAGCTTCAACTTGTGGGTAAAGCATGCATGCGTATTTCTCTTTAGTTACACCCAAATTTTCTAAACAGCGCAAATGCGCATCCAATTGATCTACTAAGTTAATGAAAGGCATATTCTGCGATTGATTTAAAATAAGTTTTAACAGTTCGCGTACATACAATTCAATTGACATTTTATCATCAGCAAAACGTGCTTTTAAATTTTTAATTACAGATTTATATTCATTTTTAGAAACTTGATACGATTGAACAAAATCGAAAGCCTTACCCTCGGTTGTCTGCATCAGATAGGCAAATTTAATGTCGTCCTCCAATTTAGGATCATCATCAATTTTTTGGAACATGGTCCAAAAAGAAAACCAATTCTTGGGATTACCGTCAAAAGTTGAAAGTTCCAGTTTAGGCAAATTAATGGAGATTCGATCGGTGGAATCCTTCGGTTTATTTCGATTTGCAGAGCTTTGTAGGAACTCCTCAAAGCGAAGTTTCGCAGAAGTAAAATCATCACGGTAGTTTTCACACCTTTCAAATTCAGCCTCTATGATCTCGGCAGAAGAGGAAGCCTTACCTTTGGCTGTTTCTTCGGTAGTTGAAGAAAGATATTGTATGACTTTCTCATCATTTTCAAACAGCCTCCCAGATTTTTCTTCCAGTATAGAAAATGCGAGGGATGCCTCTTTAACATTGTTGGCTGCGATACATGTATCCAATTCTTTAATCGTTTTTGTTACAGCAGACCGCAAAACTTTGCGTTGAATCAAACAGCTGTCATCCATAATTCCTTTTCGGAAATTCCAATTTGAGCGGGTAAATATTGCTCGAAATTCAGTTGCAGTGCCAAATACTGCGCGAATTTAACGTTGGGCGCCAGATGTTGTAGCACGAGATAAAATATGGCTATTGGTTTGACATAATAAGTCAGTGCGAGCCTCTGGTTTCTTTAAAGTGTTTTATTCAACAGCAACAACATGACTAGAGAAAAAGTTAGAAGTACAGTATAAAGAAATGGAATCACATGACCTAACACAGCGCCATCTATAGGAAATGAATGTTAGTTAGCAGTGGAAGGAAGAAGATGCAACAAACAGAGAAGATACACATCTATAACATCTTTAATGCAGCAAACAGAAATAGGCCAAAAACAATGTTAGAATGAATGTGCACCTAGAGGAAGCAACATAAAACAATCAGTGGAGATTAGTGAGATAAGAAACAAACATCAAATCATGTAATCAATTTATTGATTAATTAGTATTTTTTCATTTTTCGTTTTCTTTTTTATCACTTTTCTTTTTCTTTTTTTTATGTAAATTAGGAATAAATTTAATTATGATTAATAAATAAATTTTCCTATTTCAGATTTATTAATCAATTTCACTAGTTTTTCAGGTTTAGGTAGGCTTTATCCTGAAGAAGATTAAAGCTTTGTTCTGGGGCTCCATAAATAACACCGTCTCAATTTCCCTATTCTTATTCGATAAACCCATTATTGGATAATATAATAACTGAAATTATTTTAATTGTTGTAGCAAATTAATTTGTAAAATAAATTTTCATAAACAATGGATCGTATTTACTTATGCTTAGGGTGAAAAACCGGAAAAATATAATTAAATTTTCATGGCCACCGATTTGTAAATAGGAAAATAATAAAGTAGATCGGATAGAATGTAAAAGTAAAAATTCAAAATTTATTTGCCATAGTTCATTAATAGTTAGGATAACACTTAAGACCTTTCGCTCTGAAAATAGCCGTCATACTTCTATCCTATTTTAGCATATCTTAAAAATACAATTTTAGAATAAGTCTTTTTTAAATCTAAAATTAAGGAATGAGTTTCGTGATCTAATAGTAACGATTTTGCATAGATGGAGGAAAAATATTGTTGAATATTCTTATTTTCAAAATACTTCGTTGTTGTATTTCCTTTTTTGCACTCTTTTAAACAAAATCGGTAAGATAAATATATAAAAATACCGTACTGTTGGGACATTCAAATATATTACATATAGAAGCACATTTTTTACTTCTTTTTTCCTTCTCTTTTTCTCTCTGTAAATAAGCCATTGACATTCTTCATACTTTCCCTACGCATTTATTTTTTAATGTATCAGTAAATAATGAAAAACAAATAAAGAAGATATACACATAATAAATAGAAATAAAAAAGATTATGAGAGTTTAGGTAGATAAAATGATAAAAACTAATACATATTTAAATTACGAATATAAATCGCAATAAATTTAAATCTTAATTTTTTTTCACTATGGAATACAGTTCAAATACATAGTAACCAATACACTTTTGGAACAACCTTTCATAATATGATATACTAAAAATCAAGATTGGTAAAGCCATGTTTCAATTTCACTAGTATGTGGACCTACTCGAAAATTTAAGTGAATGTATAGTAGATTTTTTTCCTAATTTCCTCAATTTTTGTTCTCAAATTTTTTTATCTCTTGTATATATTAAGTAATGCAACATTATAGCATTGATAGTAGCTACTTTTAATTATTTTCCTTTGAAATCAATTTTAGGAAAGAATTAAAATCTTCTGATTTAAGATATTTAAATTCCATTCAATTGGTTGAGTAATTAAGGTTTATTGCTGTGGGCTCACATATTATTAATTTAAATGCATGGATAGCGGATATCAGCTTAGCCTTTGGTTTATTTTAAAATTTTTAATCCAGCAATGATAATAATATAAGAAAATTTTATCATTGTAGTTCATCCTTGAAAAAATATCAAAGTATAAATGAAAGGTTTGTTCATTTAAGTTTTTAAACCCTAATCTGGCATTTCCCATATTTTATTTTACAGAAATTATTCTTATAATTATTTCAAATAATTTTTATATTTTTATGATTTCATTTAATATTATAAATTTTTTCCGTGATTTTAATTTAAATTTACTTAGTATTATTTTTTTAATTATTGTATGTCAGTGCTCTGCTATTTATTCAACAGTTCATAACTCCTATTTGATTGAAGACTGTTGTAGTTCAAAATCTATTATATTTGAACTGTAAATTATGATCAAATTTATAATAATAAATAATAATGATAATCATCGTGAACGAAAAATAACTTTAGAATAAAAACTCAAAACAACTCAAGATTGATTGTGTTATTTATATTACAAATTTTAATGTTACAGATTCATTAATTTCACAAAATCATTAATTTTAAAGAATCATTAATTTTACAGATTCATTACAGAATTCACATCCAATTTAAAAATTTTATAGAGGTAAAAATAAAAGTATTAATGATCATACAATAAATGCAAATTTTAAGAAAAAAGACTTATTCAAATACGATTAATTCATAAAGATTTTTACACTCATAAATACTGATTAATTCTTAAAATTACCCTCCAATTCAAAACTTTGTCAACAAGTGCCTTTTTAGTATAATTATTTATGCAACAAATAATTAACTAGAATTTTTATTTCCAAATTTTACCATACAATAAATGTCACTGTATATATACCATGAAGGAACAAAAATGTCATTTTTCAACACAGAATCTAATCGAATTTATGAAACTCAATGTATTGTTACTCTACATCATTACACTGTTACGATGTTAATTATATATTACAGTAATCAAATTGATTCGATAAAAAACAGTGCTAAAAATGCTGCGTCCCCATGCCGTGATTTAGCGGATAAAAGATAATTATTTACGTGTTTCTTCCAATTATTTATTGAGAGAAAAACTATTCTTTAATGGTATTGTCTATATCCTTTTGTATGGTTTGTTTTTAGGTCAAAGGTCATTTTTTGTTCACAAGAAGTAATTAGAAAGGGGCCAACAATTTATAGTGAATTCCAATTACTTCAAACATTCACTCCATATGTGGGTTTCTCATCTATGAACTCTTGACTTAAGGCCCAAAGTGCCAACCTATAGGCCTCTAGCACGGCTTTATAGGTTTTGGAACCTTATACATGTCTAATTATCTTCCCAAGCATCTTCTCATATCCATTTTGAAGAATAGAAATATTACGCATTAACATTTTAAATTAACTATGTTTTGAATATTTAAATATTTTTTACTTTTACATTTACTAGGTTCAATGTGTAAAATTTTCACTTCCATTAAAGAAATTCAAGTTTGATGGTAAGAATTACAATTTGTTTATAAAATAAGACTATAATGTATTTCATAGTTGTACTTCATAATTAAAGACCATTATCAATCAATTATATATTACACTAAAAAATAATTATCCTTTAACTGTTTTTTATTACCAAAACTTTCATTTTGATATTTATCTACCTAAATTGATTAAATCCTACTATCCAGAATAATTTCAGATTCCACGAAAAACCACGAGAAACTCGAAAGGGGAAAACCCACATAGAACAAAAGCTAGTCAGCAATCTTTTGCGCATCTATATGGTAGAGGTAAATAACTACTCCTACATTTCCTTCTGTTTGATGTCATTTCCTCCTGGCGAGCACTCAGAAGAGTTCAAGATGACTTTTTTTATTCCAACATGAGTCAAGTCGGTTTGTTCTTTCATTAAAAACAGTTTTCTTTATATTTTTTTCATGAACAGTTTTTACTGTAGAAAATCCTTGAAAACAAACCCAACACAAATAAATTAATCTATAGAATAAGCACGTTACTTTTTTTTTTTTTTTATTCGGTCCCAATGTTTCTCAGCTCTAACATTTTTCGATATTTTTAAATAACAGAATCGAATAAAATGTTAATTTGAAATTATGAGGTATCAAAAATTGATAAAATGTAATCTGGAGACAGAATCTCCGAGATGCATTGTTGTAAATAATAGGAAGATAATACTGCTTACTGAAATATTGTTCTAATAAGTATAAAATAAAAAAGTCACGCCATTTTAGAGATTAAATAGTAAAAGCTTGATTTTAAAATAACTGATTAACCAAAATTAAAGATTTACTTTGACTATCATAGTTATTATGTACGTAATTATTAACTGATATATTTGCTTGCTTCAGTTTTAAATATCTTAATTTTAAATTTAAGAATATATGAATGTTTAGCAATCATATGTTTTGAGCTATTTATAACAAAGGGGGAAAAAACAGCGCATTTAAATTTTTTATGTTAAATTTCTAAAACTTCCTACTTTCTAAATACCTCAGCGGAGTTTGCCCAACTACTCAATAACCAATTCACCAAAACATTTAATTGTCAATGTTCTTAAAAATAAAACCAATATAAGTTATTTTATCTACTTTTCTGGATCTTCTCCTTTACCGTATTTTACACTTGATTTCAATCTTATTCACATTAAAAAAATTATTGTTATTTCCAAAACACAGAACTTATTTAAAGCAAGGCGAATTTTATGATTAAATGTGAAAAATCTGAATGTCTTAAGTCTGAAGTAAATGTTTTAAGTCTGAAGTATTTAACGGAAGGCATTGCAAAGGATAAGGAAGCACAGTAAGGGCTATACAAATGATATTGATAGTTTAAAAAACAAGAGACGAATCGTTCAAGTGAGTTTGCTAAAGCTGTCTGGAAACATTTGACAGATACTGTTAAATGTTTTGTAAAATGACAATAAACTTGTCATTCAATCTTTGACGTTTAAAAAAATGAATATTGACATAAATATTTTAGTCACACACATATATAGTACCTATTTATATTTACATAATTTGTAATTTAGGGATTTTTTTTTATTGGCTAAATCATAATATGATGATTCACCAGCACTATAAGATTATAAATTATAAAACTACAATTTTAAAAATAGTATAAATCGTTTATTTAAGAATGACTTCCTGATAACCCAATGATAGAAACCGAAAGTCCATTCACCTTAATCAACACACACGTATCCGTTTTATGACATAATTAGAATGGTAAGGATGTTACTCTTTAGAATACTTTTTTAAGAGTTGCGATTATTATTTATGATTTCTAGCATAACAGCATACATAGTTAATTGGGATTGAATTCCCAAATTTTATTTTGTTTTCACAAAACAGAATTTCTTTTAATAAAATTTATTTTAAAAAAAATTAGTAAAAAGTTTTTTGCAAATACAGAATTTATTTTACATTTATATACTTTAAAAATTAAAAAAATCATAAGAATGTATACAAGATAAATGGAAGTCTTTTGGTAACATACCAAGAAAAGAAGCAGTTACAAATTTTATACTCCTAACAGGACAAAACTATTTAACAGAACATCCATATAATTATTGTCTTCCAAAGCGTGTCCAATTTGTAATAAAGGCACCTTGAATTCTGACCACATCTTAATGTGTAAAGGTTTAAATAAGATTTCCAGGAAAATGGGGATACCACGAAATTTTATTGAAAAGCAAGAGCTCTCATGAGCTACCAACAATTTGGATTGCCTGATTTGGATTGGAGACTCTTAATTTGGATTGCTCTTTTTAAACTGTTTTCTATTACGTTTCAATTGTTCATTTCTTTTTCAATGGTTTTATTGTAAATTTCACACTCTTCTGATGTAACGAACTGCATTATTTATATGATTGATTTCCAAATAAAGTCATTTAAAGTAAGTTTTGGATATATTTTAATATAAACTTTTCAAATTAAAAAAACCTAAAATAGTCTGCTATAGCTAATAAAAAACAATTTTAATATTTGCATTAAATTGAAAATTGAATAAAAAATAATTTTAATATTTACGTTAATTTAAATTTTGATTGCGTTTATTCACTGCTCGATGAGAAATTTTAAGGAAGCCTACGGCTAAATAATTTCACAAATTTAAGAAGCAAACTAGGAAAAATAATCAGATAAAAACATTTTGTGTGACCTCTATAAATAATTAATTTTAATACCTATTGTTATCCATGAAGGTTATTTACAGTTTGCATTCCCACGAGTTTTACAAAGGTTATTCTAACTCTTTTCTCCCACCATTTAGTTTTATTGTTGATTTATTATTTTTCACTAACATATATTACCTTATGTTAAGTGGCTCTCAAATAATTTTGAACGATCATGTGTACAATAAATGTATAAACAGTTGTAAAACAGACGCTCATTATTAGGGTTGCGTAGGAACTAATAAAACAATTCTTAAAATGGAAAATTTGTAAAATAAAAAAGCTTTTAGATTATTAGGACTTGATTTTATTTTTCCAAACTATTTTTTTCTTATTAAGTACAATTAGAAATAATTATTTCAAATGCACTATATAAAAAGCATAAAAAATATGATTCATACTTAAAAGCAATACTTTATTTTATTAATATAAAATTAGGCAAAGTAATCAAAACATTTCACTGTTTTTCCCTCTAAAAAGTACCCTACCTCATTTGTAACTTAATCCTGTTAGATATATACAGCTGTTTGTCTTACAGACGGTATTTGCATCATATCATTTTCTTCTTGTTCGAATTTTTTTTTAAAATAAAACCTGTGCATGTTGAAATACTTTCGACATTGTCTTTTTTTCAATATTTTCAAGCATTGATTGACAACTGCTTTATTCCTAAAAGGTCAATTTCATAAGGCTAGCTCTATAATCCAAGCCAGTAATCATTCTTTGCAAAAGTACCCTACGAAGTACCTTGAAGATGTTGAATATGCCCTGATACACTGATTGTAGCATAGAAAAATTATTCAAGAGAAACTCCACATTCGAATCGATTCAAAATCCTGGACTTCAACGTAAGCAGTGTGCAGTTATCCATAATCAGAACTCTCTAATAAAAATGTTGATTTAAATCTCTTCGCCGATTTTCTTAAATGCTCCCAGTCATCTAAGCTTTAATGTTAGCATGATATGCAACTGATAGTTTTTGAATATTCTTTTTAAACTGAAGAGTTTAAATGTTTTCCTATGAAAACCAGGGTTTTTTTTTTATTCTATTCATGTCTGTGAATAACACTATAATTCTTTTTTTTTACCCCCATTATATTTATCATCTTTGAATCTAAGTGTTTTTTCGAGTAAGATCTTAACCGCATTGAAAACATCATAAGTCACTCGGAAAATAGTGACTTCTTTGTTTCTTCTTTACATGTTTCTTCTTTGCATTCAAGTTCCTAAATTTTATTCGCAACTCCACTTTCACCACACAATTTTCTAAAGCTAAAATCATGTCTGATTTTAATTTTTTGGAATATTTCATGATAAGCGTCATAGCAAATTAATTGGATTTATCTTTTATAACATAATTATCAACAGCAATGTTCATTCTCCTTTTTTCAGTCAAGCAAATAAAGCTTTTTCAAGCTTAGAATGTTTTGCTTCGCCGCAAAATTTTCAAGTGAGCTCACTTTTGTTGGTATTGTTTCCTTTTTCGAGATTTTTCCCAAGTTTTTAAAATTGTCGAGAGACTGTTCTTTGGAATATAATACTATTTGGCAATTTTTTTTTAATTTAATATTTTTCCGTCTATTTCTTTTGGAGTTTTCTTACTTTGACTAATAAACACTTCTTTTTTTGATTGCAACTAATCATCAACGGTATCCATTCAATCTCTTTCTCGACAGACAAACTTTATAAACTAAATTGTTCAAATGAAATGAAAACAGCTACAGAAAACGCAACTCAAACTTTTAAAGGGTGTTTTTCCCTCTCTATGTTCATAAGTATTGAGAAGAGAGGAATTAGATATAACAGTTCTTTTCCATCAAATGTCTGATATCCACAAGTATTTGATAATTATTTCTACAATATTTGGAATGTCTGCTCATGTCCCTTGGTTGTTCAAGAATGAATCAAATTCTCATATAAAAAAATAACTAAAATAAAAAAAGAAATAAAATATCCGATTATAAAAATTAAAAAATGAAAATTTGTTAGAAACGAAAGTTCAAGAAAAAGAGATTTTTCAAAATTTTAGTTCATAACTGGGATTTAAAATTATCATTGTATCTAAGTATCACGGTAGGAACCATCCGTAAATTCGTAAAAACGGGAGTGTTCATAAATTAGAGGTTCGTAAAAACGAGCGTCATTGTAAATAATTTTTAATCTAAAATGAAGTCCAATCTTGTTTCCTCTTAGACATAACCCTCTTGAAAATAATAAATATGTGTTTTGCTGTATTTACATAAGCACTTTCAAATAAATATAGGAACAAAAATTAAAATAACTCAAAATAAGGCTATTATTTCAAGGAAAACTTAATCAGCTTACAGTATTTGTTCCATTTTATAAAAGTGTACATCAAAGATCTACAGAAAATTGGGGAGCATGTTTGAAATATAAAAAAAGGATTTAAGTTTTGTTATTTCATAGATAAATACACCGCTGGCCATCAAAAATACAACAAAGGAAAAGTGTAAACATCACCACAAAATTCATTTTACAAATGATACGCCAATTAAACATCAAAGAATTGAAGCTGCAACCTCTTGTGAAATGTGGATGATGAGAAAATTGAAAGTTATCGTATCTGATATTTTTTGCTGTAACCACTACCATAAGCCGCAGCATAAAATAAAAAAATTTTTTTGGATGTATGTTTAAGGTATTGTTATTGTTGTTGTTACACCTGCACACTTCCCTGTACCTAGCTTTGAATTAGGCTCTACCAATTAGTGGAAGGAGCCTAGTGAGAGTAATCATAATTTAGAAGCATGAATCAAGCAGAAGACCCCTTAATGCTTGCTTTACCACCCCAAGTCACACCTTGCTAGGCCATTTCATGCGGAGAACAAAGTGACCTATTTAACGTGCCCCATCAGACTTTAGCAAATATGACGGATCTTCGGGTAGTCCGGGATTGGAGTTGACTACCTTCCGATAAAGACAACGACTTCGTACCAACAAAGTGACCACAGCTCAACTTTTTTATGTAATCGTCTTCTACATTTAGTCATTTATAGTATGTGATCAAGAACTTCAGAACTTCCAAATTTCAGAGATCCTCCTCAAACTCCTATCAATATCAGGATGAACTGTTTTCTTTTCCATAACGGACTTTTTTAATGAGGAATATTGAACGCTAATAAAACAATGTCATAAAAAAGGAAAAATCATAAAATGTTTGTGATCGTCATCCCTTTATTTTTAACATAACTTAAAATGGTTTGACAGGAATTTCGAGAAGAAAAATGGAGTTATGAACAGGCTAGCTAGAAATATTCAATTCAGATGGACTTCTTGGCATAAACAGGACAGAAAATACCTTTAGTAATGTAAGAAATGGCAAAGTTTCACCTCTTGGCTAAAACGATGATCAAAAAGAAATGTCTATAGATATTTAACAAGATTTAAATGTGGAATATAGCAAAGAGAATGAATTAATAAAATATATTTCTTTGCTTTCTTTTATCCCATGAAAGAAAAATTCAATTAGAGATCACTCTTAATTTGGAATATCCACTAATTACGATATAACTGTGGCATTATAAAATGTAGAAGGAAATCACATAATAGGCATGTTGGACCATTACTTCTTTAAACACTGCTCAAAACAATTAAGGGAAATTGCGGTTTTAGGTGAATCTTGTGGCTGGGAAACATTTTAGCTGTTTGATACATAATCGACAGACGTAGTAGGTTATATGAGAATAAATTACACATGTTTGGCAGAAAAAAAAATGCATTTTATTGCGTATTTGTGTACAAAAGGAAGAAAACGCAATTGGTGCATATGAGAAAAAAAAGTATGAGAAAAGGTGTTTTCTTCAAAGAAAATCATTTTCAGTAGGGGTATAGTTTCCACTGACGACCAGCAACGTTGAACACCTTTGAGGCATGGAGTCAATGAGGCTATTAATCACGAGTTGAGGTGGTATTCTGTCCCACTCTTCCAGAAGAGCTCTTTCCAGTTCTTGTAGAGTTTGTGGGAGTATCTATCTATCTATCTATCTATATATAATATATATATATATATATATATTATATATAGATA
>JAPDSC010041640.1:0-19824 GCA_026290005.1 Latrodectus geometricus
AGAATAAAAAAATCCTTAAATTGTATTAAAATTATGTGAATTTTAACAATTTTATTAGCAATAAAAAATTCAAAAATCCTTGATTTTATCTTACAGTGAAAAATTTATAAACCGTTTTCGTAAACTTATTCAAAAATTATTTGCTTACTTAATTTTCTATGTAAAAAGTAAATTTTATGTACTTCAGATTACTTTTTATAATGAAACATAATTTTCAGTTTTATATCATTTGAAAGAATAATCTGAAAAATTATTTGTGTATTAAAATAAATACAAAGACTTATGAATTTGATATTTGTCTAAAATTTTTCTGCAGAAAATAAATAAATTAAAAGGTATCTGTCTCTATTAATAAAAAACTTGATGTATGTGATATTTGCCAAATGAGTGATCTGAAAAGACATTTGCTAGCACGAAGTTAAAAATGAAGTCATATGTGATATCTGTTAGATATTAAAGAATAATTGCATTCTGACATGAATGAGATGCCCCATGCATGTGCTGTATGTCAAAGAAACTTTTCTCAATTGAGTGACCTGAAAAGTCATTTGCAAATTCATCGTAAGGAGAAGTCTCATGTGTGTAACATTTGTCAGAAACACTTTTCTTATATGAGTGTTATGAAAATTCATTTGCTGGTTCATACAAAAGAGAAACCTCATGAGTGTGACATTTGTCAGAGACGTTTTTCTCTAAAAGGTACTTTGATAAGACATTGCCTCACTCACACAAATGTGAAACCATATGTATGCAATGTTTGTCAAAAAAAACTTCTCTCGATTAAGTGATTTGAAAATTCATTTGATTACACATACAGCAGAGAAGCCTTATGCATGTGATATTTGCCAGGTATGTTTCACTCGAAAGAGTAATCTGAAGAAACATGTTGATGCTCGCATGAATTTTATGAATGGGGAATCTCATGTTTGTAATATTTGTCAAAAATGTTTTCCTAGAGACAGTAATCTAAAAAGTCATTTGCTTACTCATACAAATGAGAAACCTCATATATGTGATATTTGTCAAAAAAGCTTCTCTCGAAAAATTTATTTGAAAAATCATTTGCTTACTCATACAAAGGAGAAGCCTCATGCATTGACATTTGCCAGAAGTGTTTCTCTGTAAGAGGTGCTTTAATGAGACATTTACTTGTTCATACAAATGAGAAGCCTCATGCATGTTATATATGCAAGAAATGTTTCTCCCGAAAAGAAAATTTGAAGATACATTTACTTACAATGCATAACAATAATTTGAACAAATTATAATTAGGAGTAATGAAAATTATCTATTGTGTTTGAATTCTTTTTTGAATTATTTTAGAAACACTTTGTTAAGTTATAGATATTATATTGTTGGAATTACATGATTCTTATAAATTTTATTTATACCATAAAATCTTTATGACAAATCATTATTTTTCTGTTATGTTGTACTTTAAATTTCAAAAATATATCATTTTTTCCATATTCTTGGTATAAAGAGAATAGATTTTCTTATTCAAAATATTTAAAATAATTTTAGCAGCACTGCTATTATTTTATTTTGGATAATTGTGATATTTTTTTACTCAATGGTAATATCCTCCCCCCCCCTCTTGAGGCACTTTTCAGTTTTATTGGCCTCTTATGATTGATAACCATATTCTCAAAACAACTGCAAAATTTATAGCTGAAACTATTCTCTTAGGCTCTGATTCTACTATTATTAAATTCAGTCAGCGTTAATCTGCGCTTTAGGTCCCCTACTCTGCCAACTTGGCGATAAATGCACCAAGCGTGGTAAACCGGACGTTTTTATACCCAATGAGCTCTTTATGGCAACCTCCGTAGAAAATAATTTGCGTTTTTTCGCGCATGCTCATTAATTGGTTGTTTTCTTTTAGCATTTTTATTGGTCATTAATTAGTTTCAGTTTGAAAAATCGGTCATTTTCATTGGTTGCTGATTAGTTAAAAATCGTATTCCATTATCGCCATGGCAACAGCGTTTTTGAAAACCCGCCAAGTACGGGATCCACAGCACACTTTCGCCAAGTTGGCAGAGTAGGGGACCTAAAGCGCATTTTCACCTCAGTCAGTATTAGCTATGTTGTTTCTCTAGCATATTATTTTGGTCCATATTTTTATAGTGAAGCCACTAACATCTTTTTTTTTTTCCGATCAGCATAGGAAAATATTTGGATATATTATTTTTTGTTTAAGAAATAAGGAATTTTTCTCATGAAAACTTGAAATCAAAACCAGAAGATGGGACTTAAAATAGTTGTAAATCATACAAAATAAGAATTGATATTTTCTGATTGCCATACAGCATAGAAGGAAAAAATAACTAACTATGATAATTTTCAGTAAGCCATGATTGTAACATTGATTCTACCTTCGGTATTTATGCACAAAATATACAGAGGTCATACTACAGAATGTATTGGATAATGACATGGGACAAAAATATAAATTAAAATATAACTCATCAAGAGATTCAATCAATCATAGCAGTCGTGGAAGCAATATAATTGCAATAATGTATTTGATACATTTTAGGTGTTATTTTAAAGTAATGTCACTTGAAAGCAATCCTTAATATAATTCCTAAACATTATTTTGTTATATATTCATATTTCTTGTTTAGTAAAATTGTAATATGACCTTGCCAACTTTATTTTTTGATGCTTTAGTAAAGCAGAAAAACTGAAAACTTTCTATTTAAGAATAAATAGAAACTACATCTACATTTTGACTGTCTCCTATTTAAAGCTATTATTGAATCGTTCTTTCATGTCATTCATATTCAAAATTTTATTAATTAAGTAAAATAAAATCTCTAAGAAAATATTTCCCACAGTTTAATTAGAATTCAAATCCTGACTTAACTGAAGATTCATTGTGTTCAATAAAGGTGGTTGGTGCACTTTAAATAGGCCACAATTATATTGCTCTCTAAAGTAAAATAGTACTTCTATAGGTAAATAGGAGGATGAGTATAAAGCCCATTTCTGAGATAGGTATAGGAAATAATGCCAGTGCACACAATTTGTTATTCTTATAAGTTGATTATTCTTTCAGGGTAACAAATAAATGCTTGCCATTTATATTGTATTACTGAATTTAAAAATGTTTATTTAATTGCAAATATTTACTTGGTTAGTATTCATGAATATTGATATTTTTATTAAGTGTAAATAATAAAAAGAAATAAATTTTATCTTTCATTTATTTTGATTTTGTATAAGATTTTAATTACAAAATCAATAATCTGTGGGTAGATTGAAAACTCGGTGCTGAATATAGAACTCAAAATATTTTGAATCTTTAAGCATATCATAATAATATTTTTTATTGTTATAAATTTGCACAGCTATACACATGCCATGATGATATAAAGAACTGTCCTTTCTAAGCGTTCATTTGAACAAATGTGACAACCAAATCACACAAATTATGGTACTAATAACTATCAAAAAAGTAAAATGTAGATTTATTTTTTAAATTGTTATATTAATTACCATTATGTTAAAATTGATCTCTATGGGTTGAGTTTAGAATCAAATAGTTTGCAATTTGTATCTCAGTTAAATTGTTTAATTTAATTTATTTATAGCAATAAAATTTTACTTGAATTATGTATGTCAAGTCTATATCAATATATTTAGTTGATAAACTAAATTATAACAATAACAATAGAAAATGTGTTATAATTCATTTAACTGTCAGTTCAGTTCAATTAAAATTAATTTAAAATTCAAACCTTCTAGATGAATTTCAAAAATTTTTAAGAACTTGCTTTAAATGGGACTTTTATCATAAGCATTTAATAATAAGAATTTTTAATATGCATGTTAGCAGTTTCCTATCATTTTAATTGTATATTATTTTTGTTATAGAAAAATAATATGGGAATTTATGCATTCAATAATCTAGTATTTCGTGAATAAATTATTAGATAAATTCAAACTGCAGAAGAACACTCACAAATGTTATGGTCATTAAAACTTTAGAAAATTCAAATTTATATTTAAAGTTTAAAAAAAAAATCATGCTGAATAGAAACAGCGAAAATTCCTGTTTAAATATCATATAAGTTAATTAAAATTTATATGCAAATAATGACTAAAATCATGAAATCTTACGTTTCAATAGAAAAGTAATTGCTATAATATAAAGATTTAAGAAAATTTACAATGGAGATGCATGCATTACAACAGCTTATAAATAACGAAATTTCTGCAGTTCTAAACTGAAGAATTTATAATGATTTAAATGTCAAAAAATATTGTAAAAAGGTTCATCACTAAAGTAGGTAGATATGCAATGGGGATCAATTGTTTTCGTAGTTTAAATGCAAGGATAAGCTGAAGACTTATCAATACTTGACCTAACACCTCCAAAGGTATCGTTTCACATGGAGGGCTTTGTTACCACGACCATTAGTGAAAATGATGGTTTTTTGTTCAGTCAGATTTAGAACTCATTGCTTTCAGTTAATGAGAACGACATCGATGTCGTTAGGATTCTAACCAAATTTGCCAAAGCAGCTTCTCCATAAAAGAAAAGAAAGAAGAAAAAAAACTTACGTTTAAGGAAAAAAAATGTATTACATGAATTATCCAACTTTGTTATTTGCTTTTAATGAAATCAAAATCCTTAAAGTGAAAGTATCCCTATAATATATACAATCAAATATATGCATGTATAAAAACATCTCTTAAATATATGTACTCCAGTGTGTGGTGTTAGTAAACTTTAATAGATAAAAAGTGCTTTTTTTCATGTTTCTAGAGCATTTTATCATATTACAGGACCTAAATTTACTAGATGAGAAATTTTGTAAAGCGAACAAAAAAATTTCCGTTTCTGAACTGAAAGAAAATGGAATTAAATCAATTTATTTTATATAAGTATTCAAGGAAAAATCCCAATAGTTTGCAAAAGTTTATTTCCGCCATAAGTAAGAATTCGATAATGTCGACAAATGTTTTTGCTTCATAATTACTTGATAAATTTTAAAAATATATTTATAAATCATTTCATGCAACCTGTTGATTCTCTTAAACATCAATATTTTGTTCATTTATCAAAATGTAAAATTTTATCTTGGTAATTAAAACTATAGAGTGATCTGCCCAGACCATTGTTAATCCAAAAATGAATAAATGTGATGTCTTATAAGGCCCATTATTTAATTAACATTTGAAAAGTCATGATTCTCTCATCGTTTCCACGCGTTACGCTATTGGCCAGAGAAAATTTTGGGAAATTTGAATTGATCAATACTGAAGCACGTCATTGGTTACATCGTAATTCTTTTATACATACTCATCAATGTGTAAAAAGCCATTTTGAGCCCATCATATTTGTTACGGTTTAGCTGGATCAATGCTAACCCCAAAATGAATATATGAATTTCTGGGGAACTCCCATTTCTGTCTACAGATGGCAGCACCTGTTTGCCGTATCAAACTTCCGAAATAGTTGCCAAGGTCCGGCAGAAAAGATTGGATTCACAGTCGCTCGCGGCCGTTGCAAGTGTTAATCTCGCGCGCGCGCTAACTTTATCTGCATAATTATGTATCTATAATTAAATTTTTTATTAAAGTTATATTGCTTAATTAGTCTGTGATCTAAGTATATAGTGACTGTTTAAATTAATTTTAATATTTCATAACTATAGGTTGAAATCCAGTTTTTGTCAAAAGAGAGCCATAAAACTATTCGACTGACTTTTCGAATCATTAATGATATTAATTCAAATCTATCTCTTTACTTTTCTAGGAATTAATAAAACATCAAGATAAATCAGATATTTTATAAGCAAATTTTATTTTTTCATAAATTTAATCCGCTGCATCGCAATTCAATTTTTTTTTAATCATGTAAAATTTTTAAATATTGTAAAAGAAAGAAAAATATTTGAATTCATGTTTCTGTGTTGATATAAATGGTTTTGTGAATTTATTTTTAAAAATAGAAGATATAAATGAATTATGACTATTTCAAACTATTTTAATTAATAATTTTTTTTGTATATATATTTATTTTAAATGAAAGTAAAATACAAACAAAAGATATAGTTTTTACAATTATTTTTACTTTGGTTATACATATATTAAAAATGGTTTGATCTATCACATCTTGTATTAGCTTAGTTAAGTTTTTGTCTTTTTTTATACACTTTTTAGTAAAATTTTTAACCATTTCTCTAGAAATTTAAGATTTAAGGTAAATTAATGTCAGAATAACATAATTTTTAGATGCATAAAATTGATTCTTTGCTATCAAATTAAATTAGAGTATCGCAATTTAGGATAAGTACTCATGAATTTAATTTTAGAATAAAATTCTGAATGTATGCTTTATTTTCGGTTTTATCACCATAAAAAAATTAATTTAAGTAAGTATAAATTTATTTCTTTTCGGTGTAGTTAAAAATATGCATTATTAATTTATTTTGGATGCTTTCAATAAAATACTGTATTCTCATTTAATAATGCATTTATCGGGTAGTTTTTGATTTTTATAATCAAGACAATTATTAACTCTTATCTATTAATTCAAGTTAATTCTAAAACATTAACATTTCTACGTTAATGGTTTCAGCATTTTTCAATATGTTATTTCCACTATTCACAAGTGGCACGGTAAAAAAATGTATTCATTATTAATTTAATTTCATGAGTTCATCGAGGCACCATGATCTTAAGAGATAAAGTTTTCATGTTCTATTCCAGCCAAAGTTAAGCCACGAGAGATGGATGTTGCATTTCTGATTTTTGTTGGTATATTGGTTGGGGTGTGTACTTTGACTAGCGAATACAGCCTTCTATGTATGAAAATTCCTCTCAGATGATAATTTGAAGTATGAATAAAAGAATTAAATTAAAGAATTAGACAAATAGGTTCTCCTTTAAGCATTGGTAAAACGTAATCGGATATTCTGTCTTTCTATAATCTGCATAGCCCTTCATCTATATAAGTTACCCATGTCTAAGTTAATTTATAGTCTAAATATAGTTTGTTATTATTTTATATATAGATGATTTCCCTATTAAGTTGCAGATTGTTTTTGTATAGTTTTAAAGGTAATAGTATATACTTTAAATAAAAGATATAAAGTTTACTTAGAAATACTTTGATAGTCAATTGTTCTATTAATCATATTTTATTAATCTGTAATAATCTTAACAGTTTTGCATAATTTTGATGTAAAGACGCATGACCACAGGTTGCAAATGTAGGTCCAGTCGCGTACGGCCTGTTCCATCACTGGTGGCCATCGTGGGCGACTGAGAGAGCTGCGAATCATTTGCAGTTGGCCGTGGGGGCGGTTTCCACCTTCCTCCTGATCTTCGTGTGGTCTTGGACGGTGAAAGGAATGAGCGTGTACTTCTTCTTCCTCTCCTTCTGCCTCTCCCTCGTCGATTGCACTTCCTCCGTCACCTTCCTCCCTTTCATGGCCAACTTCAGGTAATCAAAAAAACAGCAGAACTTGACTTCTTAAATATTTTTTTATTAGGTTTCTAACTAGATTTTCACCTGCATATCTGCCCGAACTAACAAGGACAGAAAAACTCCAAATCCAGCCAAAGATTCATCGTGTTCGTTAGTGATGGTTGAGGCAAGTAAAATGTATTATAGTCGCAATATCCTTCAAGCGAAATTATACCTTTAAGAAGTTTTATGCTTTCCCCCTACTAAATTACGAGCACATATCTACTTGAGGAGCTAAATTCTTTGCAAGGTTAAGACAAATGCAAACTTCAACCTTTGATTATAGCCATGAATCCCTGATGCTGTATCTCACACCCTTCATCATGATCCGCACAAGTTCTTAAATTTGTTCTTGATATTTTTGTCTATCAGTGGGGATAAGAAACTGGAACATGTTTTATGCATAACACTTTCATGTATCTTAAAATTCTTCTCTTAACATTATGTATGCACATGTGAGTGAGTGTGTGTAAAATGATATTAGTAAATGATTTATTAGGTTTAAGTGACTTGATACGATGCTTGTAAGTAATATAGAGAATTTAAATTCAAATCTGAATTATTCTTATCAAATAAATTTTAATGTTTTCATTACGTTGTAAATCAAATAACATAAATATTTAATTAGCTTAATAGGTTCTTACACAATATTTTATACATTTGTTCATAATTATTAGAAAATAACATACATTTTATTTACACACGTTTACTTTCTTTCTAAAAATTATTTTCTATATCTTATGAAAAGAAAGCCTATAGCATATTCGACGATAAAAAAGGATGCATTATAATTGTACACTTTTATTATGTTAATTGTCAATATCAATACGCGATGAATTCTCTAGGGATTTTCCATATACTTAATAAATTGACTAATACTTTTGCTATTCTCTATGTATGAAAAATCTTTAATTTTTATACTCGTAGACTCATACGTAAAGGCATATGTATGTCATCCCTGCTATATATATGCCCTCTTATGATCTCCCTTTCTTTAAATTAGATTGAAAATGGTAGAAGCCTCATTGTTTGTTCTTGTGTTTTAAGATTATTATAATTTAGGAGATAAAATATAAAAATTTATAACAAGAAATAAAAAATTAATTACTCTTAATGACTTACAACAATTTTCGAAGTATCGAAAACTAAATGTCATATCTAAACATTTTCAGAGAAAATGCCCTCTAGAGACTAAATTTTATTTTTTCCTTCATTTTTTTTATAACTAAGACTAGTAAAAGTTAGTAAAAGATTCAATTGTGCTCACTGCTGGCCAATGTAATTACAACACCCTGAAAGAAGCATGCAAATAACATGAAATTTACAACATGTATTTGCCGAAGTGGAATATGCAAATGAATAGAATTTCAGGGCAGATGCACATCAAGTTCCAAAGGCGCCACTTCAAAGAGTTATTTAAGGCTTGAAGATTTTGACAATCTCAAATTCCACAGTTTTTTTTCCCCCCCTTTTTTTCCCTTTTTTTCTTTTGAGGTTTAAAAAAAAAAAAAAAAAAAAAACCCCGATCAATTATGCTTTGTAGAAAACAGCGCTCATTTTTTGATCAAGTATCCGAATTCAACAGAAGAAGGATAATGGCCTACCAAGATTGTGGATTATTTTTCAGGGAAATCGGTAGTCGTGCTGGACGAAACTAAATGTCTGTAATAAGGATATGTGATTGTTGGATGCAGAAGGGTACGACGGACCGATGTGTTTGATCGCATCCTCCTCAGTGCACCACTTCACGTGATGACAAGAAAATTGTGCGCATGGGAGTGACTGATCGCTCAGCCAAATCACGAAGGATAGTACAGTTCATTCAGTCTGTAACGCATTCTCCAGTGTCTGCGAGTACCATTCGACGTCGCATTTACAGCAAAGGGTCTGTTCGCAAGACATCCATTGTCCGTTGACATTTGACATAGAACCACAGACGTATCCGTCGCCAATGGTGCTATGAAAGAAAGATGTGGATGGCAGAATGGAATAAAATTGTCTTTACTAACAAGTCACGCTTCTGTCTGCAACACCACAATAGTCCCATTCATGTTTGGAGACACCGTGAAGAGAGGATACTGAATAGCTGCGTTATGCACCACCACACTAGTCCTGCACCGAGTATTTTGGTATGGAGAAGGTGGTATTGGATATCACACTCTTCTAGTACTCATTTAAACACCTAGTGATACATCTCTGAGGTGTTGGAGCCAGTTCTCCTTCCTTAAATTCAGGGCTTGCCCACAGTTATATTTCAATAGGATAATGCATGACCACACGTGGCACGCATTGTCCAAGAGTTCTCTGTCAATTGCCAGATTAAATTGCTTCCCTGGACGGCTTGTTGTCCGGATCTTTTGCCTATAGAAAACATGTGGTCCATGGTTCCTCAAGGATTGACCCGGATTATATCACCAGCTGTCACACCAGATCAACTTTGGCAACGTGCGGAAGCTGTTTGGTTTGCTGTAGCCCAAGAACATATCCAAAATCTCATTGAATCAATGACGAGGCTTGTGGCAGCAGTGATCTCCTACAATGGCAGCTACTCTTGATAGTGATTTTGGCACGAACTACTCTTCACAGAAGTCTATTTAATCATGCTATACTTGGTCAACATGTTATCTGCAAAATAAATTTTGTTATGATATCTCTTGTCTTTCTGGGTATTGCAATTCATATAGCCAGCAGTGTATTATGATAACTCGAAAAAATAATATTATTTATTACGAAATAGTTTTAATGTCATATAGAGAACAACGTAGCAAAAAAGACATTTTAAAATTCAAATTATATCAATACCTTTAGGGAAGACTTCATAAAAAGTGTATTGCATCCACATGCCACAAAAGAAAAATCCTGGATTTTTTGCTGGAAACCAACTTAGACAATTGTGTATGCAGAAAGCAGACATGTAACAAAAATCTGAAATTGTTCTAACAGTAGATCGATCTTGTACATTCTTAGAAGTACATTTTCTCCTGTAGTTAGTTTTTGCACAAGCATACTTCTCTGTATGTAACCCAAAGTTGAGCTGTACTAGTTATGTGGAAGCAACCTAGTAAGAGTTTTCGTTATTCAGAAGCCGTGATCAATCAGAAGACTCCCAATACTTGCCGTGACACACCAGCGGTATCATTTCAAGTAGAGGACATTGCGACCACGACCTTTTTAATGTACCCTAAACGCTTTTAGGAAACACAACTGATCTTTGGTTCATTTAGTATTCGAAATTCAAACCTTCCAATAATGAGAGCGAAGCCCTAATCAACCAGGCCATCGCAGCCTCACATAAAGTCAGGTGTGTGAATCTTTTCATATCTTGAAATACAGTGTGAACATGGTATGCTATAAAATCGAATCTTTTAGCAAAATATTGAAAAATCTAAAAGCAATCATTTATTATTATCATTCCAAAAAAAAAAAAAAAAAAAAAGAAAACGTTTAATTAATGAAATTATATCACATTTATAGTTAAAATCATGATCCACAATTATCAATTGGAGGAAGTCATCGCTTTTATGTAATAAGGTTCGCTGATAAACTCAACCAAAGATTATCTTTTCTGTACAAATTAAAAGTATTGTAAGAATTTAATATCCATCACTGGGGGATCGTTAAGGGCACGATGCCAGCTTAGGCATCACTTCATAACATTCATCATCAATTTTCACATGATCAAGATTGACAAGATTCAAGCAAGATATTGGTTGTGCAATAGCTTTTCTGTCTGCAAATCTTTCACTAGTAAAGTAGACTGACGCCAAGCTGTTTCCGTTCGGCGATGTGATTTTCATCGTTAAACTGAATGTAAAATGGTTCAATAGAATACGAATAGGAAATTAGAAAATAATACCTACCGGTAATTTCTGGATTGAAGTAGAAATTTTTAAGTCTACAAGCTTAGTAATTGTTAAAAAATTTGTAAAATAAAAAGGAAATGGCATAATACTTATATACAACATATACTTAAAAAAAGCCACGGCAATTAATAAAATGGCTGATGTAAAATTTTATATTTATCCCTCTCCAGAAAAAAAAGAAAAATCTTTGCTGGAAACTAAATTAGGCGTCTACTACTATTACTAAGAGTTTTTTTCTGTTAACTAGATTAGTTAGTTGAAAATATATCGTTATAAACTAATTAAAAATGTCTTCAAAGCTTCTAAAATATATTTTCGTAAATTTTCAACATTAAGTTAAATTTAAGTTGTAATATTATAATTAAAAATAAATTTGTAGCACGCTTCATGAGAGTGAAATTGTTGTCATTTTTATGTATAACCAGAAATACCTGTAAGCTGTCATCAGTCATTTATAAAAGAGGTTCTATTTTTTTCTAGACCCGTGTATTTGACTCCGTACTTGCTGGGAGAAGGTTTGAGCGGTCTCATTCCAAGTCTCGTGGCCACCGCTCAGGGCGTTGGAAGCCCCGAATGCGTGAATCGAACCAGTTTCTCAGAAGACCTCGGAAGGAATGTTACAGAAGTAGTACCTTACATCACAGAGCCCAGATTTGAACCAGAGTGGTTCTTCGCCATTCTGCTCGTGATGGAGCTGCTTAGTTGGCTGGCTTTTGTTCTTCTAGATAAACTACCCCTATGCCAATCAGAAAAAGTAAGCTGAAGCGAATAAGGGCTAAATATTTATTTTAAGCTATTGTTTAACTCTATGAATTTTAGCCTTATTGAAGAGAAACAGCTATGTAAGAGACATTCTGCTTATAATTATAACATCTTACGTGACGCAGTAATGACAATATGTTTCTTGCTACTAATTTCTGTTGTCTTAAGCCACTGTCATTCATCACGTTATTGTGAATCACTATCAAGTTCATAAATCTGCATCTCGTGAGTACTCTCACCTATAACATAAAACTATCATTACAATGATTCTCATATTTTTTCTTCTTTTTTGTAGGGGTACATTTTTTAACGAATACAAAATTTGGCCACACACATAGAAAAGTTTAGAAGTTGTTTACTAATTGATAATGCACAGAGTAAAATATTTTATGATAATAGATTATAATTCATTACAATGTAATAATAAGGATATTTTCAATGGGAAAAATGAGTTTGATGTGTTTTCATAATTTCATTTACGTTTGGTCATAAAATGACAATGCTACTCTCATATGGTCTTTTACATTTAATAGTCTCAACTTTTTTTTGTTTTTATGTTGGTTAATACTGAAAATCTTAAATCACACATATAGAATGTAGAAAATTGTAATTGTAGATACTGGGAACACTTGAAGTTTCTTCACTTCGTGGGGCAAATATTTCATTTCATTTTATTGAAAGGTCACAGTTATCAAAGAAAAAAGTTTTTAAGGTAAAATAGATGGTACTTAATTGTAAAAATAAGTTTTTTCTACAGTGTTTTCTTTGATTTGAATAAACTTTACTCATAATAAAAAAAATATTATAATGTTTACTATAAGAATTTCTAAAATTTGGCAGCACATTTTAAAAACTAGGTGGCTTACAAAGTGCCAAGTCACTGGCTGATAATCATTGGATTAGAGATATGATTATGCGGTAATATTCTATTTTTTAGAAGTAAAGGTCTCTAGGTTTGTGTTGTACTTCAAAAGGACAATTCATGATTTGCACATTTCATTGATATTCACTAATGGTACAAAAAATCTCAAATATATAATGCAAAGGAATGTATTGAAGAATAATTATTTCAGGTGAAGAATGCACCTAAGAAAGAGTGTTTGGAAATGCAGTGCATGGGAAAGAATACAGAAGAAAAGAAGTATAATCGATCAACATCCTTGTGCATGTATCTTCTCTTTTTACAAGGATGGGCATCCATTGCTACGTTTGGAATATTTCCAGCTATTCAAGTAAGATGTAAAATTGTTTTTAATTCTGCTACTCAATATCGTTTTATTTATCTAATATTTAATTCTTTCTCACATAAATAATGTTTACCAGATATTCAACGGCCTCGAAAGAACCATTTTGAAATTCTTAAAATTATAATCTATTCCAGAATGCAATCTTTAGATCTGATTCAGTATACAGTTATTTCCTTGAAGTAGTGACAAGTTCTGACGAGCTATTGTATTCATAAAAATAGAGAGAGAAAAGGGGCATTGAATTTTTGTCATAAATAACGTTTTGTTAGTAAAAGTCACAAAAATATTTTGAAGGATGTGAAATTTAGCGATACGAAAAATGTGCGTGTCAATAATAAGTGGAAAAACATAAGTATTTGACATTATACATAAAAGCAATGGAGGTAGGAAAAATATGCCAAAGGAGGTAAAAAGAAGAAAATTCATTTAAGATGAAGAAATACTTCGAATGAATATTTTTTTCATTTGTATTGTGAACTTAAAACAGAGCAAGTATTGATCAGCGAACGTTTCGTATTGTTATACGTTACAACGATATTATTTTACAGTATAACTGTACACAAATAAAAAATATGATGTGAGGTAGATAGAGAAAACATGGGAACTTCCATTTTGATTTCAGTTTAGCAGTTCTTGGCTGGATCAGAATCCATTTCAAATTATGGATCCCGGTCTAATAGCGTCAATTCATCACCAAGAAGTGATTTTAAGCTTGGTACTTGTCATGTGACAGCTACCATATGTAGATTATTGACATTTGTATATATTTGTACTTAAATTCTGTAAATGTATCCAATTTATTTTTATCCAGCAACTCGATGTCAGTGCCTTATAATTTTTGCAATGTCACATTTTATAATACATACAAACGATTGAATATTTATGTTTTTTCAAATTCTATGTTTAAATAAGCTGAATAATTTTCACAAATAAGGGAAAGAAGTAGTGTGACGTGAAAACTGAATAAAGCTTTATTATAACTTTGTTACAATTATTTTATTTTATTTGTTTATTTATTTATTTATTTTTGTGCGTGTAAAATTTTTCTAGAAATTACTTCTAGCTTCCTGTGTTGATTGTTTCAAACTCTCTGTTATTTTCTTAAACGCTCGCAAAAGGTTAATTCTATAGATTTACTTCAAACGTAGAGAGTTTAATATAAAATGAATAAGCTGGCTTAAAGATCTGATACAGAAGAGTACGACATGAGATTTCTGAAGTTCGTGATCAGATACAATGATTATTTAAATGTATAAGTTCATTAAGCTCCGCAATGGAAAAAAAGTTTATACTCATAAAAGTTGCTTTTTTCTCAATAAATAATATGATTTTCCTTTTTCATAACCAAACACTCTTATTTTCTGAATGCTCCTCATATTTGGTTTTATTTTGCCAAATTTAATTTTAATTCTATATTTTTAGTATTCAATTAAATTAAACTTTGAGATTCTTCACTTTCTGATGGCCAAAGAGTGTTGTAACCCATTTTAATAACTACTGCGTAAATTGATTTCCGGAAAGATTTTTCAGAGATAGTGAGCCGTATTTACGTGTCGCAAGGGAGGATATTCAAAAATCGCCTGACTACACACCTCTACAGATGTACATGCAAAAGACAAAAGCGCAACATCCATCTCCATTTGCCCAACATTGGCTGAAATCGAACCTATGACCTTATAATCTAAAGAGCATTGTCTTATCATTGCCATTCTGAGACTATCTTTGTTTTCCTTCTATTAATTGTTAAAATTAATTAAATACAACTTTTAGTAATAATAATAAAAATAACTTTAGAAAGGATCGTTTCGAAAATTCAATGTGTTTTAATCTTCTTTCAGCCTTACAGCAGCCTTCCTTATGGGGACACTGCCTTCCATTTGGTAGTCACCTTATGCGGTGTCGCATACCCATTGTCTTGTTTCGCTGCCATTTTCTGGGAAGTGAGGAGCATTTGTGCAATATCCTGGATGACTGTGTTCGGAACTGTTGTCTCACTTTACGCAGCAACCACTGCAGTCCTCTCACCCCAACCACCTTTAGCACACACTGAAATAGGAAGTGCTCTCATTGTAAGTTGTGCTACCGTTTTATAGAAATGATGTTATTCATCATTTCGGTTCCTTTTATAATTAGCAAAGCTTTTATGAATCCTTTTATATGAGTAGTGAAAATTTAAAATCATTTCATTCTTACAGTTGTCATCAATAGATGTAATGATTCTTGGCACCCATTCATCATTTCACTGCAAATATTTTCTCTTCAAAATTAAAAGTTTATCATTCTTCACAATAATATGTATGTTCTTTTCGATTTTTGCCACAATATTATGGTGATTTTGTTTCTGAGCTATCACTAACATGTACATTGGCAATTTATTTATGAGTTACGAAAATTGTATAGATTTTAATAATTTCAAAAAGCATAATGTTCTGCTATCATTAAAAATTATTATAAATATTAATAAACAGAATACAATGATTTTAAATTCGAATAAATTTCTTTTACTTTATATATTGATTGAATATGTTGAAATATATTGTATAGCTGTTGAAAGATATAACCAATTCTAAAATGAGAAAGGAACTTATGTTAAATTACATACTAGAGATGTAAATTATTTGCACAAAATGGTAAAGAAATAACTGGTATTTTTGATATTTTGATTCTATTTCTGTTCGTACTAACGACAAAATCCTAGTCGGAGTCGAAGGACTGTTGAAGATGAAATTTTTCAGATTGGTTTCATCACATGGAAAACATCAAACGACTCTGCTTGCGAAACAATGGAAACTACTTTATTGCTATATACAGTTCATACCATTTGAAACTTTTCACGCAAATGTTCTTCATCGTATTGAAATTGAATAGACTTTAGCGTTGACTAAAACTAAATAAATCAACCCTCATTTTTAAGAGTGAGAAAAAAGCTAGAATTGATGTTTTGAAAGATTTGAGGGTCACTCCTGGCCACACATTTCTATTATGTGGGCAAAGAGCCTGGCTCTTTGTTTGCACTCAATTGTGACAGAGCCTCTCGAACTGCTATTTCTAGACTGGCAAGTGGTCAAACTAAGAGTCTCTTATTTTTCGAGGCAGAAAGATTGTTGCAACCTGCTCAAATTATAAAGCTCAGCAAGCTTATACTGAGCACATCCTGGACTGTTTGGGACTTTCCAAAGAGGACATATATTCGTCCCCTCTTCTTGTCCTTGACTTCCTTAGGCCAACGGTTTGAGAGATCTTGTTTAACTTCGTCAGACAGCTTGAGGAAGAGCTACAGCAATAACACCAATTCTGGTTATGGTGTTTGTGAAAAATATTAGATATTTTCAGCTATTCTGTCTGTCGAGTGTAAAAATCAATCACCACAACATAAAAATCTATATCGAATAGTAATTCCTATTTACTATTGCTAATACCAATAGCAACATGTTTGGATTTGACACTGCGAAGTGAATGATCGAACAATACATGATTATTGTATATTGCTTGAACAACCATCACGGAATGTCTTCTGATAGAACTTGTTAATTTTTGGTACTATTACAAGGAAGTCACTGTCGCAAGGAATGAAACTAAAAAACTCCCAGGCATTCATTCGAAAATGTGCACGCAGAAAAAATAAGCCCAACATACACTTTCGGTAGTTCAACCGTGACTTGCACCGAACTCAAGAAATTTTACTCCTAAGATTATAATCTTGTCATAAAGTCACAGTGAACATCTCCTGAGATGTCTTATCAGGAAGTACCCTTCCTTCAGACAATGATGTGAAAACAGCTGTTGAGAACCGATGCATAATGAAAGAAGTAATTTCTAAAAATCACTAATTAAACTTGTGTTCTTGTATATATATATATATATATATATTCATTAACTCACAAAAAAGGACAAGGAAACATATGGAGAAAAAGGATCATCTATATAAAAACCTGAATTCGAACCCGTGACCAACAGATTAGGAGTCAGGGACGCTAACCACTAAGCTATCAGATTGCTTTGTGTATTCATTTTAAGTAACTACCGCCTACCTTGTTTAGTGGTCAGTGTACCTGACTAAGGATGAGGAGGACTTGTGTTCGAATCCCGGCTCAGGCATAGATGTACTTTCTCTCTTTCTTTTGTCTTTGTCCTTTCCTTGTGTTAATGATTGCCTTCCTTATAAATGGGTACCTATGGCATGACAGTGCTGAGAAAGTCAAAACCAAAATTATAAATCAGTTAGAAAAGTAGAGCAGTACACCCATATTGCCAGTCTGGCTGGCACACAAAAACAGCAACATTTAAAGAAAGTATATGCATAAAATGTATATCAAAGCAATGCATCAAGACAATCGTTTTAAATGGAATACTATACTAGTATAACTGAATGATAAATATTAAGCTAATTTCATTTTTTGTGCTTAACAGGTGGTGTGCTGGGTGACTTTCATGTTTACTTTCTCTTACATCAAGACGATGGCAACGATTCTTCTTGGAGATTATTGGGGACATCGAGCCCTCTTCTGGTGCGGAGCAGTAACTCAAGGTGGAGCTTTGGCTGGAGCACTTGCCATGTTTTTACTTGTCAATGTATTTCACTTCTTTCAAGATGAAACGGCATGTCTTGTATAAAATTCAAACTTCCAAAGATTTCAGTAGGTCTTGTGATAGAAAAAGTTCTATTTTTCCTTTGAAGGAAATGTTGAACCACATTAAATTAAAGTATTTCAGTAATATAAAAGTTCTTTTAATGTTTCAGTACTTCATTATCTGTTCAATTTATCGCCTTATGGAATATCATGTACACATTATTTCAAGTTTTGCTTGAAATAATGTGTTTCTTGAAATAATCGCTTAAGAATTCAATAAAGAGGGTAAACATACCTCGAATTAGAATCTGTTGTTTTATTGCATTTTCAAGTGAAGAAGATTTATGCAAGCTGACGATGGTTTTAGTTTAGTGTCATTTTCATTTGGTTTCTAATGAATTTGATGTCTTTAACTCAAAAATCATCTGAAATCTCGTTAGGAGTTCTCACTTATAAGGTATACTATTTTAATGTATTATTTTAAGTACATCTATGTATTAAATAAAAATAATTAAACTTAGAATATTGTATTATCAAATAATACAATTGCTGTGCGTTTATTTGGCATCCAAAGGAGCTATCTACTAAGTATCAAGGTTCTCAATTTACTAAGAGCCACGATATGAGTACTTTTCTCGGTAAAACTACACAAAATCAGGGGTTCAGTCACTATGACTAGACAAGTAATTCCTTCAGGAAAAAATTGGTGTTTGTAATGCATTTAAAACATTGATTTATCGCTAGAATTTTTTTTCAATTTGATTATAAATATTTCAGTTAGAGAGAGATATCCTTAATTACACATTAATTTTCTTTCTTATTTTATTATTAACGTTCTGTAAAAATGGTGAGTCAGCCTGAAAGATATTTAGCGTGTGATGAACATACTTTTCATTCAAAGCTATGATAATTATGTACCAAGTAATTGTGAGAAGAACCTGCCATCTTGTGGTCAAAAACCGAAACTGATTACCATGGCTTCCATGTATACCATATAATTAATATCGAATTTATGATAAGCAAATCAGTGGTGTAGTAAGAGGGTGTGTCCCTCTTTCCACCCTTTTATTCTCAATAGGTTCGACACCTATTGAGAATAAAAGGATGGAAAGGGCAGTTGGCATTGTTTTAATGCTTCTTGTTACATAAAATATTTGATAATTTGAGTCTTTAAATTTATTTACTATATTAAATTGTGTAATGTATTTTATGCCAACTTTCCCAATAAATAATTTTTATTATGACTTATTATGAAATCATAAATGAAATCATTTTTTATTCTTTATAAAAATCTAACAAAGAGTAAAAAAAAAAAAAAAAAAAAAAAATTTAATTAATAAATCTGATTGTAGTTTATTACAAATATACGATTTTGCTTAGAGAGTGAAAAAATTAAGATGTATGTTTATAATATTGAGAATCATGCCGGATTAAAATAAGAATCAAACAATCATTGTTTGGGGTTCATCTTCTAAACTTCTAAACATGTTGAGGAACAAAGCATACAGCAGCGAAGCTGCTTTTACTTCTTCTTCTTGATGTATTAAATCGGACAGTAAGGGAAAAAAAAAATATATAGGTAGGAAGAGTCTGGTGGCTAAGAGAGGAGGGGGAGAGGGTTCGTCCGAAAGGCGAACGCTCATTGGATGGTGGCTACAAGCCGTCATGAGAAAAGAGAGAATAGGAATAATAACTTTTCGAATAAAAAATACTAAAAATAGAAATTTAAAAAAAAAAAAAAAAAAAAAAAAAAAAAAAAAAAAAAAAAAAAAACAAGAAATTTTGGTTAATATATGTGTAGGGTTCATCTTTTTGATTAACTCCTAAAATAGTACTTCCTTAAATTACTTACTTAGTGTGGTAAGGGTTGGAGAGTAAGGTGTCAGCTCAGATGT
>JAPDSC010041647.1:0-18237 GCA_026290005.1 Latrodectus geometricus
CTTTCCCTATACCAAACTTACACCTCCCATTTGTTCATTGTATACATATGCTAATTTTTATAACACCATAATTGTCCGGTAATTTCCTTTTAAGCTATTTTTTACCTTCTTACATGTTGTATAAATGTTTATAAGTTTCATTATATATAATTTCCACGCAGAACCACGTTATCGTTATTTTTGTGATTTTTTCTTTATTTATGATAGCTATTGTATGTAGGTGTTTTTCAGAAACTAGTTTATACTCTTTGATTTTTGAAATATCATAAATTTAAAAAGGAGGATTTTCAGTTGATCTGTAAGAAAATGAATCTTGCATGACTTGGTTTGTAGATTGATTTATAAGCTGTCGTATTTTGTAAGGCTTTAATAATACCTTACGTTATTTCATTCAATACTTCAGAATACAACACACATAACATCTTCAGATAAAAAATGGATGACTATAGCGTATAGTCTTAATTTACCTATGCAATTGTATTCAAATTTATAAATGCTAGACTGAAATTCTCTTTCCCATTTATTTTTAGGCATGGCTAAATATTTATATACACTTATTAATGAGATCGTTTACAGCACTGTCTATTATAAATCTAAAAATTTAACATTACGGATTTCGTAAAAGATATAAGATAAAAGGAAACATTTCATCACAAAGTTTTATATCATCCTGCAGTGTAAGTGATATTTTGAAAATATCTTGTCATACAAGAAGTGATCTTACGTGACAACGTTGACTGCATGACAGAAAAAATGAAGAGTATGTCGTAATTTAGATGAATATAACACTTACATTTGTTGAAATGTTTTATGATTCCACATCACGGTGATCTAATTTCCAATAGCTAAAACAAGAGGAGATATGCATTTCTTTCTAGTTCCTAGATATCAGTTTTGAATACAGCAAACACACACACACAGAACTAGCTATTCTTTGTATTCTTAGTCTTTCATAAATTCAATGTTTAATTTGATCGAATACTGATTATCTGCAATAGATACTGTTAGGAGCTTCCTTGTGGCAACGATAGGAGATGATGCAGAAAAAAAGATTAGCTCTTAACAAACTATTTATTCGCAGCTCTCTCATCGTAGACAAAAACTTATGCTTGAAGTTTTTACATAGACTAAAATAAACTACAGTTTCATAATACAGAAACCAAAGAAAACAACTTTCAATGATGGAGACTCTCATTAAATTCATCTAACTCCTTGTCTGAGATAGATATTTGTAGTTCTTCGTAGTTCATAAAACATTCTAGAAAATTCCTATAGTGAGCATATAGTTTAACCCTGTTTCTATCTCTCTCTATTGCACCTATCGATTCGGAAATATAAGAATGTTTACTTATGCTTTGGTGCAAAAGTGTCATTAAATGTCACCAAGTTCCTTTAGATTTTATGGACATATTTCTCGACACTGAACATCATTATTTTCACAGAAATTTAGCGTTACTTAGACAATAATTTCACAAATGAAATGAAAATAGCAGACAAATAATGAAACAGATATCTAAGACATTCATAGAAATATTTACAATACTTTTTCATTACAATATATCTCGACATTCTTTTTATATAATGTATTGTTGATAACACTAGCAATCTATGTTATGAAATTGACACTGAAAAAACAATCAGAAAATGATATCATCAAAGAATGTACATGTTAGATAGACTAATAATAGTTTTTAAATAAGTTATCGATATCCGAAATTTTGAAGAAACTATCATAGATTCTTATTTTTCCATATGTGTACAGTTAAATTAAAAACTTACACATTGTATCTCCTTTTAAGTATTGTATATCATTGTTTCAATACAATATTAATTTCAATGAATCAGTACTATAATTTCTGATTCCATAATAACACTCAGGCTCGTCGGCCAAGTCTGGGGGTTTTCTGCTAGGTTTCTGCTTCTAAATTACGAAGACTTCCGGTGTTCATGATGAGTTTCTCCACTAGACAATGTACCACACTTTTTCCCCTTATACAGCTTAAATGATGGGAAATCGTTCTAGCAGCTGAGAATTGCAATAAAAATTGTTTACTATATGAAGTATTTATTTCTCAAGACTAAAATTTTAAATTTAAAGTCAAAATTTACTGTTTTAAAAATGTAATGTTTGATCCTATATGATGAAATGATTTAAATTTTGTTTTCAAAATTTAATCAAAGATATTTCACATTTTAATATTGTATTTCTTAAAATATACATTGATTTCTCATATTTTGAGAATCAAAAATGATTTTTCAGATAATTCTTCACAGCATGAACCTCTCTTTCATAAAGATACTAAAACATTCTTCCATTGACGTCTTTAAAACAAATCTTGTATTACATTCTCTAAATACTAAAACTCTTAAATTGATGAAAAATTGGCTCAGAAATGATTGATCACTGCTCCTACTCACTATAAATTTCCTTACTTAAATATGGGAAATTACCTTAAATATGGGAAAACTTTATTGCTTAGAGAGCCGTACTCCATTATAATATTCACATTATTAAGATGTACTTCAAGAAATAACAATAATCACATGTGTCGAAATACTATTCATTCATTTGCAGCAAAATGTCCCCGTTACGTAGTTTGTGAACAACAAGCTGCAAGTTTTGATTCCCTTCCAAAACAATTACAATTTCATTTATTCCCTGGTCGTGACTAAATTTACTTAAAAACAACCTGAATTCAGTTTAATGTAGTGAAGAAAAATAACCTTATCAATTGTTTTTAATCTTTCCTAAAAGAGGGGAGTAATTAAAAATGCTAATTAATTTCCATCATTAATTTAATGTCTCTATAGGAAGAAGAAAAAGGAACCTACTCTTGGATAATGCTTGGCTTAAAGATGCTTATTTTTAATTTACATGGGTAAAGAAGATAATTTTGTTAAGGAAATTCATCCAATGGAATTGATCGATTTTTTTAACGAACTTATTTACGAAAGATTATTGCTTTGAAATAAAGCTGTTTAAAGGGTAGTAAATGAAGATTAAATTCTTCATCATCATTAAAATGATCGTCGCAATGATGACGCTGAACTTAATGCAAAGAAAAGAAGTAAAACTCAGAAATTTTGCTTAGTTTTGTTTTTAGTTCTAATAGAAAAGGCATTGAAGTATATAATGATAAATAAAGAACTGATAATATGTGTTTAAATATTCGATTTCATATAAAATTCTAGACTTCTATTAAATATGTTCAAAATACATTTTTTATATATATTCCATTATAAAGCTTTTTCAGTAATTAAAAAATATCTACCATGCAAATGCGTGATATAAAAATGAAGCTGTTCTACTTTTTAACCTGAACGCTTATTTGAATTTTTTTTCAATCGACAACTATCAAAAATATTTTTTCAAGTAAGACGAGTGTTTCTTTTGAGATTTCTACTAAAAATAATTTACTTTTTAATATGAATAAATTGATGTAAATAAGTGAAAATGATAAAAAAATAATTTTTAAAAGATACTTAACTATACTAAATATTTATCAATATTTAAAATTTTTTCCATTAAAATATTTCAGTCATAAAATTACAAGACTACTATGGAACACAATTTATTTTATTCTGAAAAACGTTGATGCACAAGACAACTTGATATCAATGATGTTTCATTGAGTAAATCAGAATTACAAATGAAAATTTCATCACATTTATCCCTGATTGTTTCTTACAAATCTGACCAGGAATCATAGTGTTAATTATCAGCAAATAACACGATCGTCTAGTATTATATTACAAGATAGAAGTCATTAAAACTTGAAAAATCAATAAAACTTGAAAAAATAACTAAATTAAAAAATGGTTATCTGGTTTAAAATCAGTAAGTCATGGGATTTTTTTATGATCAAAAATTAAGAAAAACAGCCGACAGCTGATGTTTGGGTTTGTTTATCATTCAACGGTCATTTTCTTACACGTGAAGGCTAATTAGACTGGCACTTACAGTTTAAAATAGATTCGAAACCACTGCAAATGTTCAAGCCTCAGGTGGGACTCGAACCAATGAACTGTTGAACCAAAGTTGAAAGTTCTAACCTTTCGGCTATCAGCTCGAAAAGTGATGTTTCGTACAGAAATGAAAGGAAACACATAAATAACAAAAGTGTTTCCAAATCGAGGTTGGTGATAAGCTTGAACCTCAGCCAGTTTCCAGTGTATATAGTATTCCAGACATCCAGTTTTTTTCAAATCGCTGCACAAGCGTTATAAGGCTTGGGCTTTTTTCCAGTTTTCACAATTTTTTTAAATTGGAATTTACACAATGCAGCATTTGCTGATTCCTGATGCATGTAAAACATATTTATCTTTCCTTCTCAATATCCTTGCTCCCTTATTTGGGTAGAAACGGATAACTGGTTCTGGATCAATGTTTTAAGTATTTATCATTTGTGTGATTTGCATATTTCCCATCACGCCATTCAAATTCGTTACAAGGGCCATCTATCTACTGTTTTTTAAGCTTTTTCCTTATTTAAAAATTCTATGACCAATAAATGCTAAACCTACAAACCACTTTTTCGTTTTGGTTATTTTTTCGGGTTTAATCAACTTTTAAAGTTTTTACAGATTGTTTTCTCACGATATATTAAAATTATAATAATTATTTTACTAATTCTTCATTTTACATAAAATAATTGTTTTATAATAAAAAATATATAAAATAATAATCCATAATTTTATATTTTGTATACATGTCCTACTATTTATTCTAACTGTTTTTAAGCAATTGTTTTTGATATTGTTTTCATTAATTTATTCTTTTAGTTGTTTCTTTTTGTTATTATTATTCTATTAATACATAAAATAATTTTCTTAAAAATATTTATGAAAAAGCATTTTGGTATTACAGTTCATAAGATTAACGAGTATCTGCTAAGATAAAATTCCGGAATAATTATTTTTGGTTTCTTTTTATTTAAAAGAAAAAATTAATATTCTATTCACACATATTTGACTATAGAACTCCAGTTTTATCTCGTTTCATCTCCTTCTCCATTCTTGGCATCATATTTTATATTAACTTGCACTTCCAGACGCTAGTGCAGTGCAAAATTTTAATTTTAGATTTCTCTCACCAGGACTTAACTTATTTTCCCCCTCCTTTTTAAAAGAGTGGATGGTATAAATATCTCTTCTTATAATGTTGCAATACTTCTGTTAGAGAATTCAAAGTAATTTAGGCTCATCAAAAAGGAGAGAAGTAGTCGTAAAGAATAGAAATTTCCAAAGATAGTTACTTTTTTATGTGAAATTTTCTATAGTTGTAGAATAGTTATATTATACTGAATGACACGTGATGCCTGAACTACGGTATAATATTTTTATATGAATGATTATTTTGACTTGAAAAAAAAATGAGATGGTTTTCCTATGGGAATAAATGGAAATAAATTTTTTAACGCACAACTTGATTATTATTTTTTTTTTTTGCCAAATGCCAGCCAGGCTGGCAATATAGGACGCGCTGCTCCACTTTTCCAACTGCACCATAATTTGATGTGGAGTCTGACTTCCTTAGTAAACACATGCCATAGGTACCCGTTTATAGGGTAAGCAACTATTCATACTCCATTCATACAAGGAAAGGACATCCATGCCCGAACCGGGATTCGAACCCAGGACTTCCCTATCAACAGTCAGGCACGCTGAGCACTAGATAAGGTGAGCGACAATTCTTATAAAATTAATATATAAATTGTTTACATTGTACTTTTATTTTGAGAAAAATAACAAACTATGTTGTTTTTAATTATCAATATAGATGCCAGTTATTATTCTTAAACAATAGATAAAATATAAACTAGAATTGAAAGAGGAATGACAGGATCTGTTTGTATTTAATAGAATTATTAAATTTAAAACAGCTAAATTGTTAGAAATCAATATTTTATGCATAAAATAATGCGAGATCGAGATTATAATAATTAAGCCACACAACTCCAAATATCTATAGGATGTCCTGATCAAGTCCAATTTTAATTCCTATATTTATTATATTTATTAATCCCTGAGGATTTTATGGATATATTTCGGTTATGGATGACTTGAATGTCCACAAAATACAAAAAACATCATTTATATTAATATTTGAATACTTTAAGGATACCCGCAATATCCAAGTATATTCATAATATCTTTCAAAAATTCTTGCAAGTTTATATCCATATTTGTGAGACACATTAGAGATTTAGATATCGTAAGATATACCTACTTTGGATATTTGTAGGATATTAAGCACAAGATTTCAACTGTGTTATCATAGAAAGTTGTACTTTCATAAGCCAACTGAAGGAATTTTATAAACAGTATTACTCCAAATTAAATCTGTGATTTTACAGTTAAAGTAAATTAGAGCTATATTTGGATGTCGGTCAAAGATGAGATAAACGGACTTATTATTTTTGAAATACTCTTGTTTGCAGTTTTCCAGTATTTAAACATGCTGTTCTGTTTTGAATACTATAATTATATTGAATAAATAATATTTGCTGGCGATAAAATTTCAGTGTTTGGAGCGAAAATTGGAAATAGCGCCAAAGCCGTACCAGCTTGTAGGATTTTATCAATATCTTTAATGTCAAGTTAAATGGAACTTTCTTATGTTACTGAATTTATACTTGACATCAATTTTTTTATATTCTCAAATTGTAAACTATAAATAAAAAAGCATTGTAATACTTAGTTTTATTTTTATAAAAATATCTTGTTGATTCAAGTGTTTAAGTTATCCTGCAAAATACGAAAAACAAAATTCTTAAACTTTGACTCATTTTGAGGACTAGGTTATATTCTAGAAATTCTTTGTGATTTTCAGTTAAATTTATTTCATTTAAATGAAAGATTCTTCACATGAGTTAAAACGTTTTCTTTTCTGATTGTGTCTGCTATATATCCGGAGTAATTTGCATTTTTTCTCTTATATGTGAACGAACCAATTATCACATCAATTGTTTATGAATTTTTATTTTACATTGTAGGAATTGTATGTATTTATTATTAAAAACTTGCAGTAAGAAAATTATAAAAACTATTCGAAAATTTAAATGAAATCACTTTAATGTGAAAACACGTTAATTACATCTCTAACTTCTTCATGGTGAAGAATGTTTTTTAGTAATTTATGAAATTGTTGTAATGCAATAAGATACATATGCGAGTTGGTAGACTATCATTAGATCACCAACAGTATTTTCTTAAAAAGTTTCACAAAAATTAAGTTGCAGTCTTATACTATGTGTTATAAAATTACGAAGTCTTTGGAAACAGAAAATGTTAAGTTCATTTCTTACATCTTCTAAGCAAAGGCTTGTGAATATCAAGTTTGATCATGGGTAGTTTTATGTGTGTAACTTGAGTGTTTTTTTTATGTGACATGAATAAATATCGGTGAAAGATAAAAACAGTCTTACAACAGCTTTCAGTTTGACAATCCATACTGAATTATCAAGATATTAATTAAATGATTTCGACGTTATTAATTAATTTCTAAATTTGCAAAAGAACTTAAAACAATTTCGTGATTTAATTTGAATCTTTTGGAAATGTTTGGCAAAACAGCATTACCTTTGATATTGGCAACTTTGTATTAATTAAATTGTATTTATTATTATAAAGTTAATAAATTTAATAAATTGTATTTATTTAATTTATTAACTTTATATTTATAAACAATTCTATTATAAAAAATAATTTATACTTATGTACTATTTATTTTCTGCAAAGTGCTTATGCACAAAATATTCGATATCTTTTGGATAAAATAAAATACATTTTAGTTAATTTCCCAATTTTTCTGTTTCTTTAAAATTACATAATTTTACAGAATTCTGCTAAACAATGCTGTATACAAATAAATTGAAATTACTTTCTTAACTTTAATATAAGTGAAAATAAGACGTGTTCTGAAACAATTTTTGATTAAAACGATTTTCCTGTATTAAGAATGTGATTCCCGTTACTTTGGTTGAACATAAATAAAATATCTAAAGACAGTGTTAGTCTCCATTTATATCTGAGACTGTAAAAGAAAAAAAGCTAACGTTAAATTGTAAGAAGCATTAATTAACTTTAATTTCCGTTTCATAAAAAGTGACAGTTTTATACATATTTATGTCAGCTTATTAAATTATCATATAACAATTTTAAATTGTTTTGTTCTTAACTCTACTGTTTTAGGACGAGTAAAATAAATTTGAAAAAAAATATTTATAAAAATCGCTTATTTTTTGAGGCATGCATACCACTTGTGCAACTGTATTCCTGCTTTCTTTAATGTCAAAAATTTGGTTCTAGTTCTTTTCCTTTTTCTTTTTTTATAACATCAACTGACTCAAAATTAAAGTAGATAGAACATATGTCATCAAACGACGATAAAATAAGAAAAAAACTTTTCAAAGTTTTATCTGAAAGAGCATTTTAGTAAAACATTTTCATCTGAAGAATTAGAAAAAAAATTTTCATTTTCTTTTTATTCAGAAAATTTTTTTTCATCAATTTAGAGTTAACAGAATACAGTGGATCCCAACAATAAATTATATCATTAGTCTGAGATTTCCTAATTTCAAACAATGCTTAGCTTTCTCTTTCAATTAAAAACCTTCCATGATGGCAGAAAGTAAATAACAAATTTACGATAGTCATTATAACTTTCGAAAGACTTGAAAATATGTTAAAGATGCGTTAAACAATATGTTAAACAATATTTCATTGATAAATTCTAAACAATTGATTGGGAAAGAATGGCTCAAGATTCTCTCATAATTAACTGTCCAAGTTTCATCAAAACAATTGCCAAAGCTTGATATTTTTTATTTCAAAATTCTACAATTTTTCCTTTTATATACTTTTTTGTGGCGAAAATGTATGTTTCAAATTTTCTAGTATTTTTTTCTTGTATAAATGATGGGCAATTGAGATGCGAATCATTTTGAAACACAAGATTCCAGATGGAAATGTATTTAGCTTCCAGACTCATTATTATTTACTTGTGTTCAGCAAGTCAATTCTTAAATTCCTAATATAAATGTTTGCTATGGTTCCAAATCCTTTTTAAACTACACTACTGGCCATTAAAACTGCTACACCAAGAAGGCGACATGCTACAGACGTGAAATTCATACCAAAGGAAGAAGGTGCTGTGATATGCAAATGATTAGCTTTTCAGCGCATTCAGACAAAGCAGGCGCCAGTAGCGACAACTACATTGTGTTTAAATGAAGAAATTGTTCAGCCGGTTCCTCATACACAAATTGCTTTGAACGTTGTTGCCTGGTGAAAAGTTGTAGTGATGCCTCGTGTAAGAAGGAGAAATGCGTACCAGCACGTTTCTAACTTTGATAAAGGTCGAATTGTAGCGTACCGGGATTGCGGTTTATCTTATCGCAGTATTGCTGCTCGCGTCGGTCGAGATACAATGACTGTTAGCAGAATATGGAATCGATCGGTTCAGGACGGTAATACGGAACGCCATGCGGGATCTCAACGGCCTCCTATCACTAACAGCCGAGAAGACAGGCATATTATCCGCATGGCCGTAATGGATCGTGCAACCACATCCCGAGCCGTGAGTTAAGAAACGGGGTCGTTTGGAAGACAACAAGTGTCTGCACGAACAGTTCGACGAACGTTTGCAGCAGCATAGAATCTCAGCTCGGAGACCATGGCTGCGGCCTCCCTTGACGCTGGGCGAGACATCATCTTTTCAGATGAATCCAGGTTCTGTGTACAGCATCATGATGGTCGCATCCGTGTTTGGCGGCATCGTGGTGAACGCTCACTGGCAGCGTGCATTCGTCATCGTCATACTGGCCCATCACCTGACGTAATGGTATGGGGTGCCATTGATTACACGTCTCGGTTACCTCTTGTTCGCATTGATGGTGCTTTGAACAGTGCACGTTACATTTCTGGTGTGTTACGACCCATGGCTCTACCCTTCATTCGAGCCCTGCGAAACCCTACGTTTCAGCAGGATAATGCCCGATCGCATGTTGCCGGTATTGTATGTACCTTCCTTGATACGGAACATGTTCGGCTGTTGCCCTGGCCAGCACGTTCTCCAGATCTTCCACCAATAGAAAGCGTCTGGTCAATGGTTGCCGAGCGACTGGCTCGTCACCAAACGCCAGTCACTACGGTTGATGAACTGTGGTATCGTGTTGAAGCTGCATGGGCATCTGTACCTGTACATGCAATCCAGTCTCTGTTTGACTCAATGCCCAGACGTATAACTGCTGTTATTACTGCCAGAGGTGGTTGTTCTGGGTACTGATTTCTCAGGATCTATTCAGCCAAAGTTTTTGAAAATTTAATCACTTGTTATTTCTAGTATAATATATTTGTCCAATAAATATCATTTTGTTATCTGCATTTCTTCTTGGTGTAGCAATTTTAATGGCCAGTAGTGTATATTACAAAAACAATTCGTGACTAAGCAAACAACGAGAAACCCAATGAAGAAAATGCCACAGCAATAATTACTTTGACTTAGAGGGAAACTGTTAAGGTTCAAGAAAAATACTCAAGGATTTTAACTTGTGTTGAAAACATTTGCATACACGATGCTTTATTAAAAAATGCACTTAATTAAAAATGATAAAAAACAATAAATTTTCATATTAAAACTTTGTTAAATTAGATGAAAAATTAACATTTCGAAAGCTATAATATAGCTTCATTTGCAATAAACTACAAAGCTGAAAAATAAACAAAAATATGTTAATTGTTTAAGTGACTGCACAAACAAAGTTTAAAAACTTGGGTTTGGTTGTTCAATCTTGCACAAATAGACATAAATTTAAATGGCTTTGTTATCGTGTTTAAAATTTTTATAAGCAATTAAGCACATTCATTAATAATCCCAAATGAATAACGTTACATCACTATATATCAAATATTCAGAAATTATTTAATGGCTCTAAAATAAATCGCAATTCTTTAATGAATTCTTTCACATTACTTAAAAGAAATTTATGCTTATCAATTTCAAAATTTAATAATTAAACTTTCGATAACGGTAAACAAACAATTTCAATATTAACGTAATATAATAAGTTACACAAGTTTATATACGCTTAATTTGTAGAGAAATGAAATTCTATGCCATTTTCACAGCATTCAAATCTCAATCTTACTCAGTTTGAATTAGAATAAATTGCTTATTAGGAAATATCTGACTCATAAAACGCTGCTTATAATGAATTTTGATACTTTGCTGGCACATTAAAAATAAATCTTTATTAGTGAAAAGTTGAGCATTCTGGATTAAGGAGGAAAATGACAGCTCAAATTTCTATTTTGTCCTCTGTTTCACATCATTTTCGAAATTTTAACGTTGTCAGCAGTATTTAAGGGGTACGATTAAAGAAAAATATAGCGGTAAACGAGCTGGAATAACCTAAATTAAGATAATAAAGGAATTAAATAATTTTTACGACAGCAATTTTTCATTATATGAATCATCATTTTCATTAAAAGATCTTTTGGTGATATAAAACTGTGTATTAATAAAAGTTTTATTTATTCTAAAATAGTTTAAAGTTTTTAACTATATTTCAGACATGTCTCTTTATCAAATACAAGATATTCCCGAAAGTTGGGTGTCGTGAATGGGTTCATTTTAAACTTTGCTAAACGTTAAGACACCTTTTAGTTCGATTCATATTTTAAAAATGATTAAAAATTGCATCTAGAACAGAGACGAATTTTCTCCTGTCATGTGACTTGACGAGGTGCGACGTCACTTGGCAGACTGATGAGGTATCAGAGAGGAATCCCAATTTTTCGTTTGTTAGTTTGCTAGTAGAAAACATTATCATCTAAAGCACCCAAATTGATTATTTTTCTCAGAAAAAATATTTTCCTATGTAATAACACCACTCATGACTCTTTATCCACCTTAATCCTTATTAGCTTATGATGTCCTTTGCCGATCTTGGGTTCTTATATTTTATAAGAACGACGAATGAATTTCATATTTCAGGAACATACTCTGTTGCATGTAAGATAATCTAAGTTATATATTTTGTTTTTTTAATAAAAATTTTATTTCGTTAAAAGTTTGAGAATTCAATTATTATTTCGTTCTAACAAGATACTCATTATGCTAAATGTGTCCGATTAAAGTAAAAATACATTTAATCTTAAATATTAAGAACAGCAGTCTCAGAGCACTTAAAAATCATAGTTATTTCACATCCAAATTTTTCAGAGTTCTTATGAAACCAAATATTTTGAATTCGTGTCCAGATAAACTTTTTTCCAAATGAAAGATTGAATATCCTTATAAAAAAAGAAAACGAAGTAAAATTATTTTTATGTTATAAATAGCTCTTTTTACAATGCAAAGTATTTTGGAAGCTTAAAAAGTTTTGTATAAATAAAGTACACCGAGATTAAAAACAATTTTGAACATAAGTATAAGAAATCTTAAACTTATGCAATTCCAAGCTTGCCACAATTTTTTGGAGAGTAAAATTAAATTTTTCTGCTTTAATCAATTATTTTGGAAAATTAATTCACTTTAATTATTTCAATGCTTAAAAAAATATTTTTATTCTGTGTACTACTGAAATGAGTTATATTTTGAGTGGTATTACAATTTTGTAACACACTGTAAAATGAAAGAATCTTAAAGCATGATTTAAGATTTTTGTCTCTAATTATATGTTTAAATCATATTGTTTAAAGTATTTCTTGAGTTGTTGGAAATGTTTAATGAGAACATGAAAAAAAAAACCATGTAAACAAAATATACAATCTTTTCTTAGAAACTAAGGGTAATATAAACTAATAATAATTTAAGTATACTTTTTGTAAGTATAATTTATAGACTAATATTCATTAAAATTTGAAACTTTAAGTAATATGAAATTATTCTAAACATCACTTATGAGTTTACTTGAAATGTAGAACATAAAAGGAGAATTCTTTGTTTTCTTTTACACACCAAATAAATGAACACAAAAATATTTTATGCAATTATGTAAAGAAAATGTTTGTCATTAAAAAAATAAAAGAAATGTTTATATCTCAATATCTGGTTTTATTTCTCTTTTTCACAAAATGACCAACTGTTACAAACATAAGCTCTCATTTGATTTTTTTTTTGTTTAATCAGCAGCTTGGTGTAGTTACAATGAAACTGATTGTTAACTAAATATTATGAATGAAATTTTAACTAATTTAATTTCTTTTTCCATAAATATTTATTTCTAAGTTTTTGAACAAAAATTCATTTATTTTCGTGTTTTCATGTTTCTTAAAAATAACTTATTTCAGAGGAAATTAAAATAAAATATGACAATAATACACAAAATGAAATGAAACAGATTGTTTACTCTAAAAAACACACACGAGTTACTTTGAATACAAATAGTTTGGAAATTATAAATACTAATGAAATGCTGTTTATATGTGAAATTGTGATAAGTTAAAACAATTATTGTTATGTTGAATCTAAAAAGAAGATGAATATAAGATGATTAAACAAAAAAATAGTTGCTAAAATAAATTAAACGATAAATGTTCATAATTTTTTATTTTTTTTAAAAAAAAGTTGAGATTTTTGCCACATGTTTTGAAAACATTTCTTATAAAACTAGAATTTATTTCTATTTTGAAACTGAAGTTATCAGAGTGTACTTCTTAGATCATTTTGAGAAACTATATAAAATTTTGTTTATTAGGTAAAAATTCCTTTCAGTCAATAATTTTAGAAATTCTACGAAAATCAATTATTTAATTATAAAATAAAAACTTCTTAAATATTTAAAAATCAATAATTATAATAGAAATCTTCAAATGTGATATTTTTAAAAATTAACAAATGTTTCAAAGCTAATATATCCAAGAAATATGAAGTATGTTTTCAAACATCAATTATATATAATTTAATCAACACTGAAGAACGTTAAAATTATTTCGATGCTTTTGAATAATAAATAGGGGATTTTCGTAAATCAAATAAGGGAGTTTTCTAACCACTCAATCCTGTTAATGAAATATGCTTCATTACAAAAATAAGCTTAAAAATGTAATATCCAAAATATTGTAGCTGTTGGAATGCAGTTGTTTTCTCTTTAACTTGTCAAATACTTTTATTTTCCCTTGGTTGAAAAAAGTAATTAGTTCATTACCTCTATAATAAACCAAATGTTCTATTTATTATTTGAATTTATTACAATATTTATTTATTATTTGAGCTTCTTACAACAGTATTGTTTGAATGATCATTAAAATTTTAAGAACTCCAATTCTGAATTATATTTTTAGCTTAGTTTACTTTTTTTTTCAAATTCATGACTCCTACATATTCTTTTTACGATATTAATATTTTTATATTTAAAATATCTCTTGGTTCTATCAAGATGATTATAACCACAAAAAAATGTAATTAAATGTTTATTGAATTTATAAATTTTGGGGTTCAAAATAAGATTTTCATCGTCAAAGAAGCAAATAATTTTGAAAATGAGATAAAAGCATTTCAATAATTGTGTGCTAATTATTGACTTACTTTTCAAATTTTTATTAATTATAATGCAATTAAATGATTTTTCTTTGCTAAAGAAAATGCATTTTGTTTCATAAAGGAAATACATAGTTATTTCCTTTATAGTAGCATATAGGTTGCTTTGGAAGTTAAATGATATTCAATTTAGAGAGAGAGATAGAGAGAGAGAGAGATTGTTCACGATAAATGAGGAAATTTAATTTATATATAATTATATCTTTAAAAAATAATAAAATTTCGCTTGTTTCCTTTACTATGTATATGAGAAGTTGGAATATTTTTTAAATTAATCACGTAAAAGAAAGAAAGGATTTTTTTTCCCTATGAAAGAGAAAAGTGGAAATATTCTAATCTTTTTTGCTAAGTATTTATTTTTTTATTAAGATATTTAGTTTTTTATTATTAGTGATGTTTTTACAGATATTAGTTCTATATCTTTTTTTATAATTTTCCTTAGAAAAAATAATTGTTTGCATAATTGTATCTGCTTATGATTTTCAAAAACTATCATATATATATTGATATATTGAAAATATGATTTACATAGTTTTTTCACATCATATATAAAACATGAATTACTTCTCCTTATTTAATATAAGGTTAAATATATTTTTCCATAAACTAGAATTAAAAATCTTAAAAAGAAGTATTAGTTAATTAAATATAGATATTGGTTAATTAATTTGAAAATAATTATTCTATTTGTTTAAATAAATAATATCATATTAGTTTTATAAAATATGAAAATATTTGCGGAATGAGTAAATCTCAGATGCACTGAAAACGTATGACAGTTATTGTTAATGTACAAATTAACAAATAATTCGTTGAAGACAAATCTGCATTTTCCAGTTTACTCAATTGTAGTACTACTCAATTTTGCTTCTTGAAATTAATATTCGAGGAGTGTTATTGGCGTCTAATTATGAGCTTAAAATAAATTAACATTGGAATTGATGCTGACAGAAAAAGATCAGTTTTTGAAAGTTAGAGTTTCAGAGTTGTATTAATAAATAAGCGGCATCTTTTGGGTAGGAACCATGTGTATACGAAATTAGTCTTATGTAATATGCCCGTATTTTAATTTAGGATTACTGACGTCTGCAATATGAGAAGGATTCCTAAAATGTTATAACAAAAGGAAATGAATTTTTCTTCGTGCCATTCGTGACAAAATCATCCAGTTAATGGACAAAGAACATTTTAAAGTTATAAAAAATATTTTCATCTTATCTCATCCTTGTTAAAAACTTCATGGAAATATATCAAGTAATTTTCAAAAGCGCCTTTCAAATGAAATTACTGCCAACCATCAAAGCGTAAAAGTTACCATTTATAATAGCGGTCGGTATTTATGTATTACCACATCAACCATTTTTCGTGAAAAAAGAATTGTAACTTTTGCAGTCTAGTGATCGTAGTTCCATTTTATATTTTCTGTAGTATTTAAAGTTGCGATGATTTATATTTTAAATTTAAAGATTGTAATAGGAATTAAAAATAAAGTTTTTAATTATGAATTTCCATGAAGTTAACTCTTCTGTTCTTTTCTCTTACACTTTTAAAGCAAGAATAACTTTTAATAACACATTTTTTTTGGATAAATGATAGACGGAAAAATAAGTAATTATCGAAATATCTTTTTCAGTAATCGAAGCGTAAAAAAGATACGTTTGTGTGCCTCATTATTTAGCAAATTGATGAATTGTATTGGTTTGTTAGGAATGTTATTTCGTTTTTCCTATCTGAATCAATTTTTTTTAGTGAAAAACGACCATTGTAAATTTTCTATGTTGGCGTCAGATTATTACATTTCCCCCCCCCCCCGATTGTTCCTATAACTGTGCATCTTTTTTGCAGTAAAACGTTTTAAACAGAAAGAAATCTTCGACTTCTTTTTATTCAGACTTTTTTATCGAATTAAAATAACAAACGTAGTAAAGTGTAGGATTATTGATGATGAGATATCAAATGCAGTTGTTTCATTCTAACATCAATTATATTAGCAACTATAAAATATCTGAGTTCTATTTTTATCTTATAATTACGAATATACTTGTGTTGTTAGGTACTATGATGTTTAAATTACTATTTTCTCCACAAACTCTTATTCTTCTTTCACAAGAAGTATTTTCTTACATGCGCAATGTATATATGTATGTGTGCGTGCATAGTAGATGTATGTATGACATACATATTTAAAATAAAATGCACGAGGTTAAAAACATCTGCCCAAGAGTAATGATTACATTATCGATTTTCTAATCAGTGAGAGAAAGTGACTTTTTTTTACTTACACTGAAGAATCTTTTTTATTTGTAAGAGGTAGGCGAAAACGGAGACTAATAAGAATTTTATATAAATAATGTGTACCCTCTTATTTAAAATAAATTTACTCTTTTTTATTTTGTATGTTGAATTCTTTTTTAAATTATGGAATGTTTTGCATTTTGCCTCCTTTAGATTTCTCATATGTAAGGTTTTATAAATTTGCAATAATTTATTTGATCAGTATCCCAAATGTTTTTTCCCGTTTTTAAGAAAAAACTATAAAAGAAAAAAAAAACTTAGTTCATTATTACCGTCGGCAACTTTTATACAATGCAAAAGAATATGAAAAAAATTATAAATACCCATGTTTTTGTCTCAAAAAATAAAAGAGTCAGAAAAAATAATTTCTTTATAATAATATACATTTTTTCAAGTTCCTTAATTAAAAAAAACTTATCGATACTGTTTAAGAAAACTATTTTTGATGAAACAAGAGAAAATTTAAATATATTGTAATCAGTATTTGAAAAAGTTTTTCGTTGGAAGAGGAATAATAACTTTGCATATAATATAAAAATAATTTAGAGAACTTTTTACTCTATTTTAACACTTTTTACTCTCGTTTAAACATTGAAAATTTTCCGAGAGATATATTTTAATCAAATACCCTTAAGAATTAAAAAGAATATTCAGTTGAAAAAAGCACGTCCGTATTTGCTTGTGTCTAGATGTGCAATATCACACGATTAAGCAAACATATTCGTTTCATTTAAAATTAATTTTTGAAACCTCTTAATTTTTTAGGGTATTGTATAAACATTTTGTTAGAGATATAAAATAAATCGGAATATTATATTTAACATTATATCGTGGGTCTGAAAAAAATCAATTTCATATAAACATAATAATGTATATATAAGAAACCACACATGGATATTTCTTACGCACTGGATATATAGAATCAAATTTATTTGACTAATCCATTGTAAACTACAGATACGTTTTTAATATGACTGCTATTTCTTCTTTTTTTAACCATACTTCATTCATTAACTTCACTTGAATAAAAAATTAACTATTTTTTACTTGTCAAGGTAACAAATTAAAAGGTTTTTTTTTCAATTTTATATATTTATGAATAAGAAAAGTAATGAAAAATTATGTTTCAAACCTCTCCCCAGTGTTTTCTTAATTTAACCTTCAGTAATACAAAAGAACAAAGAGAAGAAATTTTAAACTTTGGAACTTTAATGAAAAAGAGATTATGCTTTTACTTTATGAGCGTTTGAAAAACTTAGACCTTTACGTTAATTGGCACTGAAAGAGTATTTAAAAAAAATTCGTTCTCTTAAAATTAACCTCCTACAGTGAGATTTTCAATTAAATTTCTTCCGTGTGCCACAAAACAAGTTAACAAATTCATAATTATTACCAAA